>JARFJB010002268.1:22500-460000 GCA_036346205.1 Vesta saturnalis | reverse complement strand
AGATCTGATTATCGCATCCATTTTTGCTTCAAATAAAACGAAAAATGAACTATAGTAAGTTGGTTTTACAACCGACGTCACCTGTCAAAAAGTTCATTTTTAAGAAAAAAATAGAAAAAACGCATGAATTGCCCGAATTTCGAAAAAATATATTAGAAGAAGTTGTTCATTTTGCCATTTTAAATCTTTGTGTCAAATTTCAATGGCATACTATGATTTTTTATTTTTAGCAGTTTTTTGACTTTTTACCAATTGTTTTTCATTTTGATTTTATGTAAACTACGTAAAATCCCTTATCTAATGATAACCCAGCATATCTAATCTATTTGAGCCGAAAACAAAATGTTTTTTGTTATTTTTTCAAAAATGATGTAATTTCATCCATCATCAGAAGTCATGTTTGGTGCAAAGTTCGTTTAACTTTTGTTTTTAACTGAAATATATTAATACGTAACTGCCATTACAGATTCTGATTAGAATGTAAAATGTGTTATTTATCATAATAAATCAAATTTATCCCTTTGAGAAATACGTTTAGCTGAAGTATTAAAAGAAAGAGATAAAAATTGTTAAACTTATTTCTGTAATAAAAAACATTACGTTGTTAAAAATTTTAATTCAACGCTAAGAAAACTCTTGTTTTAACATACCCCACCAAATTTGAATTGAGTTTTCTATGTAACTAGAAAAGCAAAAAATATTTTTTTGCTTCAAAACAAAAGTTAAACGAACTTTGCACCAAATATGACTCATGATGGTGAATAAATTTTTATAATTTAAAAAAAAATCTTGAAAGGCATTTTGTTTTTAACTTAAATAGACTTGGTATGTTGAGTTTTCATTAGATAAAGAATTTTACGTAGGTTACATCAAATCAAGATGAAAAATAATTGGTAAAATGTCAAAAAACTGCCAAAAATTCAATATCACACTATGCCGTTGAAATTCAGTACATAAGTCTAAAAGCACAAAATTAACAACTTTTTATAATAATTTTTTTCCGAAATTCGGCCAATTTATGTGTTTTTTCTATTTTCTTCTTAAAAATGTAATTTTTGACAGATGACGTCGGTTGTAAAACCAACTTACTATACCTCATTTTTGGTTTTATTTGAAGCAAAAATGGGTGCGATAATCAGATCTATGTTAAAGCCGAGGTTAAAAAATTCCCATATGGTGCGGACTTAAATGGTCACATTGTATATATATATATATATATATATATATATATATATATATATATATATTATTAAAATAATACGCATACATCCAGATGTTTTTCTTTCAACTGTGTAATAATAACTGCGTTGGAAAACTAAACTACATATTGAACATATTTTATACAGTTTAAGTTTTGTGTTTTTACTTATGGATAGTTGATATAAAACTGGCTACTGGCTTCTCCCATCATTAAGTAAGGAATTTTAAAATGTAGACACACTACTTAGAGCTATGAATTTATATACAAAACGATGTTTTTTATTTTACAACATACATTTACAATTATTTCACCTATATGATAAAACTGCTATATGGGATGCAGGTTATAGCGGGCGCCATTACCTGCAAAGATTTAAATACAAATTCAGATTTTACACCTAGGGGTCACGACAAGGTGTCGAAGCCCCGAGAGGAGGTTGCAAAGTCCTACACTTGTACTACAAGATAGCATTAGAGCCCCCTCTTATTGGAATACAAATTCAAATTTCCCGCCAAGGGGCCTGGGGTTTAAACCCCAAGAGGAAGTTGCGAGGCGTTATACCTGCCCTATAGGCTAGCATTAGGTCCACTTATTAGAGTACAGGTTCAAATTTCTCGCAATAAGTGATTAGAATGTAAACACTTAAATACAATTCAAAATTTCCCGCTAAGTGACTAAGACCCAAAAGTAAGTTGCGAAGCCCTATGTCTGTATTATAAGTTAGAAATAGGCCCCTTATTAGAAGACAAGTTCAAATTTTTCGCAATAGGTAATCAGAACGTAAACACTTAAATACAAATTCAAATTTCCCACCAAGGGACCAGGGGTTAGGACCTGAAAGCAAGTTGCGAAACCCTATGTCTGTCTTATAAGTTAGCAATAGGCCCTTATTAGAATACACGTTCAAATTTTTCGCAATAAGTAATCAGAATGTAAACTCTTAAATAAAAATTCAAATTTTCCGCCAAGGGACCAGGGTTAAGACCCGAAAGCAAGCGAGTTGCGAAGCGATATGTCTGTCTTATAAGTCAGCATTAGGCCCCCTTATTATAATACAAGTTCCAATTTCTCCTCATAGATGGCGCCACAAAGATTCAAATTTTTTCTCGAGAGGCGAGGGCCTGAAAGTAAGTTGCTAAGCCTTACATCTGCCTTACAAGTTAGCATTATACCCCTTATTATAATACAAATTCATATTTCCAGCCATAAACTGCAGACCCCGCCAATAGGGTCTTGACAGGGAACAAAACCCCAAGAGCAAGCTGCGCAACCTTACACCTGTCTTACAAGTTAGCATTAGGCCCCTTATTATAATACAAGTTCCGCCAAGGGTACCACGAGAATACACGAAGGCCCAAGAACAAGTTGCGGTCACAAGGGGCGAGGGCACGAGAATAAGTTGCGACAACATACACCTGTCTTACAATCTCGGTTATATTCGGAAGGGTTGGAGCGTGGATCGCCGAAGCAGTCTTTGCCGAAAGCCTCGCGACGCGAAATGTTACCTATATGAGGAGTTACCTTATCATTATCATCGTAAAGTAGCATCACATTCTTGTTTCAATGTTTTTATTATTATTAAATCTCTCAGCTACAGATGTTTTTTACATCAGTTTATTTGTCATATAGAAATTGCTCAAGCTTCAGTATCCGGTAGCAAGAGAAAGAGGATGGACGCATGCTTGGACGTACAAGGGCTTAGAGGTGTTAACAACGAATTCATACCAAAAGAGATTGCACTGGTTACAGATCATGGAGCTTTATTACTGATACTGGTAAAACCACCTCATAATTATTTTATATCAAAACCCATGTCAAACCAGATACGATTTTTGTGGAAAAAATATCGCGGTCTGAGATGGTGATCGGGGTATCTACACTACGATTTACATGAGGAGCTGATAAGAGTACTGCAGTCCTTGAACAAAATTCACGTTAAGGGTAGTGAAAAGCAACAGTTTTTAAGGTTTCTTAACAAACGAATAGTAAACCTGGACTGGACTGGCTGTCCACCGCTTAAAAAACTGAAAAGGGAGCCAAAGCATATAGCTATTTAAACCATAACATGGTTGAGCCTATGTATGAATTGGATAACGCCTTACTACTGCAAAGCTGGACACATACCAATTTCAAAGATGTATGCGGTACAAGTGTTGAGATGCTTGAAATCGATCCCTAGCCGCAAGAATGTGATCCGACTTGTATGTGCATCTAATCATCTGCACCGGTACGCACCTAGACCGTATACAATTATTGTGAACACGGTGCCTGCAAACAAACCAGATTAGCATTGGACCACTATCTACATTGACGAGAATGGTAACGGGGAATATTTTGATTCCTTTGGACGAGCACCGTAAGGATATCATTTTACGTTTCCTAGAGAAAAATTCTAGATGATTCCGGTACAGTAAAACAATACTGTAGAGTTATCATTAGTATGTATGTGTAATTTATACGATATTGTTTTTGTATTTCAGTATTAGAAATAATATACCAATGTGTAAATAAGTTTTTCATTTGCTTAGTTATAAATGTAGTTTAGTTTTTTAATTAAGAGTTCCGTAACAAGTTCAGTGCATGATTAACTTTTATTGAAGCAAAAATTTTCAGTGAAAAAAAATCTGCAATCACACGTATATTCTACCTTGTTTTAGCGTGCTTATCTCCATCAAGATAACCCTAGTTTGTTGTTGGATTTTAAATATTTACTAAAACCAACACGCGCATCGTGCATTAACATTAATAGTTTGATTATATCTAATTTATGTCTAATTACCAACTTACTTAATTGCCGCTCATTTATTTATTTTAAAGTAATGTGTGTGTGTGTGAGTGTGTGTGTGTGTGTGTGTGTGTGTGCGTGTGCGTGTGTGTGTGGGTGCGTGCGTGTCTACCTGTCTGTGTCTGTGTGTGTGTGGGTGCGTGCGTGCGAGCGTGTGTGTAATTGAACATACAGACAAATCAGGTATAATTTCGAATGTAAAGGTGATGGCCGCTTAGTTAGAGAATGTATAAAACGCTAGGGCAGAAAATGATTATTATTCCACCTAATATCTGGACCTTAATTTTTTTGCAGTAGCAAATTTTAAAAATATTTGTAAACATGCTGATTAACACGATGTTGACGAGCGATTGCTACTTTCCAATTCATATAAAATGAAGCTGTATAACTGCTTAATAATAATAAACTGCATCCCATAAAGCAGTTTTATCATATAGGTGAAATCATTGTAAATGTATGTTCATCGTTTTGTATATAAATTCATAGCTCTAAGTAGTGTGCGAAAGGGAAAGGTAAATACGAGTTGCAGTAAGGTGATAGAGATAATTAGGTCTACATTCTAAAATTCATTGCTTAATGATGGGAGAAACCAGTAGCTAGTTTTATACCAACATAAGTAAAAACACAAAACGTAAACTGTATAAAATATTTTCAATATGTAGTTTAGTTCTCCAACGCTGTTATTATTAGAACGGTTGAAAGAAAACACATCTGAAGGTATGCGTATTATTTTTATATATATATATATATATATATATATATATATATATATATATATATATATATATATAACTTGATATTGCTAACAAAATGTCGATAAAGATTCTTAAATGTATTATTACTCTTACAGGATGACGTCATAAAATCAGATCTACAATAGCGGGTACGTATTCGTGGACTTGAAACTTGTAGGTATTAATTCGCACATAATAATAAACCATTAAAACCTTTTGTCTTTTATTTCCATTATATCAATTTGATATTTTTAAAACATGTTAATTTGATTTAATTCTATGCTTTATATATATATATATATATATATATATATATATATATATATATAATTAGTACTTTCCAATCCTTTTAATGAGGTTTTTATGATCAACTGTTGCTGATTTTGAGCAATTAAACCGAATCAGTTTTGAACTGTAATCTGGTTTCCGCAAACTGTAAGACATGATTTATTTATTGATTTTGGTTGATTGATTGATTGAGATGGATCTGATTGATTTGATCGAGCCTGATTTGTTTGAGATTGATTGATTAATTAATTGATTTGTTTGTGTGTGAGAAAGAGCCGAAAGAGAGAGAGAGGGAGAGAGAGAGAAAGAGGGAGGTGTGCATGATTAACTTCTACTACAGAAAAAATTCGCTAGTCTATACACAACTAGATGGCGCTAAAAATCAATCTTAACTCAAAGGGGGCCGGGGCGCAGACCCTAATACAAGTCCTGTCTTTAAGTTAGCATTAGGGCCACCTTATTAGAATACAAATTTTTATGACGGGGGCGAAGGGCTACACTTGTCTTATAAGCTCAGGTTAGAGCCCACATATAATTGCACCAATGGGACTACGACAGGGGCCAAGTCCCAAGCGCTAGTTTCTGCTCTTGTCTTATAAGGTTAGGGCCCCATACCATTTCCAACCAGGGGGCCGCGACAGGGGCGAAGGCCCGTGAACAAATTTTTTGAAGATCTATACGTGTCTTACAAGTTAACATTAGGGCCCCTTATTAGAATACAAATTCAAATTTTCCGCCATAACCATTCATAATGCAGACTTAGTCCTCCAATCAGAGCACAGTGACTGCGTGGTGGGCTAAGGACCAATCAGAAGCCAGAGAGGCGGGTGCACGCACGACCAATCGGTTAAAAGGTGGAGCGTGGCCTAGTTTTACTTTCTCCAATCAGAACACTGCATGTACGCGCAATTGGCTAACCTCCAAGGGGTATACAGCCAAAAGGGCTCTTAATATTGCCAAAAGGACCTTAATTAGGGGCTCAACTCCGCCCAAGGGTTGAAAAAGAATGTCGAAAAGAAGCCGACCCCACCCTCCAAATATACGCCTCCCACGTGGGTGAGTACAAAAAGTGGAGGAGAAGGTGTCCTAGGGGACGGGGCTTGTGACGTAAAAAAGTGGAGAGGAGGGTGTCCGTGTACTACTTATAGTGAAAACGTATTGTGTTTATTTTTTGTAGGTAACCAAACTAAAAACAAATCTAAAACTGTAAAACTCCAGGTAGGATGGTTGCATAAATCAGGAGATAGATACACTCAAATGAAGTCACAACCAGAAATAGAATGGTCGAAGGAACAAAACATTTTAAACTATGACTTCCAAATATGTAACATAACCTGCCAAGACAAATGCTTCTTAAACATAACCCATAATGACAATCTTCATTTGTTTAAATATGAATTCCTAAGTGTAAGTGGACCGATAGTTCCACACGCAATCCAACATGATATAAATGAACTTGTTGAAGTTTACGGAGACAAAATTGGAATGTGTCATACCATCATTCACTAATAAATGCAATCCAATTTTTACGTGGTACTTAGATGGAGGTCGCTTACATAAAGAACCTATGATGTACTGTTTAAAAATATTTACAAATGGTGATTATTCGTGTCACATAGAGTGCAATGAGAGTACCAAGAAAATGATTTCAATATCAATTACGGTAGATCTATTTCCAATAAACGATAACGTTGTTTAAAGAAAAATCTGTAGAGCCCTATCAAAGAAATTGATTCTGCTTTTGATGTCGACAACTCGAGTGTACACTGTTAATGATGTCTGCGTGACTACTGAAAAAGAGTTGGCACTCCTATTACCTCTCGTTCCCAAATCCGAACTTATATTTTCAAACACTGTCCTAGGATATGGAGCTCAGGAAAAAGTAACTCGGGGATATTCGCTTGGTACAGATGTTGCGATAAAAAGCATCCGTGTAGGTAAGGTTGGACAGAAAACACTGGCAATTAGAGAAATAAGTGTGCATGCACAAGACATCCTAATATTGTTCAAATTATGGGGTGTAGTTACACTACCAATATGATACATTTGATTATTGAATTGGTTGCAGGAGATAGCTTGTACAGCATTCTATTTAAAGATAATGACAAAACAAAATATTACTCATAGCTCTAGAAATATGCCAGGCTGTGGCATCTCTATAATCAACAGGTTTCAATCATTCACAGAGACATCAAACCCAGTAACGTTTTAATTACTCCTACGTTAACCACAAAAATTTGTGATCTGGGATTAAGTCCACTACATAAATTTGGCAGAGTAACCAAAACTATGGGTTCATTTGCTAAACGTACGCCTATATATATATATATATATATATATATATATATATATATATATATATATATATATATATATATATGGCTCCAGAGTTGTTTTAAAGTAACAAACTGCTACAATTAAATATGACGTAGCGTGTACTATAATAAAATTATTTTCCGAAGACGACGTGTGGTACGTAATCAATGATCAAGATGAAACAGTCTTGAAAAATAAACTTCCAAATTTAGAATTACCAGATTTGACAAAGATACCTCCTGCCCTTCAAGAAATAATTAAAAATTGTTTGTCATATACACCTAACAATAGACTATCTGTTGATTTTTTTGTTTGCAAGAATTAAAGGAATGCTGGAGTAACGTGTAACTAAGTATCTATATTTAGGGTTGTGATTGACTCTCTAAGCTTGATTACAACTGTTTTCGAATATGTTTTTATTAGCGAAGTAAGATGTATATGGTTATCGTTCTATAATTTAACTGAATATTAAAATTTTCGTGAGCTTAAGATTTAACAATGTTTTCAGTTATTTTTTTATGTTTAGCTATAAATAACCTTCATGTTCTGTTTTGTTAACATTTTAGTTATTTTAATCAAAACTATGTTTTTATTGGATGTTCTATTTTATGTAACAGTATGTATAATAAAATCATTTTGAATTACATATTTTTATTAAACTACAATATTTTTTATATATTTCCAATTTTCAATATTCATTTCACAATTCACCTTCAATATAGGAGTAACATCGACGTCACCTTGCTGGCCGGGTACACCTACCTCGACACCAAAAGGATACCTATAAGAGGTGAAAAGGTAAGTAAATATTTTGCTATTTTTTTATAACTCTTTGGATAGTTTTAATACATTAAAATGACTTTCCTTTGTTAAAGCTTACATGGAGGGTATGTTTTATATTTCTTACTTTTTAAACACGATATAACTATCAATGGTAGGTAATATACAATGCTTCAGGTAGTTTTAGATTTATGTAAAATGTACATTTTAGAAATTTTACATTTTATCATACCCCCCAAATAATTGTATAAGATTTTTATACAGAGCCAACACATTCTTTGGTGTCTGGAAATTCCAGGCAAGACTAATTTTTTTTTTAATGATTGTGGACCTGAACAGGGTAAAATTGGCCTATCGTGCTAAAGCACTCAGGAACACTTAGGAGGATGGATAGAGGGATAATGTTAATATTGTGCCAAAGAGCGGATTAAATATTTAAGACTGAACAATATATAGATCTTTACACATTTTTAGGACAGCAATAATTTTTGGTAAGTATTAACTGTTTCTGGAACCAAAAATAATGCATTAGGTTTTCCGGCCGGAACCTCCCAATTTTTTTGTTTTTTAATTTTATGTCGGTTCCATGCTTCCATAATACTTTGTAATTCACATTGCAGTAATGGTCCAAAACAAAATCTCAAACATTCAACATGAAGCGGATCACTATCATTAAAAACTCGTTGATCTCTAAGGTCTTTGAAATAAGTAGAGTAGTTACAAAACGTCGTGGCACTCGAGATGTGCGGAGCGATTTTCTACAATTTGAAAAACTTAAACGATGTTATAATCGGGAAACTTCGGTAGCAAAAAATTCCATCCTAAAAATATACGGCAAATGAATAAATTTAGTAATTATCGATTTTTTTAACGATTGATATCGTAACTGAATACATTTTTATTGATTGATCATTTGTAACAATTTCAATTTAAGTATGTATTGGATTACGTATTTCATATTTGCATAAAAATCATTTTTTTAGTTAGTAAACATAAATTAACCTGTTCAACATCAGCTGTTTTTATCAAGGATTTGCAAAAAATGAAGTTCAACATTTGATAAACTTTTAATTACACCCAACAGAAAATAAGAATAACTTCTGATAAGATTTTTGGTTGTTAATCTTAGCAGTCATCGAATAGATAAATTCTTAAAACTCATCGCAGGTCTAAATATTTACATTTTTAAGAACCAACAACAGGAATCAAACAATTAGCATCATTACATTAAAATATGTGTCAGAAAGTGTTATTACAAATACAAGTATTTATTCAGTTCACACTATTAGTTTATTGTACCGACTAGAAAATGTCAAAAATTATTTGTTCGATAATTCTTAGATTAAGTAATAGTAGGTGTAAATGTGTACTATAAAAACTTGAATGAAGCACAAACGTTGAAATAACCACTACGTTTCACAGCAATGTGCAACTTAATGATAGGGAAACATTTTTGTAGAAGCATTTCAAATTTTAATACCAATATGTAAAATAAATCACAAATTGATACATTTTAAAATGTAATTTTATTAACATACAAAAATAAATCTTTTGATTCTTTTTCTCGCTTCATAAATTCATACAATTTATAACTAATCTCACGAGCTTGACTTGAACGTACGAATACAATGCAAGGTAAATAAAGCGACTACATTTATGAGCTGAATAGTAGCATATTTTACGAATACATTCGACGCGTTTGAAACATATGCACATGGAGGGGCGAGTGCCACGACATTTTGAAGCTACTTTAATCCACCAGTTTACCTCTGAACGCCGCATTTGTGACCACCAACATTCAATTCGTTAATTTGATGTGCTAATTTAACCTAAACAACTAGGTATGACATTCAAAGTTGCGTAACTCGGAAAAATTAGAGTTGTGACGCAGTAACTCGGAATTTATTACTTTTGGTGCATTAACTAGGTATTCCGTGTTGTGAGGTAGTAAATGTGGTGGGCGTAAATAAGATTGCACTACCGGGCTTCCGTAATCCTTCTTATTATTTTTTATTCTTTGGTTGTACTGTAGTATTAATTACAGCAACATCTATCACTTTATACTTTTTAGATATCTCAAAGTAACACACATTTTTAAAGGGTTTTAGAACAGGAGCTTTGATTTAACGCTGCTAGGTCCATGTTTAATAATTGAAGGTTGCTGACTGATTTCAACACACCACATTTCCGTTTATATTAGAAAAATGTGTCCTTGGCTTGAGCACCTACCAGAACATGTTCAACTTGTCAAATACTCACATTCACCTAATTTTAGATTAGTCAACTATTTGACCTTGGACCAATTTAGCCAATATAACACCATTTAACTTTGACTACTTTGGTTGTATTTATAATGTGGTTAGGACAAAAGTGGGTATGGAGAAAAATGTTGACCGTAGTGCAATGTGAGAATGATATATGCAGAAGCTTTGTGCAGGCATTTGAATGTGAATCAAACGCTATTTAACGAGCCTATAACGAACGAAGAATATGTGAAAGAGAACTGTGGGTAAGCAAAAAGTGCGGTTCGAGAAGTGAATCTGTGAAAAAGGCAGTATGTAGGAAAAAATATGCATACATGTCAATGATTGCTGCAAAAAATGAGACAGAAAAAGCGGTTATATAAAGTGTACAGATTGAAAAATAAAGAAGCGAACGAAGCAGTAAGGATGAGTAAAAAGAAAATGCAGAACAATTTTGAGGTAAATAAGAAACTTTTCTGGAAGTGATTATAGAAATACTAAACGTGGGTCAAAGCAGGACGCAACAGAAGTACTGTATAGTGTGAACGAGATAGAATAGGATAGAGGAAATGCTGGAAAGAATATTTTGAAAAGTTGTCCAGAAATAAGAGTAAGCTGACTGAAGAGTTAAACAAGGTGAATTTGGAGGTGATAAAGAAAGAAGCTGAGGATGGTGAGTTGAAAGAGGTAAAGAAAGTTGTACAATAGCTGCAGGTGTGGTTGGAATTACTGGTGAAATGCTGAAATATGGATGTGACAAACATGAAGATTGTGTGAATTATTTAATACATGTATTAATTCTTGAAAACTATCGATCGAGATCGTTCCTTTGTATAAGGGTAAGGAGAGGAATAAGTTTTGAGTGTGTGTGATAGAGTAAATGCAATAACAGAGCAACATTTCGAATGTTCATGGTGACTTCATGCCAGGAAAGGGATGCAGCCCTTGATTAACATAAGTATCTACTAGAACTAAGGCGGTAGCGTGTGTCAGGGTGAGGCCGGGCATGGGAGAATTGTTTAAAATAGAACAAAAATAGAGAACGCTGCGTGCGGTCAACATATCTGTTTAATTTATTCTTAGATAAATGTTAGGTAACCATGTACTGTTGCAAATGATTAGTGACGTAAATGTTTTGAATTCTGGTGAGTGCTATTATTATTCGCTTATACTAAGTGAAAATGCGATAGAGCTGCTAGCAATATGCCAAGGAAGCTGATGCAGTTTGTGCGAGTAAAGGTAAACGTCGGTAAAATGAAGTTGATGTTTAATCGTGAATATGAAAAAGAAGGTAGGGTATTTACCGTGCACGATAATATTGTTAACAAGATAATGAGGTTATGCATTTGCGTAGAATTTTCACTGCAGATGGTGAAATTGAGAGGCGTGTTAATGCAGGAAGAAAAGTGGTAGCATATAGACCTACGCTGCTCAAGTTAGCGCAGCCTTTGCAGTACAATAGTTTTAAACCTATACTATAATTTAGTGGGGATTTCTTACCACAAAAAAATATTTGGTGTACTTATTAACAAAAAGTTAGGGGCTGTGTCTGCTTAACATAAAGTTAGCATAGCCAACGTGTAAGTGATTAGCCAACAATTGTATTGAAGTCATTGTCATAATTTGGTGCTACTTTCTTACCCTAAAATGAAATTTGTTTCTCGTATTTTTTTATATTTTTGGACTTAAAACTATCTGGAAATCAGAAAACCTTACAACAAAATATATCGCGATGATTTTTTTGCCCATATTTTTCATAAAATCTTTTGGTTAAAATGTTATGGACATCATAAAAACCTTATAAAAAAGAATAGTATCAGAATGAATAATATAGTTTAATTCGTTACTAATTTAAAACTCCAAAATAGTATTTGATGCTCACATTAAAAAAAAAAAAACTTTTGGACTAAAACTTATAGGAATCACAAAAACCTTATAACAAACATTGGTATCAGACTGAATGACATACTATCAGCCAAATAATTTTATAAAAAATGCCAGCAGTAATTTTAATTTTGGAGTTGCTTTGTTATAAGGTAAGGTTTTCACGATTTCTATGACGTTTTAGCCAACAAATTTTATGAAAATTATGAGCAACAAATTTTATTTTAGAGTAACAAAGTAGCACCAAATTGTGGGATACCAATCATCCTGATACCATGCTTTGTTATAGGGTTTTCATGGTTTCTATGTTTTGGTCCAAACATTTTATGAAAAATACGAGAAATGTTTTACTTTACGGTAACAAAGTAGCACCAAATTATAAGGTTTTAGTGAATTCCATAAAGTTTAATCCCTAATATATAAAAAAATGCAAGCACCAAATTTCATTCTAGGGCATCAAAATAGCATCAAATTGGAATAAATATGTGTTTTCAATATGATTGTTGGCTGTGGTAACTTTATGTTAAGCAAATACAACGTTCATTTTTTTTGTTAATGATCGGTGCTCCAAATTCTTTTTGTGGTAACAAATTAGCACCACAATGTAAAGAACCAGAATCTTTTACAAAAATTATTTGTTAATTAACCTGTTTTAATTAACTTGCAGAAATCATCAAATAATGAATATATATATATATATATATATATATATATATATATATATATATATATATAGGTAAAGAATTTTTCTACGTCAGACTCCCCTCCAGTATAACAACCAATCACTGCCATTAGAATTACCGCCAGAAGCCGTTCCCGCCTTCCGACGTTTACAATAAAACCACAAGACGCGCTACTATCACTCTGACCAGACAAGTGCACTACCAACTAAGCTACAGGGGTTGTGGCTAATGTAGCCATAGTTGCAAAGAAAACCGCGGAAAACGAAGTGTGTGATGGTGAGATTGACAATTAGTAGAAACGTGGCACAAAAAGAAACCTTATTGTTCATTAGTATGTGTCCTAGTAGAGTAGTGGTAACACGATCTGCTTAGCATTTTTCAGCGGGTTTTCCTCATACACATGGAGCAGCATGGTCACTGCGTATATGTACATGTGCGGCTATTTAGGCGAATGCTGGGGTAGTAATTTCCCCCTCAGAACCGTAACTCCGTTCTTTCCGATCCTATCCTGACCACACTCATCTTTAATCCCACCATGCATATACACGTAATGTGTGTATGTATGCTGGGAATCCATGATTGTGGCTGAAGGAGCTTGGAAAGATCAAACAGCCCGCCCTCCCCCTTGGGAAGGGAATTAAATACGTAACCTCTTCCTTTTTTCCTACTCTAACTCTCATTCCTTCCGCATTCTCAGTCCGAGCGCAGTCCCGCGCTAATCACCATGGGTCTGCTTTGAGGACCCAGGTATTTTCATCATCATTCTGCGTTGAGTCAACTCGATTCAGTCTGGCCTCAATTATTCCATGAAACCAGGGCTTACTACTACTGCTTAAATCTGTGATCACCTGCATGTAAGTTAATTACACAACCGTACACACACGCTAGTAATGATGTCACATCGGGGGACATTTACTTACAGCATCGGATAGAAAAACGGACTGCCTAAATTATACCAATCACCGGAGTATCAATTAAACCGCGCAACGGGTTCCGCTCAGAATTTTTTAATTGATATTCAAACATATACACAAACTCACACTAACATGCCGCTTCATGCTGCTTAAACGACGTGCAAGGAGTCTACAAATCGAAAGCAACACACCGCGCACAATTACGCCACATTTCGGCCGCCCAGTTTCGTGAATTATGAAAACATTACGTAAAACAGTGAGTATTACATTTCAATCTCACCTAACGTAATTACCAATTTAAAATAAGTTTCGTTTGAAGCTTACTTCTTAGTAGAAGTCCTGAAACCGCTCTCTCATCGTGAAATATCCAGAGGAAATCCTGATTTAACACATTTGTTAAATGACCACGCACGTAAAACGTTGTTATCCTGACAGCGTGTTTATTTAACAGTTCTGAATATCGAAATACGGAGAAAACTTTACTTCTTATCAGAAGTCCTGATAAAGTGTTCATTCCAGACCGCAAGTCGCGATAATCTACAATTAGAGAAGTAATCCTTCTTCAATCATACCGTACCTATAAACGTTTGGTTTATCCTGTACCTGATAAACAATCCTGAAAACTAAACGTTCCTGAAGGTTTAAATACCTTAAAACAGTCCCAAGTTGGAGACACCCCAGATAGCTACTACCGTCACTATCTCAGTTAGACACGCAACCCAACCGTCAACGTATCATTCGTTTTCGCATCCAGTATATTCAAAACGAGTATTCATATTTACTTTCATAGAGGTAAATAATTCTAAAAACGCCAAAAGCTTCTAACTGTAAAATCTCTACTAATTGCCAAACGTAATTGAGTATATTTTAATCACCCGTACTTACCCTTAAACCAGAAATTAGACAGACTACTGTTAGTTATTAAACCTATTAGTTCACCTGTCCAACGCTAAATCACGTTATCATAACTGTATAAATCTAGTTGCTTTCTACTGGGAACTACCAGGCAGGCCCGGACTTATATTAGAATATTTAAAAATAAATAAAACTTCCTTTTGTTTTCACGTTGTGTAGGACATCAAGATCCCTCTTCCCTTCTTGAATATAAACACGTAATGTTATTTATGCAGCAAACGTAATGAGAGTGGTAAGCTGTCCGTCGCTCCTATACATAGCTACCGTACGTCGCCGACCGAAAGGATAACCGTCCAAACCCCAGGCCCCCTGGTGGATGTTTATTATACTTGTAATGTATATCTTCCTATTGTTATATCAGCATCTAATATATGTATAAAAAAAACCATTTGAGTTCATTGTTCAGTGTGAAAGAATCTGGTAATGTGATCAGCCTTAAACGAACGAATCACTCCCATTTTTAGTGTATAAAAACCTACTAGAGCTAGAACTGTGGCAGATAAAATAACATAAATTAACCTAAGAGAAAAGCCGCTTACAACCAAAAAGAATTTATGGTCACCACACTGAGGTGGTTTATTTTTTTCGTCAATATGATGACTTAGTATGCAAGGACGCATTTTATATCCACACAAAACTATAGATAGTGATATGGGGAATGGTTAACCTCTCGAAAGCTATACATCATCGATATTAGAGGCGTTATCGACAATCAATATTATCGATAATTATTCGCACCCCTACTGTGGGAATGAGATTTTCACTGAGAGCACATGGTAAAAAGAGAGTGGATAGAGTGAGGAAGGTGTGAATAATGAACGAGAATGGCGAGACAAAGACGGTGGTCAACCTATATTAAAGACGCATGTTTCGTTGGATTAGTCACATTGAAAGAATGCGCATAGAACAATTGACAGAGCAGATATATGGAGGTTAAGTTAGGGATTAGACCAGGTATGGTAGTCCTTGAAGGGGGTGGTTTAATACAGTAGAAAGTGCGATTACGAAAAGAAAGATGAGAATAAAACGATGAATCAGAATCTGTGCATGAACCTTGTGGACGTGAAAGAAGGATGATATGGAGAAAAATTGATTATGGCAATTAAATATGAGGCAAAATACAGTTTCTGTCTAGCTCACCCTTTCTTTGAGTTAGATGATATCTGAAGATATCTATGTCATAGATATTTAGGGAGTTTCAATCCTCTAAAATTATAATAACTACTACCAAAGCGGTACAAGACTTTTGTTGATTATATGATTATATCTGGTTAATTTATTTATGTTCGATCCGTTAGTGAAAATAGATCAGCACATAACCACATTATGGTTAAACATTGGATCTCCTAGAAATGGACACTTTATTTGGCAAAATTGACAATTACAATGAGAAAATAAATATAACAAGAATAATTTTTATTGTGTTAAAAATGAAAAGCAAAAACCGTAAAACAACACTGATAATAAATTGACACTGGATTTTGCTTTACATTAAATACATAAACAAAATGAAAACATTTACAAACACTAGAGATAATAAATGTAATATGGCCCCTTAAATAATGAGAATTAACAAAGTATATAACTAACTAGGATTATTTAATAACTACCAATTACCCGCAATTTTCAGTGAACTTTCTTTGTACTCTATCAATGGACTTAAATAATCCTAGACAAATTAAATAACAAAAGATAAGTGAAATAAATTAATAAGTAAAATCAGCCTCTTACACGTGTAATATCATGTAATGGAATTTTGGAATGTTTAAATATTACGTAAATTGTAAAATGACAATTATTACTTATTGGAGTATGTAATAAAAATACATTTTGATTGCACGTTTCAAGATTTTTTGAACTTGTACAATGATTATAACTACTTTAGCAGCAGATTGAGGTAAGATCACAGATTTATAAAAGCTATTTGTTTTTAACAAATATCCATCAAAATTAATTGCACCATAATTATTTATGAGCTTCTACAATTTACAGCCAGCTCGGTACTATTAAATCTTAAAAATTAAATGACTAAACATGAGTGGAAGTTTGCCACATACAAAATCTATTATTTTCTATTACTTTTTAATGTACGACTAATTTTGATCAAAAAAAATTCTTATAAAATATAGTTCCGTATAGGCATGCTATAATACTAATAAATATTGATTGTGAGAAATTAAGAGTATTGCTCCTAAAAAGTTTATACCTAACGAAAGTCACCACACGGAACTATTTTTATCAGAACTCAATTAAAATTATACTTGGCACCTCTTCAATTCAAAATAGTAACTAACACGAAAAAATATTGCAAATCTGATGTGACTGTGATGATGAGAATTGATCACTAATATTTTTTGTAAGAAAAAAATAACTAGATATAAATTAAAATTTCATCTTTACGTAATGACCCTTAAATATTTGTATAAGGGCACTAACATCCAAGATTGGGTGCCAGTGATTTTTAAGTGTATTTATTACAAACCTGTGTTTCTTTTTTTTCCAAAATATGTAAAGATATAAAACCTTAAAGTTTTCCTACTCAGAAAACTTGTTTTAAAACGTAAATTTAGTCTATAGAAAACCATAACCCTTTGCTTACATGTAAGTATAATACAGGAGAGGATATTTAGATAAAATCATATATAGAAAATGTGAGCTAACAGATCCAAGTATAAAGGAAAGTCAATTGTACACTTTTTAGTTTACTTTGCTCTAAGTTAACAGAACCAACTACTTCTATCTACTTGAACACTTTAATCTCAATATAATATTCACAATTTTCAAATACTGTGCTAGATAGCAAGGATACATAATCAATAGACTGAATTAAGCATGTGGTAGGTTAAATACGCCAGAACGTCGGACACCACCACTAGTCGGACAAATCGCTTTTAAACATGAATAATTTAAAAAATAGGATGTTAGTTCTTACTTTCGTCACTACGAAATTATCCCCCACTCTTTTTCTGTACGTCAAGCTAGTTCTGCCACCTACAATTATCCATGTAAACACTTTGTTCGCGCGTAAATATTGTTGTGCTTTGACAGTTTCTTAATTTTACTCGTGAAATTTGGGTAATACATTTATTGAGGTAAGTGTATTTAGCAAGTTTTATTACAATAATACGTTTTGTATACTGTAAATACATTAAAAACATTATTACTTTACGTAAAATGAGACAAGACTTATGAAAATATGTTTTTTGAGGTTAAAATTCGGTGGTCGGCAAACCGGTTCGTAGATTTATTGGAAAGCCAGTGGTCGGACAAGTGTCCGACTACCTAATGAAGCTAGATGTAATGTCGCCATCATTTTCTGGTTTATAAAAAGCGGAATAAAACCATCTCATTTTTTTTTACATAGTCATATACATGCATTTTAAGCCACCCAGTGGACGAAGCTATAAATTTTTTGTTTTTCTCTATCGCAGGTTCGAAAATTATGCCTCTGAAGAAAATTTCGAAATTTTACCGTTATGATAAAGAAAATCTCAGAAAGGCAGTTGATGAAATAAGAAATGGAGAAAAATTACGCGAAGTGTGCAGAAGGTATAATGTACCGAAATCGACAGTTTTAGATAGAATAAAAGGAAGAGTTGCTGATACCTCAATGAAAATGGGACCAGTTACCATACTTGGTACTAACCTAGAAAATGAATGAATTGAGTGGATATCTAATCTAGCCAAATGTTAAAGAAAAAAGAACTATTTCAATCTGTTCAAAAGATTGTCAGAGACCGAACATTGAAAACACCGTTTACGAATGATCTCCCTGGGGAGAAGTGGTACACTTCTTTTTTGAAAAGACATCCCCAACTTTCTCTGAAAAATGGCGAAGCACTTGAGAAATACAGAGCCCAATTAACTGAAGAATGTATAAGAGCTTGGTTCCGAGATTTAGAATCATTTTTAATCGACTCAAATGCTGTTGATATTTTAGATAATCCTGCTCGAATTCTAAACGCAGATGAGACTGGCTTTAGTCTATGCCCAAAAACGGCTAAAGTTCTTGGATTAAAAGGTAAAAATCTGTATGTTGCAAAAAAAGGATGTGAAAAAGATAACCTGACAGTTTTAATCACACTTACGGCAAATGGCTGGTTTTTCCCACCACTTGTCGTGTTCTCGTATGTGAAGCCTCCAAAAGTAATTGTTGAAAGCGTTCCTACCAAATGGATCCTGGGAAAATCGGACTCGGGGTGGGTGAGGTCTGACGTGTTTTTTGAATTTGTGGCTAAATAATTGGTTTGATGAAGAAAAAATTCAAAAACCTGTATTATTCATAGTGGATGGGCACAGATCGCACGTCTTTCGAACTGTGCCAGTTCTGTAGTGAGAATGCAATAACATAATACGCGTTACCACCAAACGCAACCCACCTGCTCCAGCCGGCAGACGTAGCGGTTTTTAAGCCAATGAAGGAATTGTGGCGCCAACAAGTGAGAAGCTGGCAAGCCCAAAATATAAATAGAATAGTCACCAAGGCAGATTTTTGTCCGATATTTGAGAAAGTCCTGCAAAATCCTAAGCTCTTTACCTATTTTAAAAACAGCTTCAGGGCATGTTGATTGTATCCCTTTGATCCGCACAGTGTGGACTATTCTAAATGCGGTCAGAATGTGTTAGAAAACGTAAATAGAAACGAGAATAAAGATGCAGATAATATTACCGAAGCAGACATTAAGAGCACTGAGAAAGTTCTTCTAAAATTAAGACGCAAGTTATGTGAAGTTGGAATTGATACTGATATTATACTACCTTTCATAAATTCAATGCTAACTACAAATACAGAAATTAATTTTTCCGAAGAAGAAATTGACGCTATAGAGGTGATCTTTACTGACGAACCAACTGACACAAACAACAAAGTTAAAGAATTGTAGTTTTGCAGGATATTCTAATAATTCCAGCTTCAATAAACAGTGACGATAATAAAGATCCGTTTGACATAAAATTGAATGGTAATGAAGCAAAAATCAATAAAGCAAAAAGTAATAGATTTTGAAGAAAGACCACAGTATAAAAGCAAAGAGGCAGAAGGAATATTGACCCTTGAAAAAGATATGAGAGAAGAAAAACCAGTGGTAGTTGAAAATTTGCATGTAGGAAAAGACACAACAATAGAAGAAACCAGAGAAAAGAGGTGCGACGAACAAGAAAAGAATGATAAGCCTATTAAAAAAACCGAAGAACAAGAAACTAGGGTCCCAATACATTTCGATACACCTGAGAATAATAGCACGAGTTAAATGAATCTACTAATAATTGGAAAGAACCCCAATCAACGCATGAATCTAAAAACACAGAAGAGTCGTTAAAAGAATCCCTTGACAAAAACAAAAATGCCAGCTGCAAACTTAGTGGAGACACCAGAAGAAACCAAAAGCAATCTGGATCAACTGGAAGAACCTAGTAAAGATATAAAGGTAACTGAAAATAAAAGATGTCGCAAATCACTTCAAAGAATCTGTGGATGGCGATAGTGAAAATAAGGGTTTTGAAATTTCTTTTAAAGATCACTTACCATATCCGAAACCTCAAGTAAACGAAATCGGCAAGGCAAATTTCGAAGTGCAATCTCATCGGCGGCATGGAGGAATCACTATCAAGAAATTGAAAAAACAAAAGAGAAAATGAACGCCAGAAAAAGAATCAAACCAAATAAAAAAGTAACAACCAAACAAATGAACCATGAAATTAAGAATACGAAGGAACAATGTGGTATATGTGATGAGCGAGACTGAAATAGAAAACGAAAAAAATGTTGGATGTGACCTATGCTCTCTGTGGTTCCATTTGGGGTGTACAACATTTAATGGTTTTACCTATAAAGAAGTTGCAATATGTAATATGTTTGTGAGTTTTGTGAAATGTAGCGAATGTTATTTTTTTTATTCTTATTATTATTTTAAAATTTTTGAATTACTTTTATTTTGTATTTGATAGGTACTTTTATATATTTTAATATAAAATGTATACTGACCAATTATATTTTCTTTTTCGATTTTGTGCAACTACTGGCACTCTGTTGGTTGACTTCTGGCAAAAAGTGGCCGACTACTGGCAAAAGTGCGTTATTTTTATTATTTTGAAATTTATAAATAATCACGAAATTTGAGGCAAAAACAAGTTTTCCAGTCATAAAGAGCAAATATTGAACCTAATCATATCTCCCTTTTTGAATATAAATCCTCAGAAACGATATTTTTGGCAAATGTCTGCAGTTTGTTTTCAACAAATTTGTCCGATGACCTGCGAACTCACTCTATATAGCGAAGGAAAAATTGGTTATCACCCTGTTCCAGTCAATATAGAAACCACAAATCAGAGTATCGGTATTATTTTGTATGAGCAAGTAAGAAATCGGCACTTCTCTACAAAGAGAATAACCTCGATTTTTAGTCACAACTAGAGATCGTTTCAAGACTAATGATTGCGCACAAACCAATTTTGTTCCGAATGTCAATACTGAAAAACGTTTGTACTTTTCATACGGCGCTTTATACAGCTGATGTTTTTAGTAAGAATTTATTTCGTATGATCGTCAAATTCCGAATTTATCCGACGCTCACCTCGGCATTCTTAAGTTTTGAAACTATTTCTACCTAGCGGGAAGACGGAAAAAAGGTATACATTTAATTAATGATAAAGGTTGTGTACACGCCTAACTTCAAACATACATGTATAACAAATAAGATGATGACATTTGACGTGGATTGAAGGTTCCAATAAGTTCCACAAAGTTTTATTGAAACAAACATTAGTGTAGGTTTTGAAAGATGGTAATGCCATAAGTCTCAAGAGTCACCCAAAATTACGCCCACACCTCTGTATAGACACCATCCTTCCAACTACTATAACTCATCTAATTAAGTTAGAAAATAGTACCGTCATATGGGGGGGGGGGGGAAGTCGGATAGTAGCGGCGTACTCGGACAAGTGTCCCCTTTAGCACAAACATTACACAATCGGGATGAGATTTGTTGAAACACGTTAGTTGCACTTGTGAGTTAGCTCCGTGTAAACGTCGCCGCGATTAAATCGCGTTTTCAATATTTTAACCCGACTTAAAGTTAAAACGACTTTTTGTTATTTATAATTAGTTTTTTATTTATTGAATATTTATTACAGAATTATCTTTTAGCGTGGCGAATGCGGACATAATGGTTCGTAACTACAAAACGCAAATCAGTCTTAATTTTCTAAATTATTCTGAAGAAAATTTAACAAATGCGAGGCATTAAAAATAAAAATAAAATATTAAGCGAGGCTTCTGATTATTATAATATCCCAAAATCTACACTCTATGGCAAAATTAAAGGTCATAAAAATAAAAACCATGGCGGACAAACCGCCTTGACTAAAAATGAAGAAGAGATGCTAGCCCAAACAATCACGTTTCCAAAATAGGGTTTTCCGATGACACGGTACGATTTAGACCGGAAAGGACGAAGAGTAAAATGTTTCAAGATCAACATGCCTGGTATTTGCACACAACATAAAACGGAGCAGCGCAAATGTAGATAAAAAAAAATCACAACCAGGTATTTCGAAAATTTACTCAACACCTTAGAAGATGTGGAACCTTCAAATATTATCAATTTTGCAATTAAGCAACCTTTTCTCATGGCAAAACTTATTTCTAATGGGTTTCTGTTTTTGTAATATGAAGTAGGTATATTACCGGATTTCAAGTGTGTAGTTAGCAATAGTGTGTGTACGTCGTCTGTTGCATAGACGCCATTTTGCAATAGAATTGTCAGCCGATGCTTGATAGCTACGTTGTTAGGGTAAGTGCACTTTAAGTTATTATGATATTTTTGTTTCAAATAAGGTTTGTTTTTGTGTTTATAACAACAATTATACATAAATAATTGGTGTTTGTACTAAACTTGTTAATTTAAAATGATTGTGGTGCAAAACAAGTCCATTTTTATACTGATATGCTAAATTGTTACAGTGAACCATATTTTTATGATGGGTACAACCAAAGACCTCTCTCCTAGGAAAATTTCCGAAATAAAAACATTGTTGCTGCACACTGAACATTCGCAAAGAAAAATTGCATATCTGAAATGTCTCGTGTATCAGTTGACCGGATAAAAAATAAAATTGACGTAGATGTGGAGTTGACACCAAAACGTGTGAACAGGTGTGGACGAAAAAAATTGACAACACGTGATGAAAGGAAAATTAAGGGCATTTGTGTAAAGAACAGAAAGGCCCCTCGTAAACTTCTCACAAAAATGGCACAAGAAGCCGGTGTGAATCTTTCGCTGGGAACACTTCGTCGACGTATTAAATACTTGGGTTTCACTTGTCACCGGCCGGCTAAAAAACCTCTTTTAACACCGGCTATGATGAAAAAGCGCTTAAATTGGGCAAAAGAATACAAGAACAGGGCTGTCCAGGACTGGAATAAAGTGAGTAGACTAAAATTTTAGTTGCATTAACTGTTTATATATTTTCAGGATTGTTTTTCCGATGAATCAACAGTTCAGATGTTGTCATGCAAAGCTGAATTTGTCAGAAGAAAACATGATGAAAATTTTAAGGAAGACTGCATTATTAAAAGAGTGAAGCATCCTCTCAGCATCATGGTGTGGTCTGTTATTAGCAGCTAAGGCACTGAACCCCTACATATTGTGGAAGCGACTGTGCGACATGACCAATACATCCAGGTGCTTCAAACCAGGATGCGGCCACAGGTCCAGGAGTGGTTTCCGAATGGGGATTTCACATTTATGCACGATCTGCACCCCGTCATAAAGCGAAATAGGTTACGAAATTCCCCTGACCTGAACCCGATCGAGAACCTTTGGGAAGTGATAAAGCGGGAAATTTTCAGGGAACACATAACCAACAAACGCCAGCTGATCGAATGTTTGATACAGGTATGATAGAGATATGAAACGATTCAAACGAACTGCTCTAAATGCATTGAGAGTATGCCCAGGAGGAACCAAGCAGTAATAGCTGCAAAGGGTGGTGTTACTAAATATTGATTTTTAGTTATATATTAGCAAAAACCTTAAATATTACCACAAAATATTTATATCTTAATGTCATTTCACAAAAAGAAAATAATTACTGTGGCTCTAATAATACGAGCCACCACTGTATGACGAGACTAACTTAACGGATGATCCAGGTAGAGTCAAAGTAAATAAACTAAGATTAGCTTGTGTAATAGGTTTTAATAAAACTGCAGTGATTTTTAAAGGGTGGTTATGCCGCCACGGGTTAGAAGAGTTGAAAGAATTATGGGTTCCAGTAAACAAAGTACTTCTGTAATGGCCATTAGTGCCTCTGGCAATATGCTGCCACCTAATATGGTGTATAAAGCCACACATTTATATCCTAAATGAATCGAAGGAGGTACTGAAGGCGCAATATATAACAGAACGAAATCTGGCTGGTTCGATACCATGGCGTTTAAAGACTGGTTCGAAGGGATAGTTTTACCATATCTACGAAATCTAAACGGTAAAAAGGGCATCATCGTGGACAACCTAGCTAGCCATACATCAGTACATGTGCGTAGATTATGTGAAGTTAACGATATACACTTTGTTCTGCTTCTACCCAATTCTACGCATTTACTCTATCCATTAGATGTAGCCTGCCTCACTCCTTTCAAAACTGTTGGCGAAATATTCTGAATGATTGGTAGAGTAAGAACAGAGGTTGTATTTTAAAGTCAGATTTTCCAAGGTTATTTACACAAGCTCTAAATAATCTTGAAAACATGGAAATTAACGTAAAGTCTGGTTTTCGAGCTTGTGGAATAGTCCCATATGTACCTGAACAAGTCTTGCAGAAAAATCCCGAAAAGAACCTAGAGGACCATGACCAAGAACAAGGGCAAAAAAACTGGTTGAACACTCTCCAAGAGTTTTTGAAAGAAGTAGAGAGCAATCAACGAAGGAAGGGTCAAAGAAAAGGGGACGAAGGTTGCAAGTTTCCCCAGGTAAAGGAATTGGAGAAAGAGATGTGCTACGCAATCAAAATAATAAAAGTGACGAGAGTGCTAGTAAGAGTAGTGAAGAGAGTAAAGAAAATAGCGATAATGAGTCGATAAAAAAGTTTGTATTGAAATTAGAAATTTTCTACTTATGCCGGAAAACTGACAAATAAAAATATTATGTTGGCTGTGTAACAGAAATATTGGAGAAAAATAAAGTTATTCTCGTCAATTTTTACGCAAAAAATACCGTCAATAATATTTTCCTTATCCCCAAGTTAACGACGAAAGTGTGATAAAATCTTTAGACGCCTTAAAATCGTTGTTAATCTTATCAAGACAAAGGTATCGGTTTTCTCAGTCAAGAAGCTTAAAAAGCTTGAAAATAGAGTTGATGAGAACATTTCATTTATATTCAGTTTCTCATTCCTGATTTACATGTTTAAACAAGTTGTTTTTATTTATTTAGCGATGTATGTATTTATTTTTTATATCTTTTTTAAATGTTTTGAAAAATATTTCTTTTGTTGTTTTTGGAAGTTTGTTTTGTTAAAAAAAGTGTTATAATTGAAGGGGCAAGTGGATGAAAAATTGATATTTTTGATAGAAGGACGTGTTATGTACCACTGCATCATATCACAGTCTTTCATACGCATACAGACAACGTTTCTTACATTTTTTGAATGGATGAACATGTTATGATACTGCATTTTCTGTTTTGTGTGTGGATGAATGTGCTATGTGTACATAATTGTATGTAACACGTTCATCCACTGCCCTTCTGTAAGAAACTTCTACTTTAAAATGGAAGAACATGCTAAGTTTAATCTGAGCATTCGCAGGTATAACATAACCTACAAATAAGTTTCATAATTTCATATGATAGTTGTCGTTGTTTCCTACATCGATTAGTGTTAATATAAAATCTGTTAAAGCTATAAAAATGTTATCAAGGGGACAAAAGATTTTACAATTACTGAAAAACGAGAAAGATAGAGTACCGGTTGCAGAGATAATTTGTGCAAAAGATATTGATAAATTGTGTAGTGTGAAGTCTGGTGTGAATTTACAAAAAGTGACATCACAATCTGAGATGGCGACAAACAAGAATAATTCGGCAATGGTAATGGTAATTTTATTATTATTTATTTATTGGTATATAAATTATGAATATTCACATAATGCTTTTTGCGGGATCAGAAAATATCAGGAGTTTCGCTACTTTAAACCCAGTTAGTGTTCAGGATAACCTCGTGGATAATCAACAACCTAGTACAAGTGGCAGGTTGAAATGTGTTTTATTATTATTATTGCCAGGATATTTAGGGTGGGAACTTTTCAACTATAATATAATATCCCCGGAACAATAGTGATACCGAAATAATTGAAGCATGACCGAACGAAAGCGCTTGGCTAGATAACAACTCGATGAAACCATTTATTTACAAATTATGTTTTATTATTACCCGAGAGGTATTCACCTGTATAATTTCATACCAACAGAAGTAAAATACCGAATATTGAGAATGACGTGCATATTTTGTAGGTATATTTATACAGAAATCAACCCGCAAACATGGATCAAATATGAGCATGCTCATAATATTGTGGAAGGAGTCGTACAAAAAAAAAGTTGAAAGGTATTTCCTGTCAAAGAAAAAATGAGTAAAAAAAGAGTAAAGATGAAAGCAAGTGGAAAAAAACGGAAGGAAGTGCTAGCTAGAGAAAAAGGTGAAAATTATGTATCTTATAGTGGGAAAAACACGGAAGCGAAGAATACAGTCTCCATGGATCTTTGCGATGAAAAATGCAGGCTAAAATGTAATGAAAAATTCAGCTTAGAAGAAAGAAAACGAGTTCTTTTATAACTTAGATGTAAATGCAAAGAATGTTTTGCTATTTAAATGTATTCGAGCTTTATCAGTGCGTCGTAAACGAAAAAATGCAAAAGCACATAAATCGTTTTCCTACAAATATATCATCACACTGAATAATGAAGAGAAGGTTGTCTGCAAAACAACATTTTGCAAACTACATCAAATAGGTAGGGGCAAAATACAGGTAATCAAGCAAAAGTTAAGATATGAGGGACCGTCATTCGAATATACTACATAAATTAAGTGAGCAAGTCGTGGAAGCCATAGTCGAACGTATAAAAACATTTTCCTCAGAAGCCTCCCATTATTTTAGAAATAACAATCCTCATAAACTGTACCTGTCACCAGTTTTGAATATGTCGATTATGTACAGTTTGCATTTAGACGAGTGTAAAGATAAAAAAGCGAACCGATGAGTTTCTTGTGAAAAAATCGTCATTTATGCATCCTAAGAGGTGATACATGTAGCACCTGCGATGGTGGAAATGGAAATGAGGAAGATAAAGAAAATGGCTCGGTTGCATTTCAGTGTCAAAAGAAGTACAGAGAAATGGTTCGAAAAAGTAATGAATGGTGTTATATCACTATAACTATGCCTTTACCAAAACTGACAACTTCAAAAGCGTTTTACCTCAGGCAACCATCGTTTTATAATTTTGGCATCCACCTGGTCACAATAGAAGGTGAAAAATCATTTATGTAAACCTGGACCGAAGACATCGCTGGAAGAGGTAGTTCTGAAATAGGGAGTTGCTTATACAATTTTGTAAGAACTTATCAAGAAGTTGAAAACAAATAAAATTTGAATCATCTGGTCAGACTCATGTGCTGGCCAAAATAAAAATTAGATGATTTGTCTGTATCAGCAGAACATACTGAAAGGTCTCTTTAAAAGTATAGATCATAAGTTTCCTGAGGTGGGCCACTGTTACCTATAGTCAGATAGAGATTTTGAAAGAATCGAAAAGGTTCTAAGACATCAGGAAAAAATATTTACGCCACAGCAATATCGCGACCTTATTAAAAGTGCCTGCTAGAATTCGGTTCGTATTTATATACAGAAACGTATGGCGATTACACACGTTCAGCCTTTCAAAAAACACCAAATCGCGAAATAATGCCAAGTGTGAGCTGAAACTACTGAACACGGAGAAGAAAGTGCAAAACATGTCTGAAAAAAAATTGATATCCTTCGTATTCAGCGTAGACCTAATATTAGTATGGACAGAGTCTAGAGAAAGAACTCGCGAGAATAAATGAGATAGAAGATAATCAGCTGATGGTTGGCAAAACAGTGGTAAAACTATTAATGCGTATATATGAAAAAATACTTGAGAGCAAGTGCTAACGCTTTTATTAACGTTTATCGCAAGTATAAAATAAACAACTCGAGCAGTTGTTTTGTCTCCTTTTTCACAATATGAAAATGATGTAGTTGGGTACATTGCCGGTTTCATTTCAAGAAAATGAATTATATCTTTAAACTGTAGTATTTGTGCAGCATCACTGACACAAAATAACTCATTTTCGGAAATGTTGAATAAAAAAAAAAAAACAAAGGCAGTTTGATAAAACCTTCTTCTGATGTAATTTATATTTGTAAAAAAGCAGAAAGTATATTCAAGTGTTCATAATTCCATTAAAAAATCACAAATTGTGTATAACATTTTTAAAATATATTTTACCATTAAAATACATCATCAAAATTCAAGTTTTAATGAGGTGATCCTGATTTTTAATTTTACATCAGAAGAACACATACCTTTTTACTTTTACGATCTATTCAGCTACTTCAATTACATACTGAGAGAAAGAAATTAACAAAATTATAATTTTGTCATCTATGAATTGGATATCATTTTCGGAAAAGTAATTGTTTTTACACCTCCTGTAGTATGAAAACAAATAAACATTTATTTTGTATTTATCCTATACATTAAAATAATTGGGTCATTTAATTTTAGTTAAAATGAATCCGAAGTTGTTCTTGTATATACTGGGTGTTTCAAGAAACGTTCCGCTAATTTCTAGGGTAAACAGAATATTAAAAAAGGACGTTAGTTTGGTTAATAAACATGTGTCCGAAAATGTCTCCTTAAGAAGATACGGCCCTGTAAAAGTGGCCCCACAAATCCTTTTTTTATTATCTTTGAAACGGTTTAAGATAACTAAATGAAATTTAGATCACAAATACCTTTGATTAGGTCATAAAAGATAGTGTTAACAAATTTGTAATATTTTGTACAGGAGCGTCGCTAAAGGGGGTGCCACTTATTTTGCTCCCAAACTTTTTTTTATGGGGATATTTTTAATTTTTTGAAAAAAAATA
The DNA here is from genome assembly GCA_036346205.1 of Vesta saturnalis. NCBI lineage: Eukaryota > Metazoa > Arthropoda > Insecta > Coleoptera > Lampyridae > Vesta > Vesta saturnalis. The sequence continues at coordinate 431,087 of JARFJB010002268.1, read as the reverse complement.
ATATTTTTTAAACGATTTGCCACAAAAAAGGTAGGTATTCTTGTTGAAAGTAAAAAAAATTACTGGTTTTGGAGTTATTTGAGGTTTTAACAAGTTTTACCTAAAATAAGAAAATAAAAGAAATATTGAGTTAATTTGATTTACTTGAATTAAGTAGGCTTAGACTGCAGACTCGCGATTTATTTTTTTGTTTGACAGATTCGTTTGACACATTGTTGTTGATAACATTTTGGTTTGTTTAACAAGAAATAACGCTTTTGAAAACTTTGAAAATGAATAGGTATACTAATAGTGACTATACCGATATGTTGTTAACATTAGGGAAATGCTAAAGCAGCGAAAAGAAGATATGCGGATAAATTTTCAAGAAGAAGTGTTCCGGATTCAAAAACATTTTTGAATTTAGTGAAGCGGTGCCGTAAGACTGGAACCTTAAAACCAAAAAAGGTAAATTCTGGAAGACCACGAGTGGCAAGAATTTCTCAAACAGAAGAAAATATTTTAAATCTAGTTGTTGCGGATCCTACGGTAAGTGTAAGAAATGTGGCAAGGGCAAGCAACGCAAGTGTTTCTAGTGTACATCGTGTATTGGAAGAATAATTATTGCTCCCGTTTCACTACAGGCAAGTACACGAATTATGGCCTGAAAATCTTTTTCTGAGAAGACTTTTGCGAATTATTACAAGAAAGAATGAGACAGAACTCTGATTTTTTACAAAATATTCTTTTCACCAATGAATCAACTTTTAAGAGACAAGGTATGCCTCCAAAGGTTAAACGTGTAACGCATTATCAACATAATTTTAAGTTGAATATATGGGCTGCTTCAATAGGTAACCGCCTCGTTGCATACCATATTTTTGATGGAAATATAAATGGTGATGTTTACGAATTTTTGTATAATCGTTTATTTCCGCTATTAGAAGATTTGACTCTTGATCTACGAAGAAATATGGTTTTTATGCATGATGGTACTCCACCTCATTGCAGTAGGCAAGCTAGAAGATGACTCAACGAACATTTTCCCAATTGTTGGATTGGTCGAGGTGCTGATGCTCCTATCCACTTGCCACCAAGGTCCCCTGACCTAAACCTCTTGGATTTTCATATGTGTAGTTTAGTTAAAGAAAAAGTATACATTACATTGAAGAATTTCAAGCGAGAGTTGAAAATAATTTAAGAACGTTAATTCAAGAACCACGGCCACTCCAAAGGATTATGTTTTCACTAGAAAAACGTTTACGATTATGTATTCGTGAAAATTTCGAAAATTTAATGTAACAACCCGTACCTACTTATTCAATTTTTTTTTCTGTTTGTTTTGTCATATTCGTTGTGTTTTTTAATTGTTTCATTTGTCCGTTCTGTGTCAACGTCATACAATTAAAACTTTTTTTAAGTTCTAAATAATTTACAATATTTTTACCTCATAGTTGTTTCTGAAAGAATCATTATTCCCTGAGGTAGTTCGTTCTCATGCATGAAAATTATTGTTTCATTTTAAAATAATTTATTAATTCGGTCAGCATTATTTGCTAAAACCTCAAATAACTCCAAAACGAATAATTTTTTTTACTTTTTACAAGGGTATTTTCTTTGTGACAAATTGTTTAAAAAGTACTATTTTTGCCCAAAAATTTAAAAATATCCTCATAAAAAAAAGTTTGGGGGCAAACTTTAGCGACGCTCCTATACAAAATATTAAACATTTGTCAACTTTCTGTTATGACCATATCAAAGGTATTTGTGGTCTAAATTTCATTTAGGTATCTTAAACCGTTTCAGAGATAATAAAAAAAGGATTTTTGGGGCTATTTTTACAGGGCCGTATTTTCTTAAGGAGGCATTTTCGGACACATGTTTATTAACCAAACTAACGTTATTTTTTAATATTCTATTTACCCTAGAAATTAGCGGAACGTTTTTTGAAACATCCTGTATAAGTATATAAATTGTGTGTTTTTATAAACTATTAATTCTATAATTTGATGTTTTATTTTCATAAAGCTGCCATTCACAAAGCTGCTTTCTGCCCGTCGCCACGTGACCATTATCCCCCTCCTTTACTAACTCCCATAGATTATGATTAACTATCTCTTTTTGCTTAATAGCATCAACTTTCGACGCATTACGGCTACATCAACACTCCGTCTATAGTATTATAAGGTGTATGATATTCAGCTACCATACATTGATGAAGTATATCGTTGGTTCTACGAAGATTTGATGTCGAGATACAATCAAACCCAACAACAATCAGAAAAACCAAAAAAAGAGGAGGATAAAATAGTTTTTCATTGTTGTGTTTTTTCGTTCTATTTCGCCTTCCACTGTTTTTTGTCAATATATCACTTATAGCACCTTATAGAACTTTGTTTCATTTATGTTTGTGCATTTATATTACTGCGTTGCAACGGAAGAACATGTTATGTGCAATAAATATTTTTTTAAGCAAAACCCAACAAATCTGACAATTTTATTCCATACCTATCAAGACAGAGATATTCAGAAATATTATACAATCAAAAACTCAAGTCCCTAGCGCCAATGATGCAAAATTCACAGAACAATTACTTAAAATCCATTTTGTAATAAATTAAGTATTTGTAACATAATACATTCATCCACTTGCCCCTTCAATTATAATGGTTTATTATTACTATTTATTTTTTTTAAATTTTATTTTGTCTGTCTTGACCTCTTAAAATGTTTTAAAGCAATTTTGCATGTTAAAAAGCAGATGTCCGCGTCGTTAAGGCGCACAACATAAAACCCTTGTTTAATGTATATAAACAAGGATAAAACTAAAGAAAATTAAATTGAAAATAAAAAGAAGTTTGTGTTTCTACAATCTTATTCCTAAGACATTTATTTTTTTTTGTAATTTTTATGATAAAAATAAAAAAGTTATTAAAGATCTGAAAAAATCGTTTGACTTCACCCCAGTTGACGGTATGAGATATCATTGAAAAGCTTGATGTTTAATTGATCTACCATTAAACATTGTGAATATGATAATTATTGAGTCAAATAATTTTCATGATAAAGAATATTGCAGTATGTTAATATTTTCACCTTATAGAAGTGTGTCAAGAGCAAGAGAAGATAAATACAATAACTGTATCTTCTGATGTAATTATACTAAAAAAAGTGAGACATTTTAAAAGATACATGCTGTACAAAAAAATGCATTCTATATAAAAGTTCCTGCTTGTTTAAAAATTAAACGTCTATCAAGTTAATAATGACTATTTTAACGATGTTCAGTGCATAATTTCAAAAAAAAAACTAAGGACCCCAAGAGAAAAGTGCACTTATTTTATAAACTACAAAAAAATTTTATTAAGCAAAGTTGTTTACAATGAACTCAGATTTATAGTATTAGATATTATTTAATTTTAAAAATAAGTCTGTAAACAGTCATTGCAACAATTACTTCTAATAATTACCTCACATTAAATCTGCAGATTTTGCTATCCAACAAAGGCGTGTAATAAAATAAGCCCACTTTACTCTAGGGTAAACAAATTTATGTTAGTTATAGACAACTCATGTTGTTAATGAGTTCCGTCTACAACACTGTTAAGCTAAATGTAGGAAACCAACAATATCTGTGACAATTTTAGTTCAGAACATAGTTAAGAAAGAGTATACACGTGTCAGTTAAGCATTCTTGGTGGAGGCATTGTCAATGCCCCCGATCCTCTATCCTCCTGTTTTCAGCAAACCACAATGTTTCAACAGCAACACAGTTAATAGAAGCTCTTTGTGCACTTTTTTAGTACCAGTTAGAAAAGCAAATGAAATAAGTAGGAATCCCTGAGAGCATTTTTGTTAGAAACTATCTCATATGCTAAAATGTATTAATATAAAATAAATAAATGATCATTCCACTATACTCTAAAAACATTATTTCCGAAAATATATCAACAAATAGTCCCCTCAGTTGTGTACACCTAAAAATCACTGTATATATTGTAAGCAATTTTTTAAAATGTTCAATTTTAATTAGCACTAGTGGTCATGTTAGACTGCAAATCTTTGAGCAGAAATATTTTATTCAGTCCAATGTAATACATCAATCAAGACTGATATAGTTTAGATATTCGGCACTTTACTATCATTTAATAGAGCATAAATCTTTGTGCGTATTCCTATTATTTTTACAATAGATTCACAAAAAAGGTGCTATGTATAATATTAATTACAAACAGTAGACCGTTTTCACATTCCTGGGTTTACTAACATTAAAACCACTAATACTCAACCAAAACCAGAGACATTCAACCAGTGTAAAAAGGTTCTATGTGAAAACGACCTTTTAACTTACAGAACTATAATTCACTAACTAAAATACAGAATGAGAGAATTCTAAATAATGCTTGATAATAAACTGCACAATGAACTATGCAATTGACTTGTAAAGTATTACTTGAGTGTGTTTATTCTATATCTGTTTCTATAATATGTAAAAATTATGACTACACCAGACGAAAAGATCTCAACCTTACTTAATAAATATGTAAGGTATCTACTAATAATCTAAGCAAACTAAACAAACGTAGATCTTTGGCATTACAATTTTGTTTCAATATATGCATTGACAATATCTACAATGGCATTTCTGCATTACAGTCTACTGCAGTCTTCTATTTTACTTATCTAGTGTATAACCCTAGTACTCTTCTGTGTGCTTATAAATAAATATTCAATATTATTGTGGATGAATGAAGTTATTGATAGTGGTATATCTGCTTAATAACTCTAAAACTGACTAATTTGTTCTCTATGTAACTACATGTACATATCAATATTATCCAACATTCTACTGCAATTCGTTGTCTCGATGAACACGTGTGGTGGAAGGACTAGTTCGCTAATCGACTTTCACAACATAAATATCGTCTTTTTTTGATATGCTATATTAGAAGTTAACTTCTTCTTCTTCTAAAATCCTTTTACCCTTAAGGGTGTCGGATAGAAGTTAACTTAAAAACATAAAATAACTTTTGATTATATCTTTATTGTTTAGTATTGCTATAGTCGATTATTTCATTTTTCATATGGACGTTATATTTTTTATTGAACAATATTGATATGTTTGTACACATAATTTTAATTAATTGCTCACACACAGAAAGGAAGCAAATGCAAATTTTGATACTATCACTTTTTCATTGTAATTCTCAAAAGCCTTTACTTACCTTTGTAATAGAATTCTTAAAGTACGCTTATTTTAGAAATTGTACAACTTCACCAAACCAAATCATATATTACTTTTAATCTCAACGATGACATTTCAAAAGCCAGCTATTACTTAAATGTTTATGGTTTCAATGTGGTATTTACTTTTTATAATAACTAGTTAGGAGATGTGAAAGTGATAAATTATTTAGCATCAGAGTCAGTGTTTTAATCTTAATATACAAGAAGTAAAACTTTGAGTGAAAAATAAGGAAGAGGCGACACGCTAATGCAAAATTGTATTCCGGAATGCTGTCTCACTCTTTTAATTTTTCCTTTCTCAACCGTCCATAAACTCGTGGCGGTATAGTGCTGCCACCGTTACGAATCGTTTGTAACTATACATACAACAGCCGGCCAATGTTTACAGTTTGACGTGCGTCTAGCTGCAGTAGTGATCCCACCAATAAGATTTAATAATCACTTAATGGCTAGAATTGCAAAAAATGCGGGAAATGTCCTTTTGTGTTCACTGTTTATACCTGATACATGAACCTCCTTTTTGTATTGTATCGATTTTAAATCTTTTATAATTAGTGCAATTAATTTGTAGCAGCACTGTCTATACGAAAAACAATAGAATACTATTAGTTAGTTGATAAGGTTATGTTAGTTTTTAATTTTAATAGATTTTGTGTGAATATACTCATTATTTCTGGGATTCCTGTGATTATTCCATAGTCAAATTATTTACAACATAATAAGAGAAGATGTATATAGCAAACTTCTCGAACTATTGTTGAAAATGTCACAGTCCGATAAACATGTGTGTTACGTCTGTGGAACATTTAACACTTAAAAGTAAAATACAATATTTCCGAAAGTGGTGATTCCATAAGTAAATGTCAAGAGTCTCAATGTAGTTACTCCTGTAATAAAATTTCATTTAAGGCAACACTTGCAAAATGCTCACCAAATAAATAATGAAGTGGAGCAAATGGATTTTAACGATTTTACAGGTAGGTATTTACTTGATCTAACGAATGTATACCTATCAAGTGATTGCAGAATTTAATATATGGAAGGCAAAAGAAGAGATTAAACTAAAAGTGTTGTGGGTTAAGCATTGCACATCTGCGAATAGGGCAACTTATTTCTTCTGCAATAGGAGTGGAAAGCAGACTTCTCAAGCCTGAAGATCGAAAACGTATGCTTAAGTCACAAGGGTCATGTAAAATAAATTCTACATGCAAATCATCTCTAGTGTTGAAGCAAGATAACAAATTTAAAATGACATATTTTAAAACCCATTATGGCCACAGCATGCAATTAGCCCATGTCCCATTACATAATACCATTAAAAGTTCAATTGCCTCACAGTTGCTTCACGGTAACTAGTTTAATTATGCACTTAAAACGAGTAGGGTAGCCGGAAGCAAAAGTCCGCGGAGGGTAAATATCCGCACGCCATTTTCTGAAAAACCGTTTATTGTGCGGGCGCGAAAATCAAGGCACATGCAAGCTTTAGTAATCCTATGACCACAGAAGTGAACGCCACGGGGATTGTAACTCAGCATTTCGAACAATGAGGTTAGTATTGTTTTTCCATTTTTTGATCTAATTATGCATAGTATTCAAATGATTTTTTTGTAAATATTTTGTTAAGTGGTTACTTATATGAAATGTATGCTGATGTTGGAGTTACATATTGTACAGTTTTAACATATTACGAAATTACATGAAATTATGTTGGTATGGAAAACACAAGAGCACAGCAAAAAATAAAAAATGGGGAAAAATCCGCAGAAGACATGGGGTAAAGATCCTGCGCGGACTTTTGCTCCACCTTTTATTCTCAATAGAAGTAACTTACCCCAATCTGTTGTACCTATGTATTTAAAACAGAAATTACCTAGATTTTGTATCATTAGAAATTACAAACGCAAAAACGAAGCATTTAAGCCGCTAACGCCCGAAATTTTAAACCAAGTACGACTATTAAGACAAGATGGCCTTTCCACAAGAGAAATAGCGCGTATAGTTGGTTTCGACGAGTCAACTATAAGAAAGCGACTTAAAGCAAATACCAGAGTAACATCTCTAGGACGCTTTAGTAAAACTTTTACTCAGGAACAAGAAAGACAAATAGTAGAGCACTGCAAGGCTTTGGATTTACGCTTTTATGGGTTGACTTTAAAATCTTTGCGTTTTCTTGCGTTTCAATATGCGGACAAAAAGGAAATTCGTCACCGTTTTTCAAACGAAACCAAAATGGCGGGAAGAGACTGGACGAGAGACTTTATGAAAAGAAACCGACTATCTTTGCATGCTCCCAGAAAAACTAGCAAAGCAAGAACCATGGGATTTAATAGACATCAATTAGCCCAATATTTTCAAAATTTAAAGGAAATACTTCAGAAATACGAATTTCCACCCAACAGAATATATAACATGGATGAAAGTGGTTTCCAAACAGTTCCCAATAAACTGCCTAAGCACGTAGCTCCCACTGGCAAGAGAGAAGTTGGTAAAAACGTTGCAGCAGAACAAGGAAAAACCGTGACAGTAGCCTGTTGTGTGGATGTAACAGGACATTATTTAACACCATTTTTTATTTTTGCACGAAAAAGACATAATCCCGTACTTCTGAAAGATGCCACAGGTTCAATAATGGTACTGACTGATTCTGGATATATGAATTCTGAAAAATTTCTTGACTTAGTGAACAAGCCAGTGTTAAGCTGTTCTTCACGATTTAAGGACATAATAGCTTTTACAACAGATTTAACTTTATTTTAGACTTGAAGTTTTTTAAATGTTTTCGTATTTTTTTATTATTGAGATTATACTTTAGTTTTTTTTAACCAAAGAAAGTGTAGAAGAATAATCACCGTCTGCTGCTTGAAAATGTTTTGTTTTTGTTTGTTTTCCGTATAAAATTTGTTTAGTTTCTTTGTGGTTAATTTCTTTGTGTTTAACCCATCGAAAGAAGCGATGGGGTTAATTTCGCATGTTTGTTGGTTGCGGATTTTTGCCCCTGCGAATGGGACCTTTGCCCCATTCAATAGGGCAAACATCCTAATTTCAATAAGACTTTAAAGTCTCATTCAGACTTTTTCAAACAGTTTTAAAACGCTTATATCTATTCTAAAATAATAATTATATTGTAGCTACTATGCAGTGAGTATTTAAAATAATTAGTCAGAAAGTTTGGTTGTTATCGCAATTTTTCTCAAAACTGCGGACTTTTACCCCCGGCTTATGATGCACAATTTTACAAAGTCTGAATAAGTTTCTGTTGGTTATAATTTTTTACAACTACATCAACAAAATTATTTTATTTTATTAAACAATATATTTCAGGCATTCCGGCATTGGAAATTATGGATAAAATCAGAAATAGTGTAGACAACACTTTTGATCGAGTTCACCTGACCACAAATAAAGATATCCACAACATTTCCCAAATGTACAGCCTATATGACAAGGCAATTAAAAATTAAAATGATTGTATGAGTGTTGCCATGTGGATTCTCAAGATGCAAATAGTACTTGTATGTTGCATGAAATGCAAGGTGAACCTTCAACCGTAGGATCTATAAAAGCAGAAGATTTTTGTGGGGTATAACGACGAATGCACAATGTGAAATGTTAAGAAAGTTTGGAAATAATGGAATTGTGTGTATGGATTCCACACATGGTACAAATCCATACGCTTTTCATTTGATCACGATACTCACAGTTGATGACTTTGGAGAGGGATTTCCTGCTGCTTTTTTTATTTCAAATCGGGGAGATTATGTGTTGTTAAAGCATTTCATAAATGCTGTAAAGGAAAGATCAGGGAGCATTCATGCAAAAACGTTCATGACTGATGATGCTGAACAATATTATACTGCTTGGAGCTCAGTTATGGACATTTGTCAAACAAAAAGGTAATTGTGCACCTAACACATTGACAGAGCGTGGAGAATCAAGATCAGTTTAGTAAAAAATAAGGTCCGACAAGAACAAGTAGTTCTGATATTTTCTGTAGAATAAACTTTTTTATAGATACATAAAACCTTATGTGTACTACGCCAGGAGCCTAATTTGGATGCATTTCAAACATACCTTGAGTCATTTCTTACATCGATTCAAAATGATAAAAAGCTCAGGGAATTTGGAATTTATTTCAATAGCTACTACGTACCGAGATGCCATTTATGGGCACTATGTTACACAGGGGATTGCTCTATTAACACAAACATGTATTTAGAGTCAATACACAAAGTTCTTAAGTACATTTATTTGAATGGTAAGCATTATATATTGTCCGTTTTAAATACAACGATTTTATGATCTAATATAAAGCATAGAAACATGTTTCAGGTAAAATTTGCAAAAGACTGGCTGTGATTGTTAATCAAGTTCCTTTCAGTAATAATTTTCTGAGAGACAGACATTATTAGGAAAAGTTACATTAATCTAATCCATTGACTAACGAAGTAGGATTTCACTCAACGCCTAATCAGATTTTACTTAATCTACTTTTCGTAGATCTGAAAGTGTAATTGTTTAACCATAAATAAAGTTCAAATAGTAATAGTCTGTAATTGTTGATTTATGCAATTAATTATGTAATCGAACACGCTTGTCGCATCGTAAGAAACGTACGAGCACTGAATAACGAAAGCTTTCACTCAAATGTTGGGACGCGACTGATAAATCTCGGTACAAAGCGCAAGGAAGCGCCATCTAAATCTCGGTACAATCGTGTGCTACGGCGACACTTATAGCAGTGTTGCTTCTTTCCTACTTCGTTATTCAATGGTAAAACGCAACTGTCATATGATACATATTACAAAAGCTTTTTGTAAGAGTCACAATTTATCAATAGATGATGACAGTTTGAATCGTATCGAAAAATTCTCATGTTAAACTAAACTTTCAAAGAATGAAGATCAAGATAATCTGTATTTGACAGAATTATTATTCAACTATGATTATATAACTTCCAAACGAGGTAGAAGAAAAGGGAGAAAAGGAAATCATAGAAGAGAACGTACCTGAACTGAAGTACTCTCATGATATCAAGGAATCATTATTTGGGTACTACTTACCCACTACAAAATTAGACATACCCAGTAATATCCCCTTAACTGAATTCCTACAAGACACTAAATATTGTCATAGAACTCAAGAAATATTAATAGAAATGTACGGTCCTCTACACAGAAAAGGCATTACGAGGCTGTCTATTCTGTAAGTCATTAAACCGGCATATCCGTCTAGAAGACCTTAAGGAAGTATCCTCTACCCATGTTACTTGTGCGCAAATGATAATTTACGCTGATTCTTACATTATAAGAGCATCACAAGCTATATTAAACTTTACGACAATAATGGAACAGGTAAAGAAAAAGAAACAAGCATGGAAAATATATATCGAGAAAAGAAGATAAGGAAGAATATATAATAAGAAATAAAGCAAAAAAAAAAATGGTAAAATGTGCAAAACAAAGAAGCTGGGAGGAGTTTGGAAGAGAACTAAATGATATATATGTCAAATAACAGGCTATTCTGGATTAAAATTAAAGTGCTTAAAGGACAGAAACCGAATCAAATTAAAGGAGTAAGAGACAAAAATACGGAACTACAGTTAGATAAACCACATATATTGGAAACATTCTACCAAGAAAACGACGTAAAAGAGGAAAATAGAGTAAAAAGATTATATATTATATGAGGAGAAGGTAGAGAAGGGGAAGAAGAAGAAGGAGATATGAAAATAGAAGAACTAGACAAAGCTATCGAAAAACTAAAAATAGAAAAGCAAGTGGAGAGGACAATATAGACCCAGAGATGATCAAATATGTAGGACAGAAAGGGAAAAAATGGCTACTTGAAATATATAGTCATGGAGCAACATAATATTGCCAATTTACAAGAAAGGCGATGCAACGGAACATGAGAACTACAGAACTATAGGCCTAGCACCAGTAGCAAGTAAAGTCTACACGAGAATAGTAGAAGAAAGGCTAAGACAAAAAGCAGAACGCAAACTGGAGTAAGAGCAAGCTGGGTTTAGGAAACATAGAAAAACAACAGACAATATACTCATCTTAAGAAATCTAATAGAAAGGCGCAAACAAACGGGAGAACAACTAATCTTAACGTTTATAGATCTCAACGCAGCATTTGACACTGTCCAAAAGGAAATAATAAACTGGGCATTAGTGAAGTTGGAAGTACCAGAAAAATTGATAGCAGTAGTAGAAAACATATACGAAAACGTTAAGAGAAAATTTATCTAAAGAAAGGCATCAAACAGGGAGATAGTCTGATTCCTCTAATATTCACAATAGTAATGGACAGGATTCTACAAAATGTGAGACAAGAGGCGACAAAACTGCAAAAAGTAGTGGGATATAAAAATCTAATTCCTATAAAAATAGACTGCCTGATGTATGTCGATGACGTAGTATTAATGACAAACATGCTAAAATGGAAAAATGAATATACATCTGGGAGGAAGACAGGGTTATATTTTTAAAACCTGACATAGGTTATCTTTTTTATTACTGAACATAGACTTTACTTCCAAAGTAAACTTTTAGGGCGTAATCTAACTAAGAAAACTTCATGAAAAAAATTACTCCAGCGTTGCCAGTTTTTGTAGAATCTTACAAAATAAAATTTTTTTAAATGGCAATATTGCATTTTGGTTGCAAAATCTGACAGTGCTTCATTGCAGTCAAAAGTACTAGAGCGAAAAATTTTCGTTTTGGAAGCCGTTTGCGAATTATTATTGCTTAATAGTTGTTACGCAGTTGTTTATTGTTTATTATTGCAGGAAATTGAACCGTTCTTGGATAACCCTCCATTGGATGAAATACAACCATTTTACTTTCAACAGGATGGTGCTCTTCCGCATTTTGCTTCACCGTTTTATGAAACGTGTCCACTACTGGCTGATACAACAGGGACATCAATTCGAACATTTCATGAAAAAATAATTTTTTTAGCTTTTTGTTCCATTTTCTTACTAGATTTTTTAATTTTAATAATTTTTATTTGTTACGTCGTTAATAAATTTCATATTAATCCCTGTTCTTTTTAATGGTGAAGTAAATTATTAATTTTACCAATATTTGCATAGTTTAACACGCCAAAAGTGAATTTTTGCTAAGAACAGTAGAACAATAATAATTCGTAAACGGCTTCCAAAACGAAAATTTTTCGCTATAGTACTTTTGACTGCAGTGAAATGCCCGATCAGATTTTGCAAACACAATGCAATATTGCCATTTAAAAAATGTTATTTTTGAAGATACTACAAACACTGGTAAAGCTGGAGTAATTTTTTTCACGAAATTTTCTTAGTTGAATTACGCCCTAAAACTTTACTTTTGGAAGTAAAAGTCTATTTTCAGTAATAAAAAAGATAGCCTATGTCAGGTTTTATAAAAATAACCCCGTATAAGATGAAAATGGAAATTAACAAAAAAAATTGTTATAAACAAAAAGCAGCAATCGGCAAGCACTAGACAGACATTAGAAGAGGTAACCACATTTCAATACCTAGGTGCTGCGATAACAGAGGATGGGACAATGGAACGAGAAATAGCCAGTAAAATAGGAAAAGCTACAAAGATATACTATGCAATAAACAGAACCATAACGGCAAAAACAGAAATAGAGGTTAAAACAACGGTGATGATATACAATACAATAACAATTCCGACACTTGTATGCAAGCAAATCCCCACTATGCTATATCTGAGTAGCAGGAGCCCATCGCAAAAAGGGGGTAAAATCGTCCACCGAGTCATTTATATATTTTGTCATGTTTGACAATCCTACTGTGAAATAAATAAAAGGACTTCAGTTCTGAACATTTCTGTGTCCGCTCAACTTTTAGGATGGTACAATTCCTAAAAGTATGAAATGATACAAGTAGTTATACCTGGCACACCTAGGGTTCAAAGTTGGTAAAATATTTAAATTGCAATGTCGTCGACAAAAAGTAGCTAAATTTCAGGTAGCTATAGATTTCAGAGAAATGCTTTAAACAAGGTAATTTTTCTTGTGGATGTTTCTGTCATAGTTGTAATCAAACCCTGAAAATTTTACCCTTTAATATAGCATAGTTTTGGAGATACATTGTAGTTAATCTAACCAAAAACATTTTTTTTGATGTAGCCTATTTTTAAACCCCCATATCTCAGGTGGGGCGCGTCATACCATCTCAGTTCAACAACCATTAGAAAGAGCTTGTGTTTCTCTATAAGAGAGATGTATTTACTTTTTTGGTTTTTTTGAAACAAGGCTTTCTATTCATCACAAGTTGTGAAGTTTGAGATCATATTTACTCAATGGTTTGAGTTGATAATTTTAATTTACTAGGTGACAAAAGTTGTGTTAGGATGTGTTGACGTTTCCATTAGAGAATTGCAATCCAACATACTTAATTTATGATATATTTTTGCATTAATCACTAGTTGAGTTTTAGTTCCCATAAGTGTAGCTAATTCAGTTAAATTGCATTCCTCAGTCTATCTTGTGTTGTACACTGTTAGGAATTTTGTTTTTAATTATTAAATAATTTTCAAGAGTTCTTACCAAATACAAGATATTGAAGTTTCAATTTTTGGGCTGAATTTTGGAAGATGGATTCAATCCCATCTGATGATCCACCCAATTGCACTCTAGGAAAAACGCATGACAAATTGACCATCTGTCATAAGCTGACTTATAACTCAAACAAAAATTTGAAGCTTATAAAAGATTTTTCAGAAGGTAAGCAAAATTTATTAGCCAATTGCTCAGGACTTAGTTTTTCTGAAAATCAACTATCTGTTTATACCATGAGGCACCGCTTCTAACCAAATTTGAATTTTTGCAAAGGTCCTGTTGTAATCCTTTTTCAAGAAAGGATCATCATGTGTGAAACAATTTGCGTTCAGTGACTCAACAATCTTGCGAGTCAGTTGGAGAAACTTGGCAAACATATTTCACAAGGACAAAAATTGCGCATTTCATGTCAAAAGGAGCTAAGAAATAAAAATAAAGCTCTCACTGTGTTATCCTCATCTATTTTTTCAGATGAAGATTTACAAATGGAAGTGTGTGAAAAGGTACACAAGCTCTTCTCTTGCTTCTGATAAACATTTAGAAATGGAAGTTTGTGAAAAGGTCAACACCAGTTTAACTTCTCTTGGTGCATCACCTCTAAAATTTAAAAGTGTGAGTAAACGTGACTTGAAAGGCTATGCCAAACGTAAAATAATCCAAACACAAACCTTGGTTAGTAGTACAATTGCAGCTGTTGGTGGCCTTTCTTCTGCTGACATTGAACAACAACCCAGCACAAGCCAATCCTGCCAAAATTGTCAAGATTATACTGATCTTTAGGTGACCTAAAGTAAAAATTTTATTTTCGAAAAGTGGCCAAATCCCTACAATAATAGATTTTTTAACTTAATTTTTTAGACCTTATTTCAAAAAACAACTTCTTATAGAGAAAGACAAGCTGAGATACAGGCTAAATTTAAAAAAAATATTTTTTTTGGTTAGATGGACTACAATGTATCTCCAAAACTATGCTATATTACAGGGTAAAATTTTCAGGGTTTGATTGCATCTACGAGAGAAACATTCACAAGAAAAATTACCTTGTTTAAGGCATTTCTCTGAAATCTAAAGCTACCTGAAATTGAGCTAATTTTTGTCGCGACGACATTGCAATAAATATTTTATCAACTTTGAGCCGTAAGTGTGCCAGGTATAACTACTTGTATCATTTCATACTTTTAGGAATTGTACCATCCTAAAATTGAGCAGAAATTTTCAGAACTGCAGCCCTTTTATTTATTTCACAGTAGGATGTCAAACATGACAAAATACATCGATAAATCGGTCAACCATTTTACCCCCGTTTTTTCGATGGGCTCCTGCTACCCAGATATTGCATATTGGGGGCTGAAATTTTACATATTTCTATTTGAGTGGCTAAGAAACATAGCAAATCTTTAATAAAATTGTTAACTTGAACTCATATATTTTATAAGTTCTTTGGTCGATTATGTTTAAGAATATCAGTATATAAATTGTGAATTATTATAAACTTTTAATGTACATACAGTAAAAGACTGCCTCGAGTGGGACTCGAACCCACAACCACTATGTATCTGGAGTAGGGCTCTTTCCATCTGAGCTATCAAGGGAGCTAGTTCCACTCGATTCAATCCTAAACTGTATGTACCTTATTAGTTTTGATGTATAAGAATTACATAACAAGAAAACTAAAAACAGTCTTTTACTGTATGTACGTTAAAAGTTTTTAATAATTCACAATTTATATACTGTTATGACTTTGTCATTATTTGAACTTAGATTCACTAAATTATATTTCTCTTTAATTTAAGAATATCCTTAAAGTTTTATTACACTTCATTTGTTGCTTGTTGGTTTGGATTTATCCCAACACTGTAAGTTGGACTAATTAGGAACAATCCTTGAATAGATTTCCACACACCAATACAAACCATTGATGTTGCAGATTTCACATACCTTGTACACAGTTCAGTTTGGCAACTGAGAGAACAAATTACATAATACTTACGTATCGCAGTAACTTTATGTCAGTGTGACCATACCATAGTTCTTTCTTTTATTAAAAAAAAAGTTGTTTCTGGAAAATGTAAAAATGTCTGTGAGTGTGTACATAGCTTGTTCTACAGAAACTCAACAGTTTGAAAAAATTACCGTTTACTCAAAACTGTCTTTCAAAATGACAAGTGCTATTTATAGAAAATTATTTGCCTAATGTGCGACATTTTGCAAAAAATTTATTTAACTAGACGAGTGTCCATTGATTTCCACAATGTCTTTGGCAGTTCCAGTTCAAAGCACCAGATTAATAGGAATATTTCATGAACCATTTGAGAGAACTAATGTTGGCCTCAATTCTTATATTTCAAGAGTATCACAATTGGCTAATTCTTATGCTGATAACTCGGATTTTTTCAATGTAAGCTTTGGCAAATTTGTGAGTTTGTTGAAGCAAATTGTGACTTGATTTTATATTTGGTATCGTATAGTGTGGTATTGTAGTATTGTGATAATGTGTACCTGATGATTCTGTACCGTCTAGTGATTTGTACTAAAAGTGGGCAAGGCTTGTTAATAAATAAATAGTAGTATATTAAAACACAAGTTTTATATGACACATTTTTATCGCTTGAGTCCAAGTTTAGGAAACGAATCGCCTAACGGTGAATTTTCTACAGAATGAGTGTGACACTTTCACCATTATTGCACATATTTAAAATACTTACCTTTTTTTTTTGGTTTACAATGGTGTATTTTTGTATTAATGTACACAAATCTAAACGTTTCGATAACACTTACAGTTATCGCCTTCAGTAGCAATAAAGTCTTTCAGAGTTCTTTAAGATGTTGAAACAAATTTCAAATTCGTTGAAAATAAATTTGTCTCGATACAGGACTATGTTGGAATTTGCCACAAACTCTTTAGAGACACCATTAGGACCAAAAACTTTGAAAGAAAATCAGGAAGTAGAAGCAAATTTAGACAGTTTAGTACCTGAACTTCCAGGAAAATGAAAGTACTAATAATTTTCAACTAGCAGAACTGCATTTAGTGAAATAATTTAGCATAGGTACCAGTGAACTGGATGCATAGACAAATGTAGTAAAGAGTAAAAAAAAGCTAGTATGTGAAAGAAAAACAAAGACAGGTGGAGTAATGGATCTAGGTAAATTGCTGGAAATCAATTTTTGGAAAGTCAGTTCTTCGAAATCAATTATTCGAAATTCAATTGTTCGAAAACTAATTGTTCGAAAATCAATTGTTAGAAATATGTTGAAATGTCTCAAAAAATCATAGTTGATAAGAAAATATTCCGAATAGAATACAGAAATAGATATATTAACTTTAAAGTTTTTATTATTTTTTTAACCTTGTTAAATGTTCTAATATTTCCCTTTTTATAAACATTCTTGCAGGGCAAGGGAAATAGGTACCAGAATAACTGGTACCTAGCTGGTTTAACTTGCCAAATCTTCGAAACTTCAAATCATTTGACATTCTATTGTTAGATTTATTTATAATTTGGTAAAAATAGGTGGGTAGTGTTAGTTTAATATGTTTTCTAAATAATGTATTATAAATCTGTTTTAATAAACTGCTCATTGTTATTGTGTTTATCGTTAACTGCATTTTTCCAATAATGGTAAATCCTAATTACCACCGTAGGTAAATCTTTATTGTTATTATATTCAGAAAGTTTAAAAGGGAGATTTATCAACATCTCATTATTTTGTCGTTTGTTGGATTTGAATATAAATACAAGAAACGAATGCAATTTTTCAGTAGTCTAATTATTTCGACGACGTACACAACTTTACTTTGCAATTTTTTATTGTTAAAATGGAATTTATTTCCAGCAAAACGGGAAATCCCCCAAGCTTTTGTTCAATGGTTTTTTGTTTGTCAAAGATAAACAAATCGACACTAAAATATATTGGAAATGTGAATATTTTCATTCAAAGAAATGTAAGTCAAGAGTTATAACGGAGCGAAATGAAATCAAGAAAGAACCTGTTGAACATAACCATGGTGGAGATGCTGCACGACTTGAAGATACAAAATTTCTGGACCAAGTACAGGACTCTGCCAAAAACACACTTGATACTCCCCACCGCATAATTTCAACACATTCAACACAAGTCAGTACTCATTCAATTGGGCGTTTGCCCACAATACTCACAATATAAAAAGAACTATTCGAAACAGACAAAGAAACGATGGTGCACCTGCTCTTCCTCAATACAGACAAGATATTATTTTTCCCGACGTGTACAAACAAACCCTCAACAAAGAAGTTTTTCTTCAATTTGATTCTGGAGCCACCAATTCGAGAATTTTAGTTTTTGGAACACAGAAGTCCCTTAAACTTCTGGAACAATCAAATCACTGGTTTATGGACGGAACTTTTAAAACAGTGCCCCATTTATTTGGACAATTATATACAATACATGAATTGAAAGATAATTATTCCATTCCGCTTCTACATGTGCGTCTTCTATCTAAAGCACAAAATACATATACAAGATTTATTCAGGAGGTCAAAAACCTTTGTCCGACAGCTGCTCCAAGTACAGTGATGATAGATTTTGAACAGGCTATGATAAACGCAGTGTCGATTGCTTTTCCAGAAGCCAGAATAAGAGGATGTTTTTTTCATTTCTGTCAGTGTGTATATAGAAAAATTCAATCATCTGGCTTAAAACAACGATACGACAACGATGCAGAATTTTCTTTAAAAATAAGGATGCTAAATGCACTAGCTTTTGTTCCCGTACAGTTTGTAGAAAGAGCATTTAACGAACTAGACGATGCAGGTCTAATTCCAGAAGAAGTACAACCGGTAGTCGATTATTTCGAAGATACATGGATAGGACGTCCTGACAGGAGAAACAGGCGACGAGCTCCCACATTTCCTCATCGTATGTGGAACTGTTTCGATGGCGCTATTGCAGGACTACCTAAAACGAATAACGCTGTAGAGGGTTGGCACAGAAGTTTTGAAAGTCAAATTTCAGCCAGCCATCCAAGTATCTGGAAATTTGTGGACGCTATCAAAAGAGAACATTCTTTAAATGAGTTGAAAATAGAACAGTATACCGCAGGAGCACCTCCGCCAACTCCAAGAAAAAAGTATAGCGATTGCGCTAAAAGAATATTAAATATCATAGACAATTTCGACCCAAGTAATATTTTAGATTATCTTAAAGGATTAGCTCATAACTTAAGCTATTAATTTGTTGTATTTATATTTAGAGTTGTCAAAATTTAAATTGCTAAATTTCATGTTTCATGTTTGACGAAAATTATAATAACTGTAAACAAATAATCAAAAAAGAAACAAAAACACAAAAAAAAAGAAACAAAAAAATAAAAAAAAATTAAAAAAAAAAAACAAAAAAATTAACAAAAACACAAAAAAAGAAACAAAAAAACACAAAAAATTAAACAAAGCTTCTAAACACGCCAGCTTTACGCGGACAGTCCTAAGCCTGTAAGTGTGAAGGGAAGTTAACTATTCGTTTCTTACATTTATACTAAAATTTACTGAACCACAACGTTATGAGATCTTGTGGAGGTTTTTTGTAATAATAACAATAAAGAATTATTAATTGAAATTCAGTGTCCTCTTAAATTTAAATAAATCTATTATATTCCAGATATTTGATTTTGAACAATTGAGTTTCGAACAATTGATTTTCGAATAATTGCTCATTTGAAAAATTGATTTTCGAACAATTGATTTCGAATTTACCTGTCCCGGCGAAGTAATAATTAAAATAAAAAGAGAAAAGAGGTTGTTCATACAAAGGAAGAAAGAAGATAAATGACAATATGGGATATGATGTACCAAAACAAAACAAAAATTTTAAGTTGAAGTACAATGAATTTACAGAAAGATTAACGATATTTATAAAGTTTTGGAAAGGAACAAATAGGAAAGAGTAAAATGTATGCCAGTTATGGATTAATAATAAATGAAGGCCACTAAAAGAGCAAGAGATAGTATGAAAGAATCTGAATCAAGAAATTGGGTAACACATTAGGTTACAATAGGAACGAGAAATGAGGAAGCTTGAACAATATGATTGTAATAGCAGCATCAAAATACAACTCCAAAAAAATTTCGTCAAAAAGATTGCAAGAGTGTCTAAAACAAGAAGTCGATTGCATACAGTAATGTTTGGACGGAAAATTGTAAAACCATTCTCATTTTTTTACTCATGAACCATGAAATAGATAACATCCTAAAACAGCAAAACATAGTGAAAACAATAAAATTAAGAAGGATCCAGTGGCTTGGTCATATTACTAGAATGGAAGGAAACAGAATGGTGAAAGCAATAACGGAATGAGAACCCAGAAAATCCAGAAGAAGAGGAATACCACCAAAAAAATGGATGAAAGATGTCACTGACAATCTTAAGATATTGGATGTGAAGAATAGGAAGAACAAGACCTAAGATAGAAAAGAATGGAAATGTATTGTGGAGCAAGCCAAAACCCAGCGAGGGTTATAGCGCAGAAGACGAAGAATATGCAGAAGACAAAGTAGGTAACCTTGTGATATAAAGTAACAACATAAGACTAAAAAAAGAGAAGCACGTAACGAAAAGTACTGATAAGGAGTCGAATAATTCAGTGTACACATTGGATCTCCAAGCAGTAATTCTGAGACCACGTTCAATGGTGTCTTCATACTACTTTCGTACGAAATCAATCGCACATAATTACAATATTTTTTATTTGAAAACACATGAAGGGATTTGTTATCTATGAAACGAAATGGAGGGATGTGTATTTTCTGATAACTTTGTTTCGTTGAGATGAAGAAGTCATAAGTTATATCAATGGGTGCACAAACAAAAACAACAATGGCGAATGAATTTATAAACACCTCTGTATTTTATAATGTAACAATCATACAAAAGTACTTGGACACACCCAGATGGAAGTAGGCAGATTGCACTCGACAATTGAGAAAAGGATGAGGAATCAACTACATTCTAGTTAACTACTATGCTGAAATATGCAAAACTGCACAGAAGTATAAAAAAATACAGTGTATACTATGTTAGGAATGACTTTTATAAAAAGTTAATTCAAATGCAATTTGCTTCTAACATGAGACCGGAAAAGAAGGCTGGAGATTAACAAGTAATAGATCTAAGGCAATTGAAATATAATGAAAAAGGAAAAATTTATTATAAGCTGAATCATCATGGCCAATAGAAAGAATTCGAGGAATGTACTTGTTAATAGTATATTATAATATTAAACACCAACAAGCTTTATTGTTGAGTCGTGTTTAAAAATCAATAGTGTTAACTTTGCAAATTTACCTTGCAAAGTTTACCACTTATTTACGTTATTCTCTGTGTGTTTGTATTATGACCTTAAATACATGCATTTAATATTATAATTATAATCAGAAATGATGTGATCACTGCTAAGAGATAACAATTGTGTAATGTACAAAGTAATGTATAATAGACAAATAGACCTAACTATTATTCCTCCAATAATAATAATAATAATAATTTATTGCCCAACAGAAAATACATTTCCAATTACAGAACAATGCCTTTGCGACATGTTTGACGAAAAATTATTAAATTTTAAATGAGTAGAATAGGCAGCATATACCCTGCTTTTTATTGACCAAAATTTCTGTACATTTGGTTTACATATTTAAAAAACGAATCATGGTGTATGTCTACCCTTCTATTTACAAAATTATAATTATTACAAATTGTGTTGATTGATGATTTTAGTAATGCGTTTGTACACAGTCTACTATTGTAAAATGTCAAATACTGTCTTGATGTTTGTCTTGGTACGTTAAAGTTAAGTAGTGACATTATATGTATTGCGTTGATATCATTGTTTAATAGTTTATATAGAAATTTTAAACCCATCACTTTACGTCTGTTTTTGAAAGATCTAGCTTTAAATCGATCCAGTAATGCCTCATGATCACAACCTCTTATCGCATAGGTTCCATCAAGAAATTTTAGGAATCTGCGTTGGACGTTCTCAATTTCATACTTCTGAGTGGTATAATAGGGAGACCAAACAACAGAGCCATACTCTAATTTTGTTCGTACTAAAATATAGTACAAGAGTTTCAAAGCCTCAATGTTGGTAAAAGTTTTACATGTCCAAGAGTTTTCAACGCCGAGCCCGAGATTGTGTTAATATGATCCGCAAAGCTTAGTTTGGGATCGTAAAGAATACCAAGGTCTTTAACTATATGACAGCATTCAAGATCAACATGGTTCAGATTATAGCTATAAGTGTAGTAATGCTATTTTCGAGTAAACGTGAGGACTTTAGACTTCGATGGATTAAGTTTAATTTTATTTGTTTTATACCCTTTGTCGATATTTAATAGTTGGTTTTGTAGTTCTTCACAATCTTCAAAGTTTGAAATTTTTTTTAAATATTTTGAGGTGATCGGCGAATAGCAGTTTGTTGCATGATACGTGATTAGTCAGATCATTAATATATAATAGAAATGGCAACGGTCCTAAAGTTGAACCTTGCGGAACTGTAGATTGTGCAACAAATGTATCAGATTTAAAACCATTATAAACGATGTATTGCGGTCTATTGATGAGATCAGATTTATGAATATTGGTAAGACGAACGCTAAATCCAAATTCCCGTAACTTCTTAATTGTTGTTATATGGTCTATATTATCAATCTGCCCTTGAGCGTCAACAACACTTTCAACATATTGTGTAAAGACCATTCAGTTTGTAGAGGTTGACGGTTTCTACATGAATCCATGTTGTGTATCGGATACGTAGATTTTTACCGATGGATAAATATTATAGAGAATAATTTCAAAAATTTTACTGAAGTTTGATAGGATACTAATAGGCCTCTAATTGATAACCACACTAGGGTCTCCAGACTTAAACACCAGGCAAATTCGAGATGTTTTCCATAATGTCGGAATTTTTGAACACTTTAGGGCCAAGTTAAAAAGAGTAAGAAGAGGTAGAACAAATACATGTGCGCAATCCCTTATTATGTAACTTGATCTGGACTAGTAGTACCCTTGGGTTTCATCTTGTTGATTGCAGTTACAATATCGTCGTGAGAAATGAATGGAATGTCTATATACGGTAGATTATTGATACCAAAAAAATCAGCATCCTCTGGTTTCTAACAAGGCGAATCAGAGTACGTGCTCTTGAAATACTGTTGAAATGTATTAACGATGGCTTGGGGTGAACTAGTGCTAATGCCATTAAAAGAAACGGTACCTGGAATTCTGGTGGAAAATTTTTTATGCCGAATGAAGTACTTAGGATCTAATATCATGGATTGTTGAACTTTAAGAAGAAAATCCTGATACGCTTTTCTAATTTTCGAAACCATTCTGAGACTGAGTTCGTTTAAGCTTCTTGTGATAATCATTTTTTAAACGAATACTGCATAACAAATCATTAGTATACCACTTAGGAAAATTATTTTGTTGGCAACGGTAAGTAGGAACATGTTTATCAATTATTCTATAAAGAAGTTCGTAAAATTGCGTACATGCCTCATTAACATCAGAATAAACATTTAAAAAAGACAATCAATGTTGTTTAAATCATAATACAAGTCAATAAAATTCGCACGTTTGAAATTATATACACAATTGTTGTATTTATTGATAGGAAAGGTTGATACACTTTTAGATTCTGTAGTTAAACATATTTTCTATGCAGGATGATAACTTTCTTCCTTTAAAAGCGGTTCACCTGAACGAGTTATATAACAGTTCATATTAGATAAGACAAGGTCGATAAATCCACCATAACCATTTAATACAGTATTATACTGACAAAAATTAACGAAATTGATAAATTTACATATGGATTTTGATTTGCAATCATTAGTGTAGTGTAGTCCAAGCCCTGATCACAAAACAGATTTGGATGGCATTGACGAAGAGAACATTCAACCTGGTGTTTTGCCAAGAGATGTTCCTGGCGAAATCGAAATTTTTACAAGTAATTATGAATATGATTTTGACGACAATATACCCTTGGCGAGCTTTCAAACAATAAATACTAATGGTCTGACAAAGAAAAGGAAAATTGGGGAATCAGAACCCAAATTGATCAAACATGTAACTGACAGCATGAAATCGACGATGGCTTACATAGATCGCGAAAACGAAGTGAAAATACAATTCAAAGGGTTAAGTTCTGTTGAATTATTTCAAAAGTTCTTTAATGACCAGGTGACACCATATTTGAGACCAACAGATATGGGCTACACAAAAAACAACCACAACTTTGTTGTATCGGTCAATGAAATCAGAACCTTCATAGGATTTCTTTTGTTTACTAACTATCACCATTTGCCACGCAACAGATTGTATTGATATCTAGATGAAGATGTAAATTCTCCTATTGTGACCAATAGTATCAGTCGCAATAGATACCATGACTTGATTCATTTATGCAACAATGAAGAAATTGACAAAACCGATAAAATGACAAAGGTGCGTCCTTTGATGAAACAACTGATTAAAAATGTTCTTCAGAGTGGCATTTTCCATGAGAAGTTATCCATTGATGAGGCCATGGTGAAGTATTTTGATCATTAATCGTCCAAACAATTCATCCGTGGTAAACCGGTGCGATTCGGGTATAAAGATCGGGTGCCTTGCAGCTTCACCGGCTATTGCTATCAAATAGAATCAAAATATATCCGATTTACCACTAGAATTGTGTTAGAATTATTACAAGCCAGGTGATCCTATCATTTTTTTCCACAATTATTTTACTAGTTATTCTCTAATGAAACAACTACGAGAATTAGGATATCAAGCCACTGGGACAGTTAGTTAGAACAGAACCAAAAGAAGCAGAAATGAAAAAAAAAAAGGTCAGGGCGTGAAAATACTACCGTTTTAAGTGGTCAGCAGTGTCCCTGGAGGAAAAGTGCCGCCATTAATAGTATTAAAAGAAAAAGTATTTGGAGTGAGTGGGTGGAATCAAAAGAACTAGAATATCCTGAAACATCATACACAGCCACAAACAATAGCTGGATGAAGGTTGAGATCTGAGAATTATCTTCAGAATACATTCGTTAATAATGTAGGCTCAGAACGGCTAGTTCTCTTGATTTACGACGGCCACTCAACACATCACTATTAAAATAATTGAGATGGTATTAGCTGAACAGGTAGTAATACTTAAATTCATCGCATTTGCTTCAGCCGCTCGATATCGCTGCATTTCGGTCATTGAAAATAGTTTAGGATGGCAAATTAGTCACATAGCAAAGAAGAAATCTGGGGGAGGAGGGTGGGGGGTAAAATAGCAAAAAGGCAATTTTCAGAATGAATAGGGCAGGTATGAGCACATGTAAGTTCAGAGATACTAAGAAATGGTTTTCAAAAAGTAGGAATATTTCATATAAGTATTATCCGAAAAGAAGCATATGACCCAGAAGCTTTAAAAATTAAGGGGCTTAAACATCCTTCAGTAATGTTTGAACACTCTTGCTTAATAGCAAGAACTTCGACCAACCTAAACGAGCATAAAGAAAAAAGAAAGATATGTAATGGGGAAGAAGTAAATACTACCTACAAAGTACTGCAACGTCCTAAGGATAAAGAAAATACGTAACAAAATCCATAAAGTCAAGCAAAGAAATGCCATTCAGTTTTTAAAACTTTCGGGGATGATGATGACCTGCCAATGAGTACACTTAGAAGTACTGAAAACAGAAAAGACCCAAAATAGAAAGTCATCCCAGTTGAACATGATAAAGATGTAAGTGACATTCCAGATTTAAGTGACGAGGTGGATATAGAATTGGAAACTTGAAAAGTATCTAAAAACCCAGGAAGATTTAAAAGTTCTATCAAAACGTGTTGGTAATAATATTAAAACGAGAGACTGTGTGCTGTGAGGATATATCAGATGTTCCTATCGACGATATAATTTGTGTTTTGCCGACTCCTACTACTACTCGAAGAGGTGAAATATCTTTTGAAGTTGCGTTTTCTTCTTATAATATTCAATAGCTTGTTATATTCTACTTTAAAATATTTTTTGCGAAAATTGCCCCAGAAGTCATGATTTATATATTACGAATTTATAAACAATAAAAAAAATACATTTTTGGACTCATTGACAAAGAAGTTAACCTTTAAACCAATAAAAATAGGGCTCTGTAAAAACAAAAATAAAAAGCAAACCTATTTTAAAACGCTCTTCTCCAAAATGAATACTACATGACTGCATTAGCTTGTACCAGCACTTAGGGGCAACAGCGATTTTATGGCTTTCAAATAAAAAAAAATATAACTGAAATTTTTATTTCTGCAATGTAATATTTTTCACTGTTGGTTGGGATCCATTAAAGAACCACCAAAAAATTACAACCTTACTTAATAAAATAAAATTTTTAGCTGCCCCAAAAGCTGCACTAATAAAAAAAGTGGTCGCTCTTACTCCAATGAACCTTAATGTGTTTTGGTTTGCATTACAGGTAAATGACTGTTTTTGACATGAGGTTCCTTCACCTTGATTGATTTATAATAGTTAATTAATGCCTAGACTGCAAAGTGGCGCCTTAATTTACCACTTTTAACCAGTTTTTGAAGAGTATTAGATATTTAAATTTACGCAAACTGATCAAGTAAAAGTAAATTATCTGCAACTGTGCCACTGAGCTACCCTAGTGATACTTGCACATATTAGTAGATTCTTGTTTGTAAGATGTTATAGCAAAGTAAATTTACAAAAGTACAGTCCCTTAGTTATGTTTACACACGTGGCCATAAGCTTGATTGCTCTATATTATATTAAATTAAAAAAAAACTAGCATTATAAACAAATATTTCAAACTATTTAAATCAACGTGATCTTGAAACCTAGTAGTGACAGAACACATGAAGTAGAAGTGCTTTAAGATTAATTGTACATTATTTAACAGTTTGATAATCTAAGATCGTTAACTCTTGATTTTAGTGAAGTTGTACATTATTCTTGAAATGATCATATTTCACAATTACAAACGATAAGTAAAAGCCCATAAATGTTTAATGATTATATAAATGTTTTGTAATACATTTCACAAGTTATTTAGTCAGGTCACTTGAAAATGTTTGCACCTGTTCCCTTTTCACACATAAATTAAAAAAAAATTCAATATGAGATTCTTATTGTGAAAACTGCAGTAATCCGTAAAAGAGATGATTTGCCGGTTTAGTGCAATAGTACTAATAAACCTACACCAAACAGTTTTAGGATCAATTCCCAGTTGGGATAGAATTATAGTTAAATTCAAAAAACAGAAAATGAATGAGGAGTAAATCCCTAAAATTTCATAAACTGTGTGTACAAACACAAAATATTGGAATAAAAAACAAAAGACAGAGAAGTAGTACCTATAAAAAAAAAAAATTCTAAATCCGGTACAATCCAAAAGTAATAAATTTAATTGATTAATTTGGTTATATTTCTAACACAACCATTTCCAGATCTGTAAATCTAATATCACCTTGAATTGCTAGTACCTTATACTTTAATTTGTACAGATTTAATCCATGATACTCTTAATGCGTTACATTAAAAATAAATTAACAAAAAACACAAAAATTCCATGGATTTGCTAACCAGGTGGTTATGTTGAATTTATGAATAGAACACAATAATTTCATAAACACAAACAGTTATATAATCATTAATTAGTAGCCAGTTAAATTAATGTAATGGAATGATTCAAGTGTATTTGCCAGGTGTAGTCTATTATAGAAATCTAAATTATCACAAAAAGAATTCATAGGTGTTGCTAATTACCTATTTATCAAGTTCTCGAAACTTCTTTCCCTATAAGGAATTACAAGTATAATAAATAATAAATTTGATATAAAATTGAAAAAGCATTTAAATAATACGTAAGCTTAAAAAATGACAGAACAGATCATACCGTCTGCTTTCCTTCGTAAATACTGTTTAATTGGATCCCAATAAGTAACTTTTAAGGAAATAATTTCAGGATTGCTTCTATAGCGTATAAATACTTCATAGTTAGATTCAAAAACCATAGTCGCAAATACAACAATACCTAATAATATCATTAAAATAAATCCACAAGTTTTAACTGAAGTGAGCACTCCACGAGATTTTTTATTAGGTGCATTTGGCAAATTTATCCTACCATCAATGTGATAATGTAATAAAGGTGTTTGACTACGACTTGAACGATGTGATTGATTAGTCTCAATCATTCGTGAATTATTTTCAACAAGTTGAGATTCAGATGATGAATGTTCAAATGAATCTCGAAAATAATAATCACTAAACCGATCAACCATATCTTCACTGACTGAAAAAATTCTGAATATAATAAATTCACTTTAATGTGATAAACCAAACCTGGAATACGACGTCTTAAACCACTTAGGTTTTCTTGATCTTCTGTTACAGTTTCTAAACCAGAATCAACAAAACTTTGAGAAGATGGTCCCTCTAGCCCAGAAAGTAATCCGGTACTTGTTGATGGTTCCATTCGAGATCCTCCCACATCTGAATGACTCGAACGGGGTAAACTGCTATAACCTATTGAATATCAATATATATATTGTACATTCTTTTAACACAATATTACAATTAGAAATTAGGTTCCACAGATCTAATAGCATACATTTTTTAAAACATTAAAATAAAAATTAATCAAGTGTGAATACGTAAAAATAACATTGGTGTACTTGAGATATAACATATAACAGAACCAACAGTCCATTCTCAATTGTGTGACACCCTTCCTTTTTTACTCTATTAGTAACACTAGGAAGACTCAAGATCAACACATTATGTTTTACACAAATTTATAAGTTTTGACAACACTTACAGTTATCCTCAGTAGTAGTAAAATCTTTTAGAATTGTTTCATAGCCTGCTATTAATATACCAGTGTGATAAACGTATAAAGCCAACTATGGAATGCAATTTTAGTAAAGAATAACTGGATGCTTAATAAATTAAATATTATTAACCTGTCTTGAAGATGACAAATCAGAACACTCTCTAACGGACGACGGCTAACAATGTAAAATGTCATACTCAAAGAGCAAATTTAATCAAATTACGATGTAAGTGTAATGTTGTGAAAAACTTTAATTTTACATTGTTAAAAGCAATCACAAACAGAACCTGACATATCAATTCAAAATCTAGTCAAGTCTAACAAATAAATCATAATAATAACAGGATTTATTGTCCAACAGAAAAATATCCAATAACAGGACAATTTGACTAAACTAAATTACATACGCAGTACACGACTTAATAAAAACAGAAACACATTTAGAAAAGTAAAGAAACAATTGAATAATATCAAACTCTAAATCTGCCACTTCATATATAGAAAAGTGTTTATATTTCATTTACAGGTATTGTAATTGAGAAATTAAGGACCTTAGCGTACAATTAAATATATCTACTCTGAGACATAATGTTGTAATTGTGGCACATTGTAAATATCGGTGATTTTTTCAAAACATTTGTTCTAGGAGTAGAATAATACAAAATTAAAAAGTTTCTTGACAAATATATAGGAATGTTGAAGTAAATTAACGATAATAGGTTAAGAGTCGATTTGGTTGTGAATAAGCTTATAAAGATAAATTACACTATTTTGCAACCTTCTGTCTTCAAGTGATGTTATATTAAAGCAAGTAAATAGCTCATTATGTGGATAATGGTAGCTACCGTTTACTTTAAAGGCTAAACATTTTCGTTGCACAGATTCGCAGATTTATTTGATTGCCATAATGAGGGTACCACACTACAAAACAATATTCTAGTTTTGAACATAGAAAAATAAAGGATTTTTAAGATTTTAATATTTAAAAAAGATTTGCAATGACGCCATATAAATCCTAAAGTAGCTTTGTTAATAATTGTAAGTGTTATTTTACAGTGAAAACACAATGTAGTTTAATATAATTTTTAATTTTAATTTCAACTACATATGTTAAATTATAGTGCTGTGGTAATTTAACATATAATCTTTGTTCATATTCTTTACATGAAGAACATATGAGATTTTGAACGTAAAAGTTCAACAAAATAAGTATCAATGTTACCTAACATGGATGTGAAATATGATTTCCAAAACTGTACTAAAAGTATTTGAACTGGTTTCTAATTCAATAATTCTGTGCATATAGCTTAATAGGCGTCAAAGGCAAAATAAACTTTGCTCTTATTTACTCAAAATGTGATTAATACTCGTGACTAATCGCTGACCCAATGCCTGGAAGTCGTTGTGAATATTGAATAATTTATATAATAAAAATTAAATATAATTAATAAATTTACCCCTTTTTACAATTAATATGCTACAATAAAAAAATGTAACTGCAATTTGCTGTAAATTATGTTAAAATAAATTAATAATAAATAAGTAGATACTTATTACAATAGAGAACATATCAAAACACTTAATACATACATTAAATCGTTGAATAATTATTTACATATTTTCCACTGAAGCTGACTCCCTCATGGCATAACTGATAACTCCTGCTCCATTTATTTTTAAGTCAAGCAAAATGTATATGTATATATAATACATTGGCAGCTAAATATCAAACCCCTTTCTAAGTATGACAAGTTAGTGTAATAACCAAACAATAACTAATATAACTGGATTTGATCATTCACCAACGATATAAATTCTTACTCTATAAGTTATATGCAGTTAAATGTATTCAATGTAGTTTCAGCACTTGTTTCAGCAAAATAACGTCAAGTTATCTGAAATGCACAGGTGGACAACTGCAGACGCTCGCAGGTCGAACGCACGGTTCCAGTTAGGGATAGCTTACGTATCTGATCGTCACTCGATAATATCAATTAGCAGCAATGGATACCTTACTTCAATATCCACATCTTCTTGCTTTTAAATAGTTTTTTTTGTAGCTTATATTAAAGCTGTCTATGACACTATCTTATTAAAAATTGAAATGTTTTAATAAACTTATTAAAACCATAAACTTTTTGAACTACACATGTTATTTATTTAACTAATTCAACCACAGGTTTACATGTAACTCGAAAGTTACTATACTTACGTCATGACAATTCGCAAAATTTAGTCTAAGGTTCGCACATTTTGTTTTATGGGTATCTATCTAGCAGAAGGTGTCTTTCCCAAACCTCTACTTCCCTTTGTCACCTCGGTATTAGGTCACTCATCGCAATGACGATTTACCCTTTCCGTTAAGAATGACCAATGGCAACTCATTCAAGATATTTCCTCTCGCTATAATTGCTACAACTTTTCCTAAACTTTAAAGATAATTTTCGTGATAATTTAAACACGATGTCATTGATTTAATATATTAAAAGTGTGAAAGCGTTGATTAGCGTGTTCAAAACACAGACCGCCTCCATGACAGTTTATTAAAGAAAATTCACTAAATCTATCTCAGAACATCAAATAGCATCCGAAAAGTTTACTCTATATAATATTGGAACCCTAATTGAACTTTATATGCTTTTACGAGTACCTAATTAATACTTTCCTATATTACACGTTGGTTGGCCTTCATTCATTCTACCCTTCATTTGTAAGCACATACAGTTGAACTAAACTCATTTAACAATGTATACGACCGCTAGAACATTTTGCGCTACTGTTTGATGCCCTTGCTCTCTCACACAGAAGCAATTCCGGGAGCCAAAGTTTCAGTTCCGTACGTAATATTTTTACCTTTTCAATATTTTACACCCAAAATTAATTCTTTAAACGGTCAAGTATTTCTACTCTATGGTCTAATATTATTAATAACGACATTATATAGTATTCTAAAATATCAGTGGCGTATCATTTGGAAAACATACTTAAACCTTTTTTTTCCATGCACGAATACTCACACGGCTCAAAAACCACGGCACACATGCGATATGGTACAGAAATTGTGTCTAATAATTCAAAATATCCTCGCACCCTTAGTTAAAGATTTTCTTACAAAGAAACTCATACGACCCAAGCCAAGTCAAAAATAAAACACTTTACCGATCACAGCCGTGACGCTAAGATAACGAACGGTGCGTGGTGAAGAGTGGATAAGCTACGCTTACCATCACAAAGACAACTATAATAACGCACAGAACTATGTGATTATCACCTGTCCTTGTGAGCAAAGGAGATCGGTGTTTCCTAAATTCAAAAAGTCAAAAATCTACTGCCGAACCAGGAGAAAAAGCTAAAAATTCGAACCGAAGCTCTGCGATTGGCGAGAGGATCACCTACACTAACCACTACCAACGACGCGCACACTCCATCGACGTTGGGGGCGCAATAGCCACACCCCAACGGCTTTTTCCCTGTCAAACACCCACCCCCCTCACACATCGAGAAAAAATCGGTACGTAATTCTAAATTAAAATCGTAAATTCGGAATAGTATCGTAACATTAAAATCAGTACCGCGATCAGAACTTAAACTAGCTTAATCTAGCCCATAAATATACCAACCTAAATGAACTAAGCTAAAGTTAACCTGAACTCAAAATAACCCTACACGGCAGTTACAACCAAAACCAAAAATACAATAATAACTAACTAATAAGCTCGAAAGGTTCGGTAGACAAAAATTTGTGTAACATACATTCGGTAACTAGCAACACTGCAAAACGACGCGGCTGAAAAGCCCATAACTGAAAATACAACTCAAACAAGAAACGGATGACTGTTACTTCCAAAAAACATACAACGAACAATAAAACTGTTAATATCGGTAAAGCTCAAGTGATGAACAAGTTACAAGCAGCACCAAAAAGTTCTACTTATTCGTATCAGATTGCACCCCACCATTACTCCTGCCCAAGTGGTAAATCATCTGAAAGGATAATTTCCAGAAGGAGACACTACAAATCATTCACAGTGACAACTGCTCTGAAAAAAAAACAATCTTGCACTAATATTTTTTAATTATATAGGACTCTCCAGTGATAATTGTAATGATCTGTTTGTAAACAACGTTACCGAAAACCTTAAATTGCATTTTTTTTCAGAAATATGGCTAAAATGTGAAGAAGTAAATTCTATACGTATGAAAAGGTTTACTTACGCTACTGGATGATCAAGAAGCTACCAGTCTCTCTATATGGGTTGGAAAGAAAGAAAAGTGACGTGTTTCATTCCCCAAAGAGGATGGCCGGATGTTCGGGCTTTCGACGCTCCTTCGGCCACAGGGATGAGTTCTAAGTATACATTACATGGTGGGATAAAGGATGGGCGCGGTCAGGATAAGATCGGAAGGAATGGAGTTAGGGGAAGATAGTACCTCAGCATTCGTCTAAATAGTCCCACATGATGTGCGTATACGCAGTGATCATGCCGATGTATGTGTATGAAAAAACCTCATACAGGGTAGACAGTAACAGGGATCGAATCCTTACCTCCTGAGTGCTGAGTAGATTGCTTATATTGTGTAATGGCCGAGTGAGTAACACGCGCATTCAGCTGGCTCCCTAGTTTATTATTATTTTTAGAAATATAAAGTGCTTTAATTCAAAATTGTTAAGTTGGGCGTTATCAGTGTGATAATAAGTGGTAATAGGATTATCTTAAAAATAAAAATGAGCATTAGTGACATACAGGGGTTATCTACAATGTTTATGTCGCAAATGGAAAGTTTTGAACAAAAATTGCAATCTATATCTGATAAACGCACGATCAATGATCCCGATGCAGTAAGTCAATTAACAGAAAATTTCTTGGCGTTTAAAAATCAAATTCAGAACTTGTTGGAACAATTGTTAAAAAAAAATGTATGCAATGGAGATGAAATTAGAAAATTTGGAAAATTATTCTAGGCGTAATTGTCTCTTGTTTCTTGGAATCCCGGAAATTAGCGGTGAAAATGCCGAAGACGTTATTTACGACACCTGTATTAAGAAGTTAAATTTAAGTGAATTTTCTTTATCACATGTAGACCGATGTCATCGTATTGGCAAACAAATGGGTAAACCTCGGCCAATAATAGTAAAGTTTACGTCATACAAACTGCGCCAGAACATTTGGTTAAGAAAAAAAATGTTAAAGGGTACCAAGATTTTTATCAACGAGTCATTAACCAATGTTAGGTATGATTTACTCAAGATGGCAAGAGAAAAATTTGGTGTCAATAATGTATGGACGTCAAATGGTAAAATTATGGTTCTTTACCTAATAATGAAAAAGGAAATTAGCTTCAAAGCAGGAAATGGATACTCTCATTGAACTAATTTCAAAGGAAATCGATAAGCCGATTCAATATAAGAACGAAGGTCCTAACACACGTTCGAAAAATAAAAATTGAAGATAAGTTATCTATATCGAGTCTTTGTGAGGTTAAACCTATTTTAATTTTAATTTGAAATTTACATTTTGATGCATTATTTTCGTTAAGCAGTTAAAAGTGAGTTGATTAATTCTATGTAGAAATAACCGAAACTTACTGCTGTTACTTTTCTTACTGTGGGCAAATGAATTTTGAGTATTGATTTGTAATGGTAAATACATATATATATATATATATATATATATATATATATATATATATATATATATACATATAATTATAATATAAATAATTTGTACTTTATAATCTGTTTAACTGACGTTTTGCGGTTAACTTTTATTTTGTATATTTGTGTTAATAATCTAATACTGTTTATTCACTATTGAATTGTACTCCTATATTATACATAATCTGTACGTAATAATCGGTTTAATTGGCGTTTGCACTTAATTTTTATTTAGTGTCACGGATCAGCTGAGTCTTTGTTGTGAATTACATCACTTTTGTTTATATACATACACTTTTATTTTTCTTCTTTTCATCTTATCACATCGTGTATATGAGTAACTTAAATATCGCACACTTAAATACCAGGTCACTTTTAAAAAATTATATTCCCTTTAGTGATTACTTTCAAAAAGTTGATACTGATCTGCTAGGTATTTCTGAGTCTAGACTTGATGAACGTATCCCTGATAATTTAATTTTATTATCTAAGGAGTATAATATAATACGAAACGATAGGAATGTTAGAGGTGGAGGAGTCGCACTGTTTTATAAAAATAACTTAAAAATTGAAAAATTACATATCGCTGTAATGATCACTAATTTTGAATATCTAGTCTCTAAAATTTCACTAAAGATTCTATTTACATAATCGCAATAATTTACCGCTCGCCATCATTCCATAACTTTAATGTGTTTATTGAAGAATTTGAATTGTTTTATTCGCAACTGATGCTGTTGTCTAATAATGTAATATGTATGGGTGATTTTAATCTCGACATAATGAATTTAAATAAGCCTGGTGTCCAACAATATGTTGATATGTTAGCTAATTTCAATATAACTCAAGTTGTCACAGAACCTACACGGATCACTAATACTACCAGTACACTAATAGACCATATTCTTACATCTGACTTAAAATTGATTAAATCTTGTGCTGTTGACACAAACCACACGATCTCAGACCATGGCGTGATTTTCGCAGTCTTGAATGTTACGACATCTTCCCATAATCCTATCTTTATAGAGTATAGATTGTTCAAGTCATTAAACAGGGATCTATTTGCTGTAGATCTTCTGGCTATAGATTGGCATATCTTATACAAACTTTCCGATATAAATGAAAAGTGTATTACTTCACTACTCATATATTAAACCTATTTGATAACCATGCTCCTATTAAGAGATCCCGTATTACCAAGAAGCCAGCGCCTTGGTTGACTGACAATATAAAGATTATTATGAAACTGCGTGATAATGCTCATCGCCGTTATTCACGTACAAAAGTTGAATCCCATTGGTGTTACCATAAAAATTTGAGAAATGTAGTCAACAAGGCAACCATAAAGGAAAAGCGGGCTTATATTGCACATAATATAAAAATGATTCCAAAAGTAGCAATTTGTACAGGTTGTTGTCCAACATGGAACTGGGCCATAACAAGTCAAACACACAGCTCCCTCAGAGTTTGAGTGATGTTGATCAGATCAATGATTTTTTTATGGCTTCGTCTAATGGACATTTCAGCAGTAATAGCTGGTTAGCACAATTCTATAATACACATACATGTGAACAAATTACTGAGCCCTTTTCATTTTCATTTTATATGGTAGATGAAACAGTTATAATTAATATTTTAGAATCCTTCCATTCTAATGCTTATGGAGTAGACTACATATCCCTACAAATGATTAGGTTATGCTGTCGTAGTATCATCCCTGTCATTACACATTGTGAATTATTGCATAGAATGTTCTTATTTTCCTGACTTCTGGAAAACATCCATTATTCATCCATTGCCCAAAGTTTCCTCCCCAAAGTCATTCTCTGACCTACGACCTATTAGTCTCCTACCGGTCATATCCAAAGTTCTTGAAAAGTTCTCTACCTACAAATAAAAGAGTATTTGGACAGATTTCATATATTACCTGAATTCCAATCGGCTTTAGAGCTGGGTACAGCTGTGAAACTGCATTACTAAAGGTAACGGATGATATTTTATCTTCTATTGATAATAACCGGTATACTATATTGATACTCTTAGACTTTTCGAAAGCGTTTGACACTATCTGTCATAATACCTTATTATCAATGCTGCACTTTATTGGTTTTGACCCAAATTCTATTTCATTATTGTTCAGTTACCTGTATGGTAGAAGGCAGATGGTGGTAAGCGAAAACCGCTACTCAAAAGTCACTGAATTACGGCGTGGAGTCCCGCAAGGTTCCATTCTAGGTCCCCTTCTGTTTTCGATTTACACTTCCAACATTGTAAAAAAATTAAAATTTTGCAATTATCACCTTTATGCGGACGATACACAGCTCTTATATACGTTCTCCAAGGAACATACCCTGATAGCTAACAAGGAAATTAATGAAGATTTAAATAACTTTATTAACTACGCTACTCAACACTCTCTGCATATAAATCCGAAAAGAGTAAGCTAATGTTATTTGGAGCAGCGAATAACTCAGTAGAACAAACGGAAATATATTCATTAATAAATATTAAAATTGGAAGCGTAAATTTAGAATTTGTAAAAGAAGCAAAAAATCTGGGGGTAACTCTGGATTCGAACCTTAGTTTTGCAACACATATCAAAATTGCACACAAAGAGCATTTGCCAACCTTAGGTACATATACGGAATTAGGTATTTACTATCCCAATCTTCAAAAATTTTATTGTGCAAATCTCTTGTGTTGTCTCATTTTTCCTTTTGTAGTGCTGTGTACGGTAATTGTCTATCTAAACAACTTGTTAGGAGAGTACAGGTTATCCAAAACTCGTGCGTGCGTTTAATTTATGGTCTTAAACGTTACGATCGTATCTCACATAAATTAACAGCTATTGCTTGGCTTAATATGGAACAAGGTCGACTTCTTCACTCAGCTAACTTATATCACAAAATTATAATGAATAAATCACCTCCATATCTGTATAATAAGATTTGCTTTCGTACTGATGTACATCATGTCAACATACGGCGGAAGGATTTAATTACTGTTCCTAAACATAATTTAGAGCTGTTTAAAAATCATTTTCATATAATGTATGTAATTTATATAATTCACTTCCGCCGAGTATCAAACATCTCTCACCAACTAATTTTAAAAAAACACTTCGTAAACACCTGCTGTGCACTTAGACGCCGATAAGTTACTACAAATATACACGTCCCATTTCATCTCTATTGTCATTTCATTTCCTTATTTAAAACTTTTCATTGCATGTATTACTCATACTCAGCTCACCCGTCTATTGGAATTTACTATTTGTCGGGCTAAGTGGAAGAGCACTGACGGATTTTGCATCCCGAAAGTGAACTTCGCCCTTTGGACATCGTAATCTGCATAGTAGCTGGTCAATTAGCTTATATATATTCTTGTGTCCAAATAAAGACATTATTATTATTATTATTATTATTGTGTTACCACAGGTCCAACTTGCTCGGTCTATATGGTTTAAGAATTCTATGAACATAGAAAAACTGCGCCTAAACGATTTTTGCGTTGAAATGAACTTATAAATACGTGGTTTAAAATATAATTGTAAAAATAGTCAGGTTCTGATATTAAATTGCTATCGACCATCTTCGAGTAATATGCAAATTATTAAAATAACCGATGTACTAGAATTTGTGAATCATCCAAATTATACATGTATTCTTGGAGGAGATTTTAATATGGAGCGCATAAGGGATAACAAGAATTTTGAAAAGCTTTCTTGATTGTTACAACGTGAAAGATTTGGTCACTTTTTAAGCTCGTGGATCATATACTTTGGACCATCTCTTCACAAACTGTTTCAATACAAAAACACAAATTAATGATACTTCCGATACTGACTATTGTTCACTAAGAAACAGCATAAAAGTACTAAAATGATCTTTCAACGCCACAAACATCAATAATTTAGAACTGACTTATCAAGGCATACCTGGTCTGAGAGGTATACAGAGTGGACCAAAAGTCTGGAAACGCCCGATTATCTCGTAAATTGCTAGTCCGAATTGTACAAAATTTGGGATGCCTATCTTGAGGACTCTGGAGGAGTAAAAGATAGATACCGATCAGGTAGACCAAAAACAGTTATAAATGACGACAAAACTTTCGTTGAAGATCCACATACATCCTCACGCAGGGTTGCACAGTTACATGATATAGGTCATTCTTCAGTCTTACCTGTATTACATAAGAATAAATTTCAACCATACAAAATTCATTTATTGCAAGAATTAAGTGAAGATGACTTCGAACGTATATTAGAGTTTACTGAGGTAACGATGGATAAAATTGAAAATGACGGAAATTTCCTTAACAACATATGTTTTTCCGACGAAGCAACCTTTACACTGTGTGGGAGTATAAATCGACATAATTTAAAGTACTGGAGTGACGTAAATCCACACTGGATGTGTGAAAACTATACTCAAAAACTACAAATATTAAATGTATAGTCAGGTATAGTAGGTGCTCAGTTAATTGAGCCGTTCTTTATCGAAGAAAATTTAAAAATGAAATTGTACCTACACTGAGAAACTTGTTTGGAGCCAATTTTAATCAGATATGGTTTCAGCAAGATGGAGCTCCAGCTCATTTTGGTGTAAATGTTCGCCGTTATTTAGATGAGATATTTTATAAGTACGAAATGCTTCTTAAAAATGAAATTGTACCTACACTGACAAACTTGTTTGGAGCCAATTTTAATCAGATATGGTTTCAGCAAGATGGAGCTCCAGCTCATTTTGGTGTAAATGTTCGCCGTTATTTAGATGAGATATTTTATAAGTACGAAATGCTTCTTAAAAATGAAATTGTACCTACACTGAGAAACTTGTTTGGAGCCAATTTTAATCAGATATGGTTTTAGCAAGATGGAGCTCCAGCTTATTTTGGTGTAAATGTTGGTCGTTATTTAGATGAGATATTTCCCGGACGATGGATTGGTAGACGAGGTAGTATTGAATTGCCTGCACGTTTACCTGATTGCAGAACTAAGGCAACGAATTATCGATGAATCTCGATTAATTTCTAGACAATCATGGAGAAATGTGGTAGACGCATTCTACCATCGATTAGGGTACTGTCAACTCACAAATGGGGTACATTTTGAACACCTGATTAAGTAATTATGTTAAAAATGTTGTAATCTTTCAATTGTTACGTTTTAATGTAGTTGAAAATAGTTTGTATTAAAAAATTTATTGAGACAATTAGTCGTTGCCAGCCTTCTGTTTGATGTATTTAAGACCTTCTAGACTACATAAAATCATAAGTGTTACATATGGTTGAAATCGTATTGA
Source organism: Vesta saturnalis (assembly GCA_036346205.1). Taxonomy (NCBI): domain Eukaryota; kingdom Metazoa; phylum Arthropoda; class Insecta; order Coleoptera; family Lampyridae; genus Vesta; species Vesta saturnalis. The sequence goes on along the minus strand of JARFJB010002268.1, from coordinate 391,458 downwards.
AGAGGAGACTCCAATAATGACCGCATATACAATAACGTCAGGGAAACGGCAAATCTGGCAACATTGCAAACACAATCTGGAATCTCCGTAGAATCCGTAGAATTTTATCAATCGGAAATTTATAAATACAATTAAAAATTATTATTAATTTTATTAAATACATAAATAAAATAAAATACTTGCCTTTTTTGGGGTTTTTTTAATGGTGTATTTTAAATTGTACAATCTAAACGTTTCGATAACACTTACAGTTATCTTCGTCAGTAGTAATATTTGTTAAAAATTGTTAAAGATGTTGTAAACAATTTTGTCAAAGCTGAAAAATTAAAACATAAACATCAGCCTGCTATTAATATAACAGTTTGAGAAACGTATAAAGTCAACTATAAAATTAAATTTTAGTAAAGAATAACTAGGTCATTAAAAATTAAATATTGTTAAACTGCCTTAAAGATAACAAATCGGAACACTCTCTACGGCGAAAGCAAACAATGAAATTTGTCAAACCCTTTATCATCTTCCGGAGTGTATAAGTTATCTCGTTCATGTGGAAAAGTATACATCGGAACCACAAAACGTAGCTTTGATACAAGACGCAAAGAACATATGAGATTTTGTAGATTAGGTCAACCAGAGAGGTCTGCTGTGGCTGTCCATGCCCTGAATAATCTAAATCATGACATTCAATATGGAAACATTGTCAAGACAAACTCATTATTATGTTCGTTTACAACGTGAAGCTATTGAAATATATAAACACCCTAATAATTTTAATAGACAAGAAGAAAATCTCCGTTTAAATAGGTTTTGGCATCTTATAATTAAAAAAAAAGCATAATGATACGTCTTAATTTTGATTTTAATTTTAACTTTTGGTATGTCTAGGTTTTTTGCTGTGTTTTTCCTAGACCTTGAAGCAAATGCTTTACCAATTATATGTTAAATTACCACAGCACTATAATTTAACATAAGTAGTTGAAATTAAATTAAAATTAAAAATTACAAAAAACGTTCTGCATTATGCTTTTTATTGGAGCTGAATTTCGTTCTTTTTTAAAATAAGCGTTAACCTGGTTGGGAGTGATGGGGGCATAGAAAGGATTCTCGTTCTCCAGTTGGATTTCGGGAAGGTTAAGGGTACAGAATTCTTCAAAGTGACTCTCTAGGAGCACCTTAAACTAGGCGTCGAATTGGGGATCGGAAAATGGATTGGAGGTGAAGATCGGAGAAGTCGGCTTTTCGTTGGTTGGAGGAGATTAGGTTGCCCTGTGGGTCGTTAAGTGCGATTTAGGGGTTACTTTCCTCCTGGACAGTCCATCAAACTGTTGCCAGAAGAGTTTCCCGTTTCTGTAGTCTAACTGGGAGGTGGATTTGGTCCAGGAGTCTTCGGCGTGTTTGTTTGCTTCTCGCCTGTTTAAGGCGTTAAGGCGATTGTATTCGGTTTTGAGATCTGGGTCCCTAGATCGCAAGATTTTAAGATTCGTCTTTTCTCTTTGATCCAGTTCACGATGCGCCAGTTTGCGGAAATGTCGATGTTTTTCAATGGGACTGAGATATCGACCGCTTCCTTGATTACGGAAGTTACGTCTCTAATAGATCTCTCGAGAGCTTGGGTCGTTAGAAGATTAGATGTTGGAAGGTTGTTGGAAATGTGTTCCAAGAACACATTCCAGTCTGCTTTCGAAAAATCTTTAATCATTGTATATTGAGGAGGTGCTAGACAAAATGAAGTTTTGACCAGTAGTGGTAAATGATCTGAAGTGATGGTGGTGTCCAAAAAGCACTCACGATCGAAATAGTGCGCTATGGGTTCAGAATAAAGGATATGATCTATTATTGAGGTAGCCAGATGTTGGAAATATATAAGCTGTAAGATTCGCAAAAGCGGCAACTGTAACAGAACTGATGATAGTCTGATACCGTTGCCATTGTTTCTGGAGTCACCGAATTGGGTGTGACGAGCAATGAAATCACCTAAGACGAAAGCATTAGGGAGGCTGGAGACGTAAATTAAAAGGTCATCGGATAGTGTATTATGGCCGGACGTGTTGAAGTACGAAAAGAAAACGATCGGGGTGGGAAAGTGCACCGTCACAACAATGCATTTGAGATGCTGTAGGTGCGCAGGAAGTTGAAAGGAAGTGGACGGCAAGCAGCTGTTAATTATGAGGGCGGTTCCATGTTAGCTGTTTAGGTAGGTGTGATATGTGTTAAAGTTAAGTGTGAGTTTTACTTCTGTGATGGAGAAAATGTGTATATTGTTCGTGTAAAAAGTGTTTAAGTAAGGAGCATTTCCGACGAAGGCCCCTGGTATCAACTGTCCCTGCTAGGACATCCATTTTGGAGGGATTTAGGGATTGGGTACTCAGATTACGGAGACCGCCCTTCGCGTGCCGAATACGCAGGCGCGGGTACTCCGTTGGAAGCAGGATCGGGATAGCGAGCCTAGGACACGAATGGGTCTATTTCGCCGGTAGGGAAATATACCTAAAAGGGTGTGTGTAAGGACTTGGAGAAAGTTTTTAATGGAAAGGGGCTCGGTGTTAAAATGTTAAAATAAAACAATAAGTTAAAATTCATAAAAATATTAACTGCTACTGCTGTCCGACGTCGATCCTGGTGTTGGCGCTGCACTAGATTCTTCTTCTATACTTGTGCCCTGTCAAATAAGCTGCCTGACTTAAAGTTAATAACTAATAGGTACCGTTATGATCTCTTGTTTTTAACTGAACACTAGCAACCCCATGAAAAACTTTTGTCCCTAATGTTGGGCCAATACTCGATAGTCTCCCACTTCTGACGACCTACCATGAAACATGGCGGAACTGTAATTTATAAAAGAAATGATCTGGACCTTAAAACCGCGGCTTTAAAACCAAAACCTGTTCCATGTGAAGGTCATTTTGAATTTTGTGGAATTAGGGTATTAGAGCTAAATATAGTTGTAGTAGTTATATATCGGCCCCCAAATAGCAATTACCAAGTTTTTATAGATCTTTTAGCTACTCTCTTAGATGAAATATGTTACTTAAATACTGAGATAATACTATGCGGTGATTTCAATATTAATTTCCTGGACAAGGAACATACTAACACTGCATCACTAACGGACCTTGTATCATTGCACGGTCTGGAGGTAATTTTAAATGAACCTACCAGAGTTATTAAAAAATCCAAAACTTCCTGGTTTCTTGAACACTAAACTTCAATTGTCAGAACCTCAACCTAGCAATTTCAGACCACTATGTCCAAGTGTTACATGTACCTCTTAGTAAAAAATTGGCCAATAAATGTGAAACAATAAAAAAAAAGATAAGTATTTTATTAATAAAAAAAAAAGGATATTTTTCTACTGAAAATTGTAATATTTTCCTCTCCCTCCTGAAAGATGAAAATTGGAACAGTGTTTATATATGTTCTGACCTGAATGAAGCTTTTCTTTGTTTTTTCAATCGTTTCAAGTATTTCTTTGACTTAAGTTTTCCTATAAGAACAAATTGTGGACATGTATCAAACGTATCTGCCAAAAAACATAAAAAAGCATGGATCTCAAATGATTTGTATAAACTTAAACAAAAAGTTTAGGACTATAAAATTTTATCAGATAAACACCCAATCTTCCATACAGACTACAAACTCTTGGATACAACTTATCAAGAATTATTGATTTCCTCTAAAAACGACATTTTGACAACATAATCAAATATTCTTCGAACAAATCGCAAACTACATGGAAGATTCGTTAAAAAAACTGATACTTCTCGTGACATTAAAATCTTTGATAATGATGTTCCCGTTACAAACTCCAAAGCCGCAGAATTGTTTAATGTCCACTTCTCGAGATTTAGCAGGAAACATAACACCTTGCCTTCCGATTCGGAAACACTCAACCTCATTTCATCAACACCGCAATCAATGTTTTTTAAGCCACTACGTGACAATGATGTGTTATCTATAATTAACTCTCTAAAGAAGTCATCATCGCATGGAATTGATGTAATTAACTCCAGGATCTTGAAGTTATCGGGACCCTCCGTTATCAGTCCTCTTTGTTTTATAATCAACCTGATCTTCCAAACAGGCATATTCCCCAAAAGTCTAAAAACGTCAATCATTAAGCCCCTTTTTAAATCAGGGAATCCACACGAACTAGATAATTATAGGCCAATCAGCTTAGTCTCGTCGTTCTCAAGTGGTTGAATATGCCATTAATGGACAGTTAACTAAGATTTTGGACAGTTCTCAACATGGTTTTATCAAAAAATGATCAACCAATACTGCGCTGTGATTTTGTACGCGAATTGGTTACTTCCGTGGACAAGCGTGTTCTGACGATAGGAATGTTCATCTATTTTTCCTCTGCCTTCGATAATAATAACAACATTAATTCAATTTGGGAATCCACGCAATACGGTGAGTTTCGAGTCTGTTGCTGGTTTTACAATGTCTAAATAAATGCTTGGATTAACGATTAGGTCGGATCTTAATTGGTCCTCGCATATTGATCAGGTTTGCACAAAACTTTGTAGAAGGTGCTACTCAAAATTTTCTTAAAACCTTCGTAAATCAAAATACTTTGCTTCTAATATACCATGCTCACTTTCATTCACACTTAACCTACAATATTGTCAACTGGGAAGGAAGCTCTCACGCCAAAAGAATGTCAAAAATACAAAAAAATGCTGTCAGGATAATGTGCCCTTCCATCTAAAACACCTTGTAAGTCATACTTCAAGAAATTCAAAATACTAACAGTCATTGACGTGTACATCCTTGAAATTTGCTGTTTCGCATACACTCACAAAACCTCACTTACAAAGTCGGATCATGAATACAGTACTTGAAATAAAAACTTACTTGACCCAGGTACACACCACTCCACTCTTTTTCAAAAGAATATTGTGTTCGCTAGCTGCCAAATCTTTAATGTACTCCCGAATGAAATCAAAATATCTAACAATCTCTCTAGTTTTAAAAAGAACTTAAAACATTATTTACTTAACAAAAACCTCTACAGTATAAAGGAATATTTTCAAGCTTAACAATCTAGTCCTGACTTTATTTTGTCTGCTGTATATCTCCATGACAATTATTACATACCTGACATACTTCATGTATCGAATGTATTGGTAATAAACAGTATTATTATTATTATTAATGCCATCTTCATTTACAAGTCTTGATGTTATAATCTTGGCAACATTGTAAATAGTCCTTTAGTTGTGTTCGGACAATTGTGCATTATTCTAAAGTTTTTGTTGTCTTTTTTTTGTATTATGTCAAACCTTTATTTGACTGCATCTAACAAATTAATAATTTGAAGTGAAAACGATTTTGTGTAGTATATTTATATCATTTTCGAGGTAAATTACTACATAAAAGTGTCATGTACCATAACCTCACCTAATAATATTATTTGATAATAGGAATCCAATTAAATACAATTACTATATAGTATATTTTTACATTTTAGATGCCCCGCAGGTGTGTTGTGCCCGGATGTAAATCTAATTACGATAGTTCCTTAAAAACAAGTAATGGCATGACTGTTACTACATTTTCTTTTCCTCAAGATGAGATATGAAAGAAAGCTTGGATTAGAGCTATTATTAGAAAAAATTGAAATCCTTCCAATTGTTCAGCTGTTTGTATTAATCATTGCAATCAAAATTATTAGTACGAAGCCAACTGTACATACAAGATAGAAAAGTGCAATATATGTTATTGCAACATCCGAAACTAACTGCAGAGGCAGTGCCACATATATTCAAAGTGATGATGAGGCTCAGCTAAGTCCTTTAAAAATCAAGTGTTCTATATGTGTGTCAAAGCAGCAGATTTGGAACTAACTGATATTGAAACCAACGTTCAAAAAGGGGGCCATCCATTTCGTCATGAGAATCCGCGGCATTCTTTTTTGCTATAAATGTCAATTCGGCACCTTCAACGAAACCATTTTCAGATCCCGTGTTTAACAGAACTAAACGAGGGCCGCGAGCAGCTGGAACTTTTAAACCTGTTGTTAGGCCGCGAATGAATGTCTCTCTACTTGTTTATACCGAATTATCCACCCATTCCCTTGACATGGAGTGACCTACATTTACCCATGATTCGTCCAAGTATACTATATTATACCTTACAATGGTTGCTGCAATGAGACAGAAAAAGCGATTGTATGAGGTGTACAGATTAAGAAACAAAGAAGCGGACGGAGAGGCGAGAATAAATAAACAGAAAGTGATGGCTGTGGAAGGAGAGAAAATGCAGAATGATTTAGAGGGAAACAAAAAACTCTTCTGGAAATGCATCAAAAATACAAAACGTGGCCCAAACCAGAACGCTGCAGGAGTGATACGAGCAACGAAATAGTATGGGACGATTGTATAGAGGTGCAAAGCTTATACAAAGATTGTGTGAATTTTTCAATGTATGTTTTAAGGGTGGAAAAGTGCCAAGTGATTGGAAGAGCGCGATCATTGTACCACTGTATAAGGGCAAGGGGAACAAGTGTGATGGGAAGAACTACAGAGGAATAATTTTGCTCAGTGTACCTGGAAGAGTATTTGGAAGAATACTGATTGATAAGAGTAAGAGAAACTACACAAACTAAGATTTGGGATGTGCAGGATGGCTTTATGCCTGGGAGAGGATCTGTTGATCAGATGGTTGTCCTGCACCAGGTGATCGAAAAGTGTTTAAGTGTAAAAAGGAAGCTGTACTGTGCGTTTGTAGATCTGAAGAAAGCATATGACAGAGAAGCTGTGAGAAACATTAAATAAATATGGCGTAAGTAAAGGTCTAATGAACGGAATAAGAGCAGTATACAACGGTAGCCGGGCAATTGTTAGGGTGAGAGGAGATGTGAGTGAATACTTTAACACTGAGCAATGAGTGCGACAAGGCTGTGATGTCACCGTGGTTGTTCAATGTATACATCGATGAATGTGTTAGACAAGCATGTACCGATACAAATGGTGTAATGGTTGGTGACGTAAATGTATGAGTTCTGGTGTATGCAGATGACGCAGTCTTATTAAGTGACAGTGCAGATAAGCTACAAACTACTCTGAGGAAGTTTGATACAGTCTGTGAGAGCATGGAGCTAAATGTAAACGTGAACAAAACTAAGATTGAGGTGTTCAAGTGGAAAGGTGGAAAGGAGAGAGAGTATTTACTCTGCAAGATGAAATTGTGGAGCAAGTGGACGAGTTGGTATATCTGGGTAGAATGTTTACTGCAGATGGTGCAATGGACGGCGAGATTGGAAGAAGGGCCAATGCTAGAAGGAAAGTGATTGGAAGTGGGTGGCCGATGATGAGAAACAAAAGCATGAGCCTAGCTGCGAAACGAGTAATCTATAATGACGTGTTTGTTCCGTCGGTGCTGAGTGGAAGTGTGGGCATGTAAAAAAAAGCACGAAAGAAAAATGCTGTGGGTATGAGATTCCTGGGAAGCGCATGTGGTAAAGCAAGAAAGGATAAGATAATGAGTGTATAATGACGGAGTGGTGAGGAAAAGACGATGATGGATGGATATAAAAGTAGTACATTACGTTAGTTTGGTTACATTGAGAGAATGAACAACGCAAGATTAACGAAGCAAATATATGAGGGTGGGGTTAGAGGTAAGACCGCGTAAAACTTGGCTGAATGTAGTAGAATGTATGATAAACGAAAGATAAAGAGTTTTAAAAATAAAAGGACATGTTAGAGACAATGTATGAATCTTGCGGAAGCTAGGGAGGGACGTAGAGATAGGAAAGATTGTTAATAAAGAATAAATAAGAGGCAGGGATTGTTTTGCCTACCCCACAAGGGAATGGCAAGAAGGTTATATTATGTTATGGAAAAGATCTCTGAGGAAGCGTGTGAATATTTAAAAGCATGTAATTATTTAGAATACATTATAAATAGTGGCAAACGCGATGAATTTATGTATAAAACACATATTGAAATTATATTGACTCAAATAAGGTATAAGCAAGACGAATAGATATAACCCGGCCACAATTATATTTGCTTTTTTGATTTATTGCCATTCGCCAGTAGCCTACAGTCTTGTAAGAGAGTATTTAATTTTATCACATAAGAGGTAACTGCAACATATTTCTGCTTCACTTAAGATAAATGTTACAGACCAGCGCAACACATTCTTATTTGAACATCTCGCAGAAAATGATACCTCACAGATTGCAAAAACAGTTCAAAGCTTTATGATTAGTTCCAGTTTTGATAATTTTAAAGAAATTTGTCGCTTAGTACCTGTTAGCAGTGTCACTAGAGAGCACATGCAAAATTTAACTTTATCTGTAATAAATTGGCTTCAACAATTTGGATTCAAAGTTGTAACTCTCATAACTGATAATAACAGAATGAATCAAATAATGTATAAACTTTTTTCTCAAAATGAATACTTTATTGGGAATCATAATTTTAGCAACTTAAAATTATTTTTAACTTATGATTTTGTTCATATATTTAAGAACGTTAGAAATAATACACCCCATTAGTGTGACGTCAAAATTGTCTGGGAAATTTAAAATTTTGGACAACTCATATTTTGACGTCTAGAAATTGTCCCTATCGTCACGTTGTTAAGGTTTATAATAAAAAGGTCTAAATTTGCGACATATTTGTTAGGTGATTATAACGAAATATGTGGCGAGGGGTTTGAAATGTTAACCACGAAACTTCTATTTGTGTGTTATAAAAAAATTTCAATGTGAAAAGACTCACAATTGTTTTTATTTTGAATTGACAATGAGGATGCAAACCACGAAAAGTCAACTTAGTTACGCCATACGTCGCTTTGTTATGATTACTACATAACCTCCAATATTACTTATTCTCAACTCGATCATATATCATAAATAAAGAACATGATTATTATCATCAGATACATGGTCACCGGTTAGTTACATATTTTAAAAAAAGAAAAATGTTACTTAGCTTTGTTTACCCAAATTGATTTTTTATCAATTGAAATTATGAAAGATGAAGAATGGAAGAGAAACATGTTCTTTTTGCACAGTTTTATTTAAATAAGTACATTCCATATTTATTACCACTTGCTATCAGTTGCTATGTATTAAAATTATATTGATTTACATGAAACACATGCTGATATTGTTAAGTAATAGGAATAGCAGAATTTTAGGAAAACGTTTATACATATTTTCCTTATTTGTTTAAAACACATATTCTATTTTACTGTATGAATGCATCTTTTTAGTCATACAAATCCTTGACTTCCTTAATTAAAGGATAATTAAAATTGGATAATGTTCCACACACCTGAAAGATTTTAAATGCATAAGGTTGAAGTGATGGTGGAATGCAATATAATATTTGAAATATTTTCATTCTTCTAATTGCTCGTTCAACATGAATTCTAGCTTTTGCTATGGCAGTGGTTTGTTGTATTTCTAATGGTGTAAATTGAGCATTAGTTAGAAACGGTAGAATATTTAAAGAAACACCTGATGGTAAAATATCTTGGATTAAAAATCCTTTATCTGCTAATAAGAGATCTCCTGCTTCTACAAATTGACAAAACACCACAATTTTGAACAACCTTTTTATCAGAAGTACTGCCTACATATAATTCACTAATGAAAGTAATTGTTCCATTTGGGCCAACCCCTATTAAACATTCAATGTTTGTAATTGCTATAAGTTTGCTTTTGCTTGTTCAATTCGTGTGGAATTGCTGTTTGTAAAATTAGCAAATGCAGAAGGTAAACAGGTTTTATTTTTTGTCCTAGATGGAATATTATTTTTGACTAATTTTTCATATAATGCACAATGCATCACATTAAGCCACATACAAATGATATTACTTGCAGTAGCGGCACTGCAATTAAACCTTATTGCCAAGTCTTCATGTAACAAGTTGAGTCTTAGTTTCATTAATGTCATCAATATTTGATCACACTTACTGATTTTGTCCATTGTCCATCCATTGTAATAATCGATCTTGGCTTTATTTACGTAATTGAACACCGCTTCAAAAATTTCACATCGATATAAGAGAATCGTTATTCAATAACTTTTCATATGAAAAAGACCCAGCTTCTAGTTTTTTTGCAATGTGTTAACATCTTTTAAAAGAAGGTTTTCAGTTTCAGTTAACATTGAGGTAGTTGATGGTTGATTTAATTCAATTGTAGCCTTATGGCTAGCAGTGTTTTCATTTTCTTTACTAAAAACACATATACAATAAATAAATGAGTTCTATATCTCCACCATATTATTTAACTAGACATATTCGGACGTTTTCGTACTACAATATTTAGAGATGTAAAAACTGTATTAATATTACGTTGGAATAACGTTGGCAGGTTTTCTTTGTTTCCATCCACAAAGTGACAAGCACAAGCTAAAGAAAACTTATTTGGTGTCACATCAGCCCTCCTGATGACAAGCAACTTAAAAAAATGATCTAGTTTTTGGAAATAATTACTCACCTTGTTAGCTTCAACCATTTCCCGTTCAGTACAGAATCCTTGGGAAAGGAGAACATATTACATCCACTCTTATCGGTGGTTACAATCAGGTACAAAACACAAACCAATTGCAGGTAGTAAAAGGGATGTGTAAAATGAGTATAAAGAACGGTAGAGGTATGCAAAATGAAATGGAACACTACGGTATAAGAATGGTTTAATTGACTAAATCATCTACTTAATAGGGTAAGTAATAAATAAAACTTAAGGGTAAATAGGTAAGGTTAATGTGCAATTACTGCAAACTACTAGGTACAAATACGAAATTAAACTAAGGATTAAACGTTAGAATAATATAAATAAATGTAATAAGAGCAAAATGCCACGGGCCCCCAGCCAGAGGGGGCCCCCGCCCGACAGGGTCGTGAGCACAGAGAAGACTTAATATTACAACATCTAGTAAAATTTATTAGTTTTTCTTTTAATGATCCCAAATCTTACAAATTATTCGTGTTAGAAACAATTAGGTCGAATAAAATATTCCACTTGTACCTGTCAATCACAGAGACAATCATTTTTAAATATATACCTAGGTTAAATACATAAAATTCGTATAACTACACGAGCGAAGCCGCTGCCGAAAGCTAGTACTGTATATTATACATATACAGGGTTACAGGTACTAAGGTACTAAAAAACATCAACGTTGAGTAGAAGAAGTCTTCAACACCATTCCTAAACCTCATTTTAAAACTAAAAAATCTGAATTAAAAGAGTATATTAAAAAGTGTTTAAATACAGTATATTGTATTTTATTTCTTGAAAAGGGTAGAAAAGGGTATAAGTAAAATTATTTAAAAATTCAACAAAATTTTAAAAAATTCATGCTTAATATACAGTACAGTACAGTATAGTAGTTTCTATTTGTGATAGATGATAATCGAGTGAAGCACATATACGTTTAGAATGATTGCCTTCTTGTCAATTGGCAGGTGAAATACTTTAGTTGTTTACAATATAATCCTGTTTTTATCATTTGGTATGTTTATTAATTATTTTTATGACAAAGGTTACACTAATTATAGCAATAGTTTTTGTTTACTTGAAGCAATCAGTTATACCATCATTTGATGAAAACTATTATTATAAACTTTTTACGGTGTTCTAGAAAGTACCTGAGTGGGAGTGAGAAGCGAAAGAGAGGAGTCCGAAGAAAAAAATAAAAAATTGCCTAAAATGAGTCAGTACTTTAAGAATGATGAAATTATTGACGAAGAATCGAATGAACAGCGCGGCGGAAGTGCAGAAAATGACGTGACTAAAAGTGGCGAGTCTGACAATAGTGAATATTTAGATCCAGAGCAACAACAACCAGGTCTGAGCAAAACTCAGAGTGAATCATTTTTTGATGTGGAAAAATTAAAATCGTTGCCATATGTTACTGATAAAGGAAACTTTAAAGAACTAAATAATCAAGTGAAACGGATTGTGATCGAAAACGGGCACTGTAAACCTAAAGGCCCATTCTTAAGAGACAGCAACAATAGATCTTTCTTGGACAAATACTATTATACTGTTTCCCAGTCTGGCGTAAAATTAGATCGTACATGGCTGTCCCTCTTTGCAAATAGGACATCTAAAGATTTACAAAATGTTTGGAAAGACACGAGACATCGAAAAATCATTTGCATTCATGTTTTGTATATCAACAATAGAAGCAACATAGAACACTAAATGAACGAAGAGTCCATAATCCAGAAAAAAAAACTTGTTGGCGACAAGTACTCACTAGACTCCTTGATGTTACTCTGACACATTCAACTTGTAATTTAGCTTTTTGTGGCCATAGAAAAAAGGCATACGCCAACGATTCAAGTCCAAAAGGAATTTTTTTAGTATTGTTGAGTTATTAGCGAAATACGATCCTATTTTACAAGAATTGATAAGCAAAGGAAAGGGCCAGACTAAATACTTAAGTCCAAAAATACAAAATGAGTTCATTTCTGTTCTGGTTTAAAAAGTGGAAAACGCTCTGGTAAATGAAATAATAACCGCACCATTTTACTTCATTATATTTGATACTACTCAAGATATTTCAAAAACAGATCAATTGTGTGAACTTTACCATTACTGTGTGATCGAGAAAGATGAAAATGGAGTCATTTTTAGGATTTCATGAAGTTAAGGATCAAACTGCCTTTGCAATGTCCAAACAGATTATAAAATGCATAAATGACAAAAATATTTTTATGAATAAGTGCCGTCGACAAGGATATGATGGTGCTAATAACATGAAAGGCACTTATGCGGAGTTCAAAAACTCATAAGAGATATCGAGCCAAATGCGGTGTATGTCCATTGTGCTGCTCATAATTTAAATTTGATAGTTAATGATGCAGTAAAAGAGGTTATAGAAATGCAACATTTTTTGAAACTGTGCAACAAATTTAGAATTTTTTTGGGCATAGTATCAAAAGATCGAATATATTATCAAGTTTTATGTCAAATAAAGGAGAGACTGGGAAATCTTCAAATTCAGTAACATTAAAAACATCAAACCCAACTAGATGGGCAGGAAGTTTCGATGCCATTTTTGCTTTAAAAGTTCGGTTTGTTGAAGTGCAAAAAGCGCTTACAAAAACTATTCTATTCAATTCCAAAGCAGATGAAAGAAATGAAGCTATTTTACTGAAGAAGAAAGTCGAAAATTACAACTTTATTATATTATTGGTTTTCCATTACAAAATTTTACAGACCATCGACGCGGCCTCTAAAGCACTTCAATCTAAAGCCATCGATCTTTCAAACGCCTCAAAGCGTTAACAAGTCTGTCTGGAAGACCTTGAAAACTATCGAAATGAATTTGGAGATTTAAAAACACAAGCAAATAGTATAGCAAAAAAATGGTCAATCAACTCTGAATTTCCTAAAACTCGTCAGAGGAGAGTGAAACGTCATTTTGATGAAATTTGTGAAGATGAACGTCTCCAAGATCCTGAAACGTTGTTCAAAGTGAACATATTCTACCGTGTATTAGACATCGTCATTAATCAACTGAGATCGCGTTTCATTGGAATGAATGAAATTGTTTCCAATTTCAGTGTCTTGCAACCTGCCACTTTACAAAACTTAAATGATACCGATTTATTGGAAAAGGCTTTAATATTTGTCGATTTATATAAAAAGACATATCTGTCTCGTTTGCCAAGGAACTTCTCAGTTTTCGATCCGCTTTTAGATACGAAATAGAAACGTCATCTTCTATAGGAAAACTTGATGATTTATTAATTATAAATAATCATTTTATTTCTTCAAGCTTTCCTGAAGTGTGCACTGAATTTCTGTTATTTTTAACCATCCCTGTGACTACGGCTAGTGCCGAGCGATCGTTTTCAAAATTGAAATTGATAAAAATTTATTTAAGAAATTCTATGGAACAAGAAAGGTTACGGAACTTAGCTATTCTATCCATGGAACATTCCATGGCTCAAAATTTAAACTTCGATGATGTTATTAACACTTTTGTTGAACAGAAAGCCCGAAAAAAAAACAATTTTAATAATTAATTTTGTACTAAAACAAAAGTTGATTTCAGTCCATTATGCTCTTTAAATTAAAAGTTACTAGAAAATCAATTAATTATAATAGCGTTTGTATGCACTTCACGTAGTGATTTATTAAAAAATAAAAACCTATAACGTTGGTGTGCTTCTTTACATTGAAGGGGGAGGGGCTATCTGATGAACTTGCCACGGGCCTCAAACGGTATAGTTACGCCACTGAATAAAACGAACATTAATAAAAGGCAAAGACTTAGGAAATAACGTAATGAACAAAGGAATAACAAGAGCGAGTTGTGAATAAATAATATTGGAGGTTATGCAATAAACATAACAAAGCGACGTATGGCGTAACTAAGTTGACTTTTCGTGGTTTGCATCATCATCGTCAATTCGAAATAAAAACAATTGTGGGTCTTTTTACATTGAAATTTTTTATAACACACAAATAGAAGCTTCCTGGTTAACATTTCAAGACCCCTCGCCATTTATTTCGTTATAATAACGTAACAAATATGACGCAACTTTAGACCTTTTTATTATAAACTTTAACAACATGGCGATAAGGGACAATTTCTAGACGTCAATATGAGTTGTCCAAAATTTTTTATTTCCCAGACAATTTTGACGTCATCACTAATAGGGTCTATTCAGAAAAAAAAAACTATTTGCACACATTTTTATTTCCCGATTTTATTAATATAACCTCTAATATTTCAGCACTTACGACAAACACATGAAAATGAGAGCAATTCTTTAACAAAAAAAAAGCTTTTAAATTGAACAGCAAAAGTTTATTTCCTAGCAGTATTGAACGTCAAAATGTCACTTTGGTAGACAACCTATTTCACTCTTCAACTATTGCTGCTCTTAAACAAAGTGAAGAGTATAATGCTACTGATATATTTTTAGAAATAATTAAAAAGTGGTGGGACATTGTTAATTCAAAAAGCACTACCGCGGGTATTTTAAAAAGAAATGAATGGTCGGGCCCAATGTCTAGTATTCACGATGCCAAAGTACAATTTTTAAAAAGTTTTGTAACATGGATTAAAAAGTGGAAAGAATTGTATGATTTAAGCGTTTGTGTCGGTTTAACAAAAGATACCTTTTCTGCTATTGATAGAAGTACATCAATGTTAATACATATAATTATACATTCACTATAACAACTTCGTGTAAAGTACTACTTACCTGGAAAGTTTCAAACAGATTGTTTAGAAAATAGATTTGGGAAGTATCGACGATTATCTGGTTGCAACTATGTTTCATTTCAACAAATTATTGAGTCAGAGACAAAAATTTGGATTCAAAGCATCTTGGAACAAGCCACGAAAGATAAGTTATCATTACCAAAAATGTCAGTACAATGCGATGAAAGTGTCTCATCAGAAATTGTTATGTTCAATTGTATATAGTGTAGTGATTATTTACAGACTTGTGTGGTTGATGTAGATGTAACTCTTATACATTTGTGGATATGCAGGTTCAGCTACATGTAAAATGCTTATTTGTCCTCTTTGTAAGAATTTGGTAAGACAACCAAAAGGCGATGAAAGCGAAAATAG
Source organism: Vesta saturnalis (assembly GCA_036346205.1). Taxonomy (NCBI): domain Eukaryota; kingdom Metazoa; phylum Arthropoda; class Insecta; order Coleoptera; family Lampyridae; genus Vesta; species Vesta saturnalis. The sequence continues at coordinate 375,886 of JARFJB010002268.1, read as the reverse complement.
TTATTTTGATGAACTACAACGTGGTAGCCTCTCTTTACCCACTAATGTTGTGATTAACATTTTGTTTCATATGTATGCTTTGTTAGATCATATTCAACATCATAAAAGTTTAGAATCGCTACTGTGAAAGAATAGTAATCAGAAAAGTATTCTTGTTACCCTTACAAACACAAGTTTAGAAAAACGTAATTTTTTTGGAGTGGAGCAAGAATGTAGTTACTCATAGAACTCGAAAAGTATTTTGAATAAGTTATATTCTATTTTTAGTAATATTTTATTGATAATTTTGTAGAATGTAAAAACAATAGTTCTTCTGTGATTGAAAGCGGTATTTAAAAACGCAAGTTAATGACGCCGATGCAATCTTTGGTCTCAATTAAATACGATACCTGTATTTGTTTTCTTTGTATGCCTCAAAATACTTTAAAAAGTGATTTAAAAGCAGAGTAATTGTGTGTATATTGCAATTATAGCGCAAGCCACTTCCTAAAACTGTAAACGTAATAATTAGATGAAATGATTGAACGATCGCAGGCATTCGTTCCCGGTAACCGGACTACGCACTACATACGCGCAAATGTTGCCATACTGTATATCATGGCTTGTAAATAAAGATTGCATTGGCTGATCACATTATTAGTAACAAGGACCCAATGAGTTTTCAAGAAAAATGTAATTCTACTTTAAATTTACTAGGCGAGTGGCTTGTTGAAAATTCTTTGCACATAAACTGCACAAAACAGAATTAGATTAGGTTTTGTTACACGTCCAAAAACCGCACTAGGCGTCGTGCAGGCTTACCGAAGTAAGCGGGTTGCCAAGCCAGCAACCGTGGAAATAGGCTGGGTCGATACAAGGATTGAAAGATAGTTTCAACCACCTTACACTCATCACAAATCGACAACTCACAATGCTCAGTCCAGAAAAAATGTCTCTAGGCGCCACCACAATCTTACATTTTTCTAAAATAGTCTTAGGCGGGGTGTTAAATAAATTCAACCTAGATTTAGAAGATAGGATTGTAGCCTACTCAATACAATCATACACAACACCAGTTCAATCACACGTGAAAAGAAATTTATCCAAAAGCTTAAGAAAATTTTGAGATACACGGGCCGTCGTCAACTTATTGATCATACCCTGTACCTATGAAAATTCCAAGTCATAAAACGTTAATTTGAATACTTTCTTAGTAGCCCTCGTATACATATAAATTTATATTTCTAACTGTTCTAAAATTCTGAACCAAATAATATTACCCAATTCAGAAAAATCAAAACAAAAAATCGGTTTAATAATCACTAGTTTCCGAAAAATTTAAAATATAACGATCAGTGCTTCCGTCATAAATAATATCTTTATCTTTTCTGAATTAAAAATCGTATTTAAACTTTCATCAATAGGTTTGAATTGTAATACCTCAAATCTGTAATTTATACTTAATAAAAATATTCTGTTATTCATGTTCTGTATTTTACTGTCACATAATTCAAAATAATTAAGTTTTGTAATCGATCTGGCTTATTACGTATTTTCAGATCAATCGTTAAACTCAAAATATTTAAAGATTAATTCAATTATTAACAGGTGTAACCCATTAGGTAAACTTACACAGGTTAATGCTAAAATTTTTATCTCAGCTGACACAAATAAACAAAAGTAAATTAATTAATATACACATATATATATATATATATATATATATATATATATATATATATATAGACCAATTTGTAAAGATAAATATGGTACAAACATTGCTTCGAAAAGCACCACAAAAACCAATTCTTATAGATTAAAAATTCCCAATCCTTATATTCTAAACACAGTAAACATATGAAGTTTGATTATCCTTTTTACTCATAATAAAAACAATTATTAACCCAACAAGCAAGAAGGACCTTAAAAGATAATCACACTTTTCATCCTCTTAACAAAATCTAAAACAAATTACAGTAGAGAATCCCTTATCCGAGATGTTCGTATGGAAATGTTTTGGTTGTTGTAACCCTTGGATCACGCACACACACTCCGTTTATTGCCAGACCGCCTGGTAAGATTTTTAATACGTATTGAATTGTACATCTTCTCATTCTTCTCTACTCTTTTTATAAAAAGTTAAATACAATAGGCGCCTGAGAGCTTGAGTTTGATTTTCTCAATTTCAAGGAGTTGGTGCGTCGCAACTAGAGCTAGTTGGACTTTAACGCATTTTCGGAGCCCCCCTGGATGATGCCCGGTGCGGTAGCACTGCTCGCACCGCCTTAGGACCGCCACTGAGTATTGATATTGTCGTAAGCTAATTCCTAATCGAAACTAACCATGATCAACTATGGTAAGGTATCTTAATTTAAATTGTGAATGTTTTAGTAATGTTATTGAATAATCAATACATCAATAAAACGTAACTGTAATTGAAGTTAGTGTTGAATTTACTTCTAAATCATTCAATCTAATAATAGTGTAAGGTTACCCAATCTACATGTTAATATAAATACTGTGAAAAATTTGTCTCAGTTTAATTAAATTAAACTCTAGACCTTTAGTCATAGATATTGATTTACAGTCAAATTACTTTTAAATTGAGTTAATAATATACAAATGGCGTGTTATATGCTCCCTTTACTTAGGAACAATGAGAAATAAATTATGTCTTTTGATCACTTTAAAAATAAAATAATTGAGGTTTATGTTGATCTCTTGTACATTTCCTGTCAAAAATATAGACTTTCTATGTCACAATCAATCTAAGTATCATTGAAAGCTATATTCTCTACTACGAATTAAGTTAGTCCAAATACTTCTTTCCAACTTAATATCGTGGTACTATCTAATTTAATTTGCATTAAACTGGGCTAATGAACTCCAAGGTAAAAATCGACTACCCAAATTTAAAAAGTATTATTGTAACAAATTTATTGTATGCCCAGATATAAACATTGAAATCTCTTATATAAATCCTATCAGTACTCCATCCAGCTACTTAATCTATGCACATATAACATACGGATTTAATGGTCGAGTTCTGATACAATCTATTTACTCTATCGATAATTTTAATAAATCTCAAAACAGAAAATGACATCTACTTTCAGCACGCGATCATTGACTTATTTCAATATTATATAAAAACATAAGGTTAATAATCCTTTATTAATAATAATGTTTATTGTGTATGAAAAGAAAAGAAACACAACTGGTGTAAGTTCAGCTAGAAGCTGTTCTTCCACTCCACCAGTAATAACAATAAGTTAATTGTAGAAGAGTCATTACAAACTTAAAATTGTACAAGTCAAATAAGAAAATGGGTAATATTAAATTAATATTCTAGAAGAATATTATAAACTTAAAATTATATACATCTCAAGCAAAAAAGAAAAAGAAATGAACAGATTCTTTAGTAAAGATTTAGTAAACAGGATACAATAATCTAGGGCGAGTGATTGATCAGATTTATCGCAATTGTTGAAAGTATGTTTGTGGCATATTTATTTTAGGTTGCGTTTTATAGAGATTAAGTTATTATCGTCAAATAAATCAGAAAATTGATTTAATAAGTTTGGTGCCATATATGAAAATGCGCTCTCGAATTTAGAAGTGCGATGAACACGTACATTATATTCATGTTTAAACCTAATGTTTAAACAGTGTAGCTCAGATCGTAAATTTACTTGACAGCTAAGATACAGTGGCTTCTGATCTACTAAAAGGTTGTACAAAAACAAAACGTATTGTACGCAAAACGCATCCTTCATTTTTAAAATACTGTGTTTTTTGTAATGTGGGGTAACATGATTTCTGTAATATTAAATGAAAAACGTAAACAACACTTTTGCATTCATTGAATTTTATTCTTAAAATTATTCACAAGAAAGTTGTAGTAAATTGGGTTGCATTACCTAAAATAACTTAGGATCACACTGTTGACCAATGACCATTTCTCGTACTGTGAGAGTATTTTCTTGAATATGTACTTAAATTTTGCAAATGCACCTTGTAACATTTTAATGAGTTTGAAAGTTCAATTCAGAGTCAAACCACTATCCTAATTTGTTTGCAAGATTAGAAAAAGGAATACTCGTATCATTTAGGGTAATGCCAATGATATGTAGATTATGATTTATAATATTTACAGTCTGGTTTATTCCAATGAGTGCACAAGATTTATAATTCGCGTGTCATCCGCGTATAAATGCACAGCACAGTCTTCGGTGGTTACCAGTGGTAGGTCAGATGTAAATTTTGAAAATAAAAGGGGACCAAGTATACTTCCCTGCGGTATACCTTTGGTTACGTTTCATTCAGCAGACGTTCAACCAGACACATTTACAAGTTTGGTTCTGTTGGATAAACTGCTAAACCAACTAATCACTTGTTCGGAGAAACCATAATAAGAAAGTTTGGCAGGCAACAAATCATGGTTTACCAGATCAAACGCTTTACTGTAATACAGTGAAATAGGCAACGTCGCGCTCTAAAAGCATAAACTGTGGAAATAGGCCGATCAACTCCACTAATAGGAAACCACAGTTACAAAACACTTATAAAACAGAAAGTGAAATAAGAATTGTGACTTCTGATTTGTCGAAAGCTCTGGCAATTTCATTCGTAATTTTAAGAGTACTGTTCGTGCTATGAAAAGATCTAAATCCAACTGGACGGGTGGCAAAATGAATACCAATGTTAGGAATTTCAAATTAATGCCATCTATTTCATTTGATTTAAGTTTACTGATAATGTTACAAATGTCATTTACAGTTTATCTGCTGAAAGTCAAACTGGCATGACATTTCACTTTTTTTTTGTTTTTATAAAAATTAAGATCTGGGTCAACGCTAATCGCAACAACAGAATTAGTAAAATACTCATTTAAAATGTTCGGTTCACAGAGGTTCGATGGAGTACTTGATTTATTTGATTTATGAATATTAACTTTAGCAAAACTATTCCAGAGCTTCTTAGGGTTGCTACTATTGCTTTTTATTTCTTGTTGAAGGTAATATGATTTCTCTCGGGGTATGGATGAGGTTAAGAAATTCCTTAAATTGTTATACCGTGTGTAATCGTTCATTAACTTACTTCGCAAAAACTTTTTGTATGGTTTATTTGTTAAATGTATCATTTCCATAATGATTGCTGTTATATATGGCTGATGACGCTGGTGCTTTACATTATGATTTTAAAGGGCGCATGCATGTCAAATAATAATAAAATTAAGAAACATGATCTTATCATTGATATTCTGTAACTCCAAAATATGATTCCAATATATTCTTGTAACATCATGAGCCTTGAGCGAAGAAACTAAACTGTCTATATCTAATCTTCTTTGGGTCAGGTATAGTAATGGCGAATTGTATCTCACAGTAAACCAGACGGTGATCAGTCATATGTAGTAGGTCAGCTGTACCAATTTTACCTATTACCAGTTCATCACTTACACAGAGCACATCTATAAAAGTACACAAATTATCAGTAACTCAAGTGGGTTCATCAATTACTTGTTTTAAATTATGACTCTCTAAGGACAGTCATTAAATGCCTAAATTCACTAGATTCCTTTTTAAAATAGTCAATATGGAGAACACCAACTGAAACCGTCTGATCAACTTTTAGAAGCAAATCATACAGAATCGCATTTAAATCGGGTAAAATAGACGTAGAACACCCAGGAGGGATGTAAACAACACAACACTGATGTTTAGCTTATTAACTAAAATTTTTAGCCACAGTGATTAAGATGCGATCCTTAATCTAAATAGTTGTCAATAACTTTGAATTTAATATTTATGTTCATGTACCAACAACTCTCCCACATCTATTCGCTATTTGTTTTAGTTCACAATATGTACCAACACTAATATATATATATATATATATATATATATATATATATATATATATATATATATATATATATATATATATATATATATATATACACACATACAGGTCGCGTGAGCTGTGTAGGTGTGTCCGTCTGTCTGTGTTTGCGGGTGAGTGTGTGGGTCCCCTGAGTATAGGGACACAGCTTAACTATAACTTACTTAGGCCAAATGGGATCGATTAAACCAAACATACCTTAGTACAAATGTGCTTCCTGAAGAAGTTACAGCTCTTTAAAGTGATAAAAATTCTTTCAATACTGGGTATATTTCAGAAATGACAGACGTATCAAACTGAAAACTGGAACACATCCACTTCGGAGGAAGCTGAATATTCTCAGTTTATGAGCCATATTGCACATTGTGGAGGGCGCTGTCGACAGATTTTTTTTCGTATGTTTCTGTCATATTTTTCTTATGATGAATACTTTAGTTTCTGCGGGTAAAGTTTATGATGGAGAAACTAAGTTTACATAAAAAAGGTGTGCTTGTTTGATATTCACAAAATGTACCGTTTTCAAGAAAAACGCACCAAAACGTTTTAATGCACCAATTTAAAGCTTTTCACGAAATACGATTGTATCAAGTTACCACTTGTCACACTAATATTGACGCACTTTCTAATAAAAATTAAATTGAATTAAGTAGGTATTAGATTTTATTGGCTATTTACAAAAAATTCTCAAGATAGACGCAATTAGCTTGAATGCACTTTCCACAACGTTTAGCTAAATTTTGTCTAACACGGAAGAATGGCAGCATCATTTCTAATCTCATTTCCAGTTTCTCGAATTTTTCTTGACAATGCCATTCTATTGCCGTTTGATTGTTTATAAACAACGGATTCTATATTGATTCTAAATTGAATCTTAGCGGGAAATCAGTCAGCAACAACTCCTGTACATTTAACTCGACGTAAAACATCTTCTTCCTCTCCAACGGGTAGAGAAGTTGGACGTCCAGCGTGGTATCTCGCTTTAAAGCTCCCATCTTCTTTTAATCGATGGAATAAAGTTTGAAATAATTTTCTGTTGGGTTGGCGACGATTTGGGTACAATTCATTATACCTTCTTGCTGCAGCTGCTCCATTAAATTGCTCTTGGCAATAAGTCGCAACCATATCGGCCATCTCAGAGTTCCAAAATACATGGTAATGGGGAATTTTACAATAAAACAAGCAAAAGTATTCAGAGCGGGAACAAGAAAAATGAACGGAAACTTTAAGAACAACAATAAACTCGATAATAACTCAGTAGAGCAATAAAATTGTTTAATATAAAATAACTGACAGATAACAACTTGAAAATAATGTAACAAATGCATTAATATTAGTGTGACAATTGGTAACTTGATACAATCGTATTTAGTGAAACGCTTTAGATTAGTGAATTAAAATGTTTAGGTGCGGTTTTCTTGGAAACGATACATTTTGTGGATATGAAATAAGTACACCTTTTTTGTGTAAAATTAGTTTCTCCATCATAAACTTTACCCGCAAAAAAAAAGTGTTGATCGTAAGAAAAATATGACAAACATACGAAAAAAAATCTGTCGACAGCGCCCTCTACAATATGCAGTATGGTTCAGAAAGTGAGAATATTCAGCTTCCTTCGAAGTGGATGTGTTCCAATTTTGAGCTTGATACATCATGTCATTTCTGAAATATACCCAGTGTTAAAAGTATTTTTTATCACTTAAGCTGTGTCCCTATACTTTTGGGACACCCTATATATATATATATATATATATATATATATATATATATATATATATATATATATTATATATTTATATATACATACATACATATATAAACCCATGGTAAGTGTGGTAAAACAATGTTTGAATCACCTGGTTTCTGACAAACCAATTTATCTTCCTTTTGGCACTCAAGACATACAACTGTTGACCAAAAGACAGCCTATTAAACGTTGTTTAATTTTTTAAATTCTTAACAATTTTTATCAGACTTTATATTAATTTTATTACTTTTTAATTTATATGTAACCTCCGAACTAACATAAATCAAGTTATTATAAGTTTTTGTTATGAACGAATAAGTTCAAAGGTAATATGTAATTAAAATTATTAATTTTATTAAATACATAAATAAAAGTTTACTCGTAGATTTGAACTACAATGTACTTTGCTATATATACTCTGCAAAGTACAGGTCGTAGGTTCAAATCTACTGAGGTAAACTTTTATTTATGTATTTAATAAAATTAATAATTTTTAATAACATAAATCAAGGTTTGAGCAGTGACGACTCGTTATCTTTTATAAATTCTGAATTGAATGTTAAATTTATTATTAACTAGCAGTATTCGGTGCTCTTTGCTGCGCTCAAATATAAAACGTACTCTCCCTTTCATGGTCATCGGATGAATTGTGCAGTGTACATGAGACCCCCTCCCCCTAGGGGGCCGATAGTTAAAATTTTTATGCCAGAAACCTTCGCGGGAGTGTACTCAACAACTCCCCAAAGTTTCATGGCGATCGGATGAATGATGTATTATGCGTATGAGCCCCCCCCTGGGGGGCCAACATTTAAAGATTGTTTATACCTATAACCTTCACGCAAGTGCAGGCAATAATTTATCAAAGTTTTATCGCAATTTGATGAACGGTACGACACCGCATAAAATACGAACAAACATTCATTTTTATATATTAGGTATAAATATTAATTTATATTTCCTTTAAAATTCATTTAATAGTTTTGACTGTAAACTTATTTTGAAAAACCACTAAAAAACAAACATTTTCAATATGAACAAAACGCCAACCACACACTCACATCATACCACAAGAATAATTCGATTATCATCAAGTTTCAGTTCGGACGCAGAGAACGGTGTCTCCTACGACACTTTTGCTAGAGGTGGAGACACCGTTCCTAACCCCTCCATCCACACCTCTTTGATTAGTCGCATCTTACGAGAAACGTTGGCCTATGCTGTAGGAAAATTCTTAGGCCGTCCCTACACAGCACTAAACAAAATAACCACAAACTCTGTTTCATGTCAACCCAATACTAAATAAAAATAAAATTATGTTCAATTCAAGATAACAAAAAATTATACCAAGACTTGATATAAGGCCTTCATTTAAACTTGATATACGATCATCAAACAAAGTTAATTGGGTTTTGCATGCAACTCTTGAGCGTAAGTTTTTTAAGAGTTGTCTGTCTCGTCAACCGTTTTTAAAATATTTGTATCGTTATAGTAAGACAGTGAAACGTTGATAATAATTTGAGATTAAGAATAAATTTCTTAGGAGCGCCGATTATTTTGGTCTAGTGTAACATCTGCTTTCAAGGCTTCATTCTTCAGCGCAAAATTCCGCACTAACTTATCTTAGAATTTTATTTGTATTTCTTAAATTCAATTGATCCGGCTCGAAGAACCTTGTTGTACAATAAAGCTCTTTGAGTACAATAAGTACAGTAAAGTTATATTACTTTAAAACTATAACTATTGCTTGAAATATCGTAATAAGTAGCTGGCGTTTAGCTTCACATTGTAAATACAAGTAACTTTCAATCGAAACCATAATCAGTTTATAAAACACTACAAAAGGCGTACTCAAGGGGGGGGGGCACCAAATAAAAGTAAAACAAATCTTAACAAAACCCTACTATTAAATGTACATTATTGTTAAGAATAATCATTAATTAAATCCTTAATAGATTAAATATTATTAACCTGTTCTGAACATTAGATTGTATTGTAGATAAAAAAATGATTATTCCTTTAGAGATTGTGTACATACACATGTACAATTACACCGTTCGAATTAACATATTAGATGTTAAGAAAAAGTCGTGTGATACACACACTATGTAACGGAACATTGGGCGGAAAAACTGTGCCTTCACATTGGGCGGCAAATTGTAAAAAAAAAATTGAAGTAGTAAATAATTCATGTTCATTTCTTGTATCTTAACTACCAAACAGGATAGAATATTTATGTCACAAACAATTCAAATATAGCTGGAATCGTTTACCACCATTACCCAGGTTGGACTATGTGTTTCTTTTCCAAACTTAATATAATGGTGCTATCTACTTTAATTTGTACTAGATGGAATGAATAATCACAAGGATAAAATCTGATTACCAAACCTTTAAATTAAACATTACAATTGTAACAAATTTATTACATGATGTTATAGACATGGTATACATTATAATTTCTTATATAAATCAGCCCTGCAATCCAGCTTTTAAATTTATATACATCCATTGGTCCAGTTCGAACACCCAAATGATTTACTGAATCAAGTAACAATCATCATGAATATTAAAAAAAAAACAATGTCATATCAGCACGGGACCATTGTCTTATCTCAATATTATAGAAACAAGAGAGACTCCTACTAAAATTAGAGAAGAATGGACGATGAACTGATTGAAAAATTACACAGTTTTATAGAAAATAGGAATTGGTATTGCATTTGATAAAAACTGGAATATTCCAAATACAACAGGGACAATGAATGGCAAGCATATTGTTTTCAGACCTCCTAGAAGTGCAGGACCACATTATAATTACAAAAAGTCACGCATAGTATCGTACTGTTAGCAATAGTGGATGCTAATTTATACATGGTGTGGCGCGAAGAGTTTTGATTAAAAGTAATGGCGGATACAGTTATGTTAAAAATCTGAAATTACGAAGCTGTAGGTTTTGGATGACGCAGAGTTCAAATATAATATTGTCCTGAATGTGGCACTTCCGGTTATACCGGAAGTAGATATTGCCACCTTTTAGAAGAAGCCATACGACCGGCGTTACATACTTTAAGAAATGGAGAAGCGGCTTCAGCTTGGTATCAGCAAGATGGAGCACCTCCTCATAACTTTGGGCCTGTTGCTCAGCATCTTTACGACATGTTTGATGATAGATGGATTGTCAATCAGGGTCCGTTTCGTTGGACAGCTCGCTCTCCTAATTTGGCTCCTCTAGATTTTGGTATTTGGGGTTACATTAAAAATCAGGTATTTTCCAAACCTGTTACGACAAAGGAAGATATGATGCTGAGAGTCTTACTTGCTTTTAATTCTCTAACATCCGACCATATTTCCAGAATTACAAGACATAACTTAATGAAAAGGATTCATAAATGTTTAGAAGTAGATGGTGCTAATTTTGAACACTTATTATAAAACTTTATTTGTTTAATATTACATTTAGTTATTTTTGTTTGTAAGTTATCTAATTAAATTAATACAAAATACCTAGTCAACGTTTTTAATGATATCCACAATTAATAATCCTTTCAGGCTATCGTGTACTTTTCAGAATTAATAACTTATGAAAAAATAACAAACTATCACCTTAAATAATGGAAATCATGGCCTACCCTTTACTAATGTTGAAATAATTAAGTGTTATGTTTTAACTAAGATAATGAAATATTTCAAAAGTGGTTGGATTTAGGTATAGGGAATACTGATACCAAACGAATTGGCTTAAAAAAATACAGCGGAAAATGTAATAAAATACAGGGTGTTCTATTTAAAGTAAGCAACTTATAAATGATTTAAATGGTGCATGTTGGCGGCTAAGTTTAAAACACCCGGTATGAAATATCAATGAGATGGATATATGGAGTTAACGGGCAAGCGCTTGTTGTTTATTGGTTACAATTTCACGTCACTAGCTTCGTTATTAATGGAGATATCGTTATTCAATGTGGACTAGGATTTTAAAAAAAAAAATCGAAATATCTCGAAAATACTTCATTCTTGGTATAGGACATTGTGCACAAATTTTATCTAGAATTCCATGTAGAATTTGAAAATAAAATAAAAAATATTAGGTTCCATTTAAAATAACAAAGTTGACGTCTACTTTCGGTATAACCGGAAGTGTCACATTCAGGACAATATTATATTTGAACTCGGCGTCATCCAAAACCTACAGCTTCGTAATTTCAGATTTTTAACATAACTGTATCCACCATTACTTTTAATCAAAACTCTTCGCGCCACACCCTATATATATATATATATATATATATATATATATATATATATATATATACAGACACACACACACACACACACACATACGGGTTATTCACGCTAGTCGACACGAAGTATTATAGCTAAAATATTTGATTTTAAAAAGTTTTATTTTATGAATGGATAGGGACCTATTGGCGCTAGATTTTAAAATTATTTTCATGTTATACAGGGTGTTGCTCTTTTTTAAATCGCACACCCTGTGTCTTATTTTATCTTCAGTTTCTATGATGAAAATAATGCGAGTTTTATTAAGGCTTAACCTACCTAAACCTTGTGGTTCTTGAAATATTTAATATTTTGTGAAAATGTAGTAACAAATTTAATGCTTAATTTCTCAACTTGTATTCTTTTTATTTTCAACCAAATTAAGACTGGAGTCTACTAATTGATCACGTTTTACGTCGCCCGTGTGAAACATTTACTAACTTATACAAAGTGTCTTAAAATTAAGGGTCAATAATTACAATCTTTAAACGGTAGTAACTTATTTAATTTAAATAGGAAAACCTATATTTAATAGCATAAACAGATGTAAAATTTAATTGTCTATCGAATAGTATTACATATTCCTATGGCTAACTCTTCATATTTTCAAGTAAAATGCACATTTTGTTTGAGCAAACTGAGTTCAAGAAATTTATAATTGAAGGTATTTTGACAAACAGAATCAATTGAAGCAGTCATCAAGTTCTACAACCTAATCTAAATTATTATGTAGGTAATAGTAGTTTAGTAGTTTAAAATAAAAGAATAGTAGTACATAAAAATCACATAATCAAATGTTCAAAATGACGACCGTCTGTCCGCAACATTTTCCAGCATACGTGGGCTTACAGTTTGGAAAGTTTCATGCGCTGTTTTAGATACATTGGTGTTGCTCCTTTTACGTATCCCCATACAAAATATCCATTGCCGTTAAGTCGGGTGACCTTGGGGGCCAATGTTCAGATCCGTTTCTTCCAATCCATCGATTCTGATAATGGTGATTTAAATGTTCTCGGACCCCGCGATGAAAATATGCGGGAGCTCCGTCCATTTGAAGCCACATCTTTCTTCCTATGTCTAAGGGAATGTATTCTAATAACGTTGGACACTGATTTCTTAAGAATTGTAAAAACAACATTCCATTTAAATGTTCTTGGAAAAAATAAGGACTAATTAAATATTGACCCATTATTCCGCCTCACACATTCACTGACTATCTGTGTTGATTATGAATAATCCTAAATTATGCGGATTGGAATCACAATAATAGTGGAAGTTATGTCTGTTAACGGTTCCGTTGTTATGAAATGTACATTCATCAGTAAACACAACAGAGTTAAAAAGTTTTCATTTTCTGCCACTTTATCTAATACCCACATCAAAAATTCAACTCGTTTCCCATAATCGTTTTCAGAGACTTCTTGATGAAGGTGGATTTTATAAGGATGATAATTATATCTCTTAAGAAGTCTTGACACACTTGCTTGGCTAATGTTCATATTTTGGGCAATTTGGTTTTGACTAATATGGGGATTTTCGGTTACAGGGGCAAGCACTGCAAACGGAGTCTCTTCGTTTTCTGTCACATGTTTGCTTGTAGTGGGGTTTTTATACAGGACACTTACAGTTTGTCTAAATTGAATCAAGTCTTTCGAATGCCGCTTTATTTGGATGATTTCAGTTGGGAAATCTCTCAGCGTAAATTTGTGATGCCAGGAGACAGTTTTGTAGAGATTCTCCGAGAATAAAAATCATGTCGATGCGTTCTTCTTTCGGATAAACTAGCATTCTTAAAAGTAGACCAATAATACAAATATAAAAAAATACTACCACTACTAGATGCAATTATTACAATTAAAGACTTTTGTAAATACCTGACAACCGCTATCAGTCAATAGTAACGACTTGTCAAAACGACAAGGTGACTTGATAAATTACAAATTTCTGGAACTCAGTTTGCAGAAACAAAACATGCATTTTACTTGAAAATACGAAGAGTTAGCCATAGGAATATGCAATACTATTCGATAGACAATTAAATTTTATATCTGCTGTTGCCATAAAATACAGGTTGTCCTATTTAAATTAAATAAGTTACTACCGTTTAAAGATTGTAGTTATTGACCCTTAATTTTAAGACACCTTGTATAAGTTAGCAAATATTTCACATGGGCGACATAAAACTTGATCAATTAGTAGACTCCAGTCTTAATTTGATTGAAAATAAAAAAATACAAGTTGAGAAATTAAGCCTTAAATTTGTTACTACATTTTCACAAAATATTAAATATTTCAAGAACCATAAGGTTTAGGTAGGTTAAGGCTAACATGAAAATAATTTTAAAATGTAGCGCCAATAGGTCCCTATCCATTCATAAAATAAAACTTTTTAAAATCAAATACTTTAGCTATACTTCGTGTCGAATAGCGTGAATAACCCTGTGTATATATGTATATATGTATATATGTATATATGTATATATGTATATATGTATATATGTATATATGTATATATGTATATATGTATATATGATATATGTATATATGTATATATGTATATATGTATATATGTATATATGTATATATGTATATATGTATATATATATATATGTATATATGTATATATGTATATATGTATTATGTATATATATATATATATATATATATATATATATATATATATATATATATATATATATAGATGTTGGTACAAATGGAAGTCAAGTGATGGAGGTAAAAATAAAATCAAGTTTTACAATGATTTAATTTATAGTAGTGTACGATGGATGTCAATAAATTTGGCAAACGACAAACCTCTGCTGGGAATGAACAAACCTCTACCACATGTTATCTTGGGAGCATTCACCGTTCTAATTGCAAAGCCATTTTCCATTAAAAATATGACTAAAGAGAAGAGAATTTTAAATTAGCGGTTAAGCCGTGTTGTGGAAAATGCCTTTGGCATTCTTGCAAATAGGCTTCGCGTTTGATTAACACGCATAAATCTGTGCAGAAATAAAATCGTTTTAATAACACAAGTTTGTTGTGCTCTACACAGCTTTATAAAAGTAGAAACCCCAGTGTGGTTTATAATGAAGTAGATGGAGAAGGTAATGATGGTCAAGTACAAAATAGGTCATGATGAAATAATATAGAATAGCTCAATAGTATTCATGTAAGGAAAGGTCTACCAAACAATGCAAATACGTGAAGAATTTAAAATTTTAACAACCACAGGAATGTCGTGGTTTGATGCTTCATCTTAGAAATTAAGACTTAAAGTGTTACTTAATTTTTCGCTACCACTTTGGGTACCAAATTATAATGTAACAATGAATGATAAAGCTATAGCTACTCAAGTCCTAAGGGTTAGACGGCAAATTGTGAAGTAACGGCTAATCTATTCCAACACGTTAGGTGACAAATTGTGATGAAACACTGGGCATTGATGCCCCACACGATGGGTTCTAAATTGTAATATATGAACGTTCTGTAATTATAATTCACATTCAACACAAATTGTTAAGCTTCGAAAATTAACAATAATTCAATAGTCTTGAATTTTATATTCAGCAAGCTCAAAACTTATCTCCGATATCGAGTACTGATGCTGTTATATGCTAATTTCTAATCGAAACTAACCATGACCAACTCCGGTAAGCTATCTTAATTTGAATTGTGAATCAAGCTTTATTAATATTTAGTAATGTTATTGAAGAATCAATACATCATAAAAGTATCTGTAATTGAAGTAAGTTTTGAATTTACTTCTAAATCATTCAATGTAATAATAATATAAAGATGTTTAATCTACCTGTTAATCTCTTGTAAATTTCCTGTGAAAAATATACTTTCTATGTCACAATCAAAGTATCATTGAAAGCTTTATTCTCTACTACGAATTAAGTTAGTCCAAATACTTCTTTCTAACTTAATATCGTGGTACTATTTTAATGTGAATTAAACTGGAATAATGAATTCCAAGATAAAAATCGATTACCCAAATTCAAGTTAAACATTAAGTATGATTCTAACAAATTTATTATGTCACAAACATTGACATCTCTTATATAAACCATATCATCCCTGCATCCAGCTACTTAATCTATGTACATATAGTATACAGATTTAACGGCCGATTCTGATACAATCTATTTACTCTATCAATAATTTTAATGAATCTCAAAAAAGAAAATCAAATCCTTTTTCAGGACACAACCATTGACTTGTTTCAATATTATATAAAAACATAGGGTTTTTTACATAATTGGAGTTAACAATTCTCTATTCAATATTCTTTTTGGTTCCACCAACACTAGTATATATCCCAAGGTAAGTGTTATATAACAATGTTTCAATCACCTTAAACTAAAATTGATTTCTTGACAAATCAATTTATTTTCCTCTCAGTCCTTAAGGCACACAACTGTTCTTTATTCAAATCACTAATCAGCTGTTTTACTTACATGTATAAGATAGGTTAAGGTATATATTTGAACTACACTATTTATTTTGGAATACTATCCCACTTTTTGATGCAATTATTAGAAACGTTCAACATTCATTTGCTTATTTGTTAAGTTCCAAGCTTAAATATGATTTAACATATCCTTTGGCTTTTCAATTATAACCAAGTAATTGTGGACCATATAAACTCACCATTTAACATTTATAACTATACATTATTTTATTTGGCAGTTCTCTTAAAGGAAAGCGAGTATAAAGCACTCGTTTGTCGAATATACACTCGTCCAACTTTAATGCACAATCTCATAATTTGACACTTGAGGCATTTTAAATCTAGTATATAATCAGATTATTCCAGCAGCCTTATGTTTCAATGATTGCCGACAAAAATTCTCAATTTAATATCGGAAAATTTTTAAAATTTCAAATTACAAAAATAAAAATGGTCGAATAATTCGACATTTCCGCATTGATGTAAAATGCAGACTGACTCCCTTTCACTCTCTAGTCGTACTTATAGATATGGAAGCAGAGGCAGAGATGCATACACTGGAAAGACAACCGACAATAGAAGAAGTAGAGAAAACTTTAATGAACCTAAAAAATGGAAAAGCAAGAAGTAATGACAATACATGTGGTGAGCTGATAAAAAACGGAGGTAAGAGCTTACACAGAAAGATATACAAGTTAATAAGGAGAGTATGGGAAGAAGAGAAAATGCCCACAGAATGGAGTCTAGGAGTAATAATACCCATACCCAAAAAAGAAGATACCTCAAAATGTATAAACTATAGAGGTATAACACTATTAAATGTAACATACAAAATACTAACAACAATCATTAAGGAAAGACGCACCAGTTACAAAAGATATAATAGGAGACTACCAATTTGGGTTCATGAACGGGAAATTACAACAGATGCAATATACATAATGAAGCAAATGTTAGAAAAGAGTTACAAATATAACATAGACATGCATATTCCTCTGGTGGATTTTAGACAAGCTTTCGACATGGTAATCAGAGTACAAATGATGCAGGATCTAAAAGAAATTAAAGCTAACGAGATTAATTGTCATGACCATGGAGAACTCCAAAGCAAGAATAATTACAGGGAAAGGCACAACGGACAGTTTTAAAGTAAATAGAGGTGTGCGTCAAGGAGACGCCCTATCATCATTATTGTTTATTATAATAATAAATGGTATAATAAGCCAGATTGATACTAGAGGAATGATAAAAAACAGGATGATACAAGTAGTAACTAACATATGTGGATGATGTGACAATAATAGCAAGAAACACAAAGGAATTAGAAAACACTTTTAATAAAATAGAGCAGAAAGCAAGGGAAAGAGGCGTAGAAATAAACGAGAAGAAGACAAAATACTTACACTGTAGCAGAGGAAAGAAGTTTATAATAAATCAAACTTTGACCATAGGGAGGTACAGTTTTGAAGAAGTTGAAGCAGTTCAGTACCTGGGGGTACTTCTTAGTAATGGAAGAAATGAAAGATTAGACACAAGACATAGAATCCAACTAGGTTACAAAGCGTACTTCTCAAGTAGGCAAAACTTAAGGGACAAGTCGTTGAGTAAATAAGGCCTGTTGTGCTATATGTAGCAGAAAAAACAAATATTACACAAAAAAAAGAAGAGCAGCTAATCATATTAGAGAGAAAAATTATAAGAACAATCATGGGAGCCAAGCAAATAAGCGAAGAAGAACAAAGACCCTTACTCAATTATGAAATCGACGAGAAACTAAAATAAAAAAATATAGTGTGAATATTTAAAGCACAAAGGATCAGATGGTATGGTGATGTTATGAGAAGAGTGAAAGAAAATCCAGGCAGAGCGCTTTTAGAATGGACACCAGTAGGAACAAGACCGTGAGGCAAATCAAAAGAAAAATGGAAAGAACAAGTACAGAATGATCTAAGGGTAGTGGAATTAAGGAACTAGGAGAAGTTATATAGGAATAGGAGGAAATGGAGCGAAATTGGGAAAACGGCAAAGACGCGCACAAAGTGATAGAGCACAAAAATTAAATCAAAGTGAAAAAAACGGGAGAAGTGGACTTATCCACCACGATAAATGGATATAGGTGTGATAAACAGCTACAATTTCTATGGAAGTGTACAGCTTGATATATATAATAAGACGGGAAAATGATACTTTATTTTATTGCTTATTTACTACTATTGAGATACAGAAATGGTGAGATATGAAAATCACTTGGTCACGTAATACATATTTTAGTGTGCCAATGTTTTTGAAATAGTTGTTTCACTAGGCTCTTTTTTATATTTTCATACCTACTTGTATTTTTGAATATTGCTTAAAACATTATCAACTTCGTAAACTGTAAGTCTTCTTTATCGTAAGCCACTCAGGAGCAGTCAAGAACAGACAGCAGTCAAAAATGAATATTTTTCAATTTTTCTCTAAAATGAAGTATTTTACAAAAATTTTATAAGAGACTGAAAATAACCAAAAATGAATGCTTATGTTAAAAAAAGTAACTTGAAAATCATTACCGCATGAAGTAAAAAAACAGGGGCAGTCACTGTGTACCGGACCTCATGTTTTTGAATAATTCACAATCGAGTCCTGTTTTATTCTTCAGAGAATGTACCTCATTGAAATAAAACACTGTACCACATTTGATATTTTTATTTCTTAAAATATTCGAGTTATTAAAAAAAAACCAAAAATAAAATTGAAATTTTGACACCCTGTATATCAGATGTTGAGGCGAAAATCGCAAAATGTCATTATGAAAGTCATACTATTTATGCTCAATGAATCTAGGGTTAATGGATTGGCCTCCTTTTTCCGGACAACCTGTATATCTCAGTTAATATAATTTTTCATACATGCCTCCACAGATATAACGGGTGGTGAATAGTTGGACGCACCATACGAAATTCAACGGGAAATCATAAACTCTCGAATTACTGCTTCCTTAATTATTTCACGCAAAAACTCTACAGTAACTTAAATTCTCTAACAGATGAACTATTAAAAATATTTTACAGTTTATGCTAATTTCAGAAATTATGTACCATGCTGCACAGCATCAGGATAGCAATGAAATGTCAAAATGGCACAATCTTTCAAACGTCAAACCATCTAAATAATCAATGAAAAAAAAACAGGTTAATAAACAAAGTAGATATGTCTAAAAAATTAAGAAAAAAACTATTTATTGGAAGAATTACTATCAAATTTGAAAATAGTGGAAGGTTACTTCATTACAAAAATAATGAAGCTAACATTCAAAAAAACACATTTCTTTCATAGATATCTATGAAAGAAATGTGTTTAAAAATGTATTAACTGCAGTTGTTGAAAATCCTAGTATAAACAACAATAACAATCACAAATTACAAAAATTATAGCAAATACTCGAATGTGCTAAACAAGATCCTAACCTTGAAGTTTTCTAACATTGGCAAGATGTGTGTCTTTAACGCCTGTAAATCTGCAAACCTTTCAGAAGTAAAAACTTTAGATTTTAAATGTCCCCCAGAGATAATAGTCATTTGCATTGTTAGATTATAGAAAAGAGGAGATGTAACATTGACTACTGCGGATCCTGTCTTTTCTCTCACCCACGACGTCCACTAATTATATCGAACAGTTCCAATAACGTCACCAAAGTTGTTGCCAGAGTACATGAAAGTCACGTGCTTTAACTGTTTACGTGTACAAGTTAAGATATTGTTCTGCTTTTTGTGTTGTGTTTGCATCAAAATTTGTTGTAAAAATGCCACGGTGTGTTGTTAAAAACTGTATATACAATAAAAGTGCTACATGTGTAAGAGACAAGCATAGGATTCACTTAATTTTGGTAAGTTATTATTTTGTTCATTTTTCGTATTTCAGCCATGTTGCTTATGAGGTAAGTTGAAGAGACACGCAGGGGGTGTCTGGGAATTTAATTAATTCATTAAATTCATGTTTTTCGATAACCATTGTTAACTGTAATTTTAATATTAACTTGATTTTTAGCATCCGAAAAAAGTAAAACTGTGACAAATACATTGTGGAATTTCAATAGATTATTATAATCATTGCTTTCTCATATACATGTGTATAAAGAGAAAGCTATGTAATCGGTTTTAATTTTCACATATGTATGTATATGAAAAAGCAATATTAATATATTATTTAGCATAATAAACTTCTAAATCCAATTATTGTTGCAATTTCCTGAGTCCGTTCCTATCTAGAACACATCTCCAGTCGTCCAACTGAAAAAAAGTGTTAGCTTTCGCACATTTTATTATAATCAAGATGTTACATCTTCTCTTTTCTATAATCTAAGTTTGCACTTAGAGTTGAAATACTTTCAGAACAACACAGTGCGCACAAACCAATATTGGTCATAATTCGACAATTTGCCGTCGCGTGCGCAATTCATAGGCGTACAATTTTAAGTAGTTTATTTACCTTTTTGGTGCACGCTCGAGTTATAGATTATATTTCTGACTTTTACATTTTCTTTTAATAAACAGTTCTTTTCAGAGCTCTTTTTGACCCTTCGTGTATATTTTGGTAAGTTTGCAATATCTGTGCTTTAAGCGTAATTTACAAGTATGTTTTTTGTCTTTTTATAGTCACCAAACAATGGCAAACAAATCGAAACAGATCGGCGTTCGTGGAAAGATTCCGCATAGTCAAGCTCGAGAAATTGTTGCAAACGTCATAGAATTCATGACAAAAGAAGCCAAGGAGGGAGTGACAATCCCTTTGTCAAACTTTAAGGAGAGAATTTTAGTTGCTACGAAGATAGGTGAATTCACTTATCGTAAAGTTATATCAGATAGGAAGGAAATTTCCCAAGGCAAAGCAACAAAGTTTTCTTCACCTAGAAAAAATAAAAACCGACCAAACCCTAAAAGTAATTTGTATCAGGGGGAATTGGAGCAGATAAAATCCATTATACATAATTTTTATATTATTGAAAAGAGAGTGCCTACGTTAAAAGGTAATGAAACAATTTTTATATGGTAAATATAATTACATTTAAATTAACAGGTATCCACAATAAAATTCTGCAAAGGGGTATTGATTTTAAAGGTGGACTTTCGACTTTGGGAAAGATTATTAAAAAATTGGGTCATATAACTATTTGTGACATTCACTCATATTAACTTATTGCATAAATTTGTAGATGGTGCAACACTGTTGACAAAAGGAAGGTTCTGATGGAATCATATGACATACGCTTAAAGCGTATCCAATATTTACGTCAACTGCAGCAATGCATTCAAGATAAGATACCAACTATTTTTACAGATAAGTCCTATATCAACAGTTGTCATACAAACCCAAAAAATTGGACAGATAATTCTACTCTGGGTTTTAAAAAACCTATTGGCAAAGGTCCACGTGTTATCATGGTACATGCTGGTGGATATGAAGGTTTTGTTAATAATGCACTACTTATGTTCAAATCAGGTACAAGATCATTATCATAATTGTAGTCTAAAACTAAATCTTATTAATTATAGGAAGTACATCAGGAGATTACCACAATGATATGAACCATACAAATTTTATGCAGTGGGTACAGAAGCAGCTGTTGCCGAATATACCAAAGCGAGCTGCACTTGTCATCCATAAAGCATCATATCACAATATGGTGATAAATAAAGATCCAACATCCATGACCAAAAAGGACGATATGATTATATGGCTTCGTCAACATTCAATTATGCATGATCCTCTTTCAACAAAACCTGTGTTGTATGCAATAATCAAGGAGCATAAGTCAAAGTGCAAACAGTATATTTTAGACACTGAATTAGCAAAACATGACCATATAGTGCTTAGACTTCCTCCGTATCATCCAGAACTAAACCCTATGGGCTGCAGTGAAGCAGTACGTTGCATCTAGAAATACTACCTTTAAATTAAAGGATGTAATAAAATAGCTGAAGAAAAATTTGCCACGATAACTTGAAGATTGAGCAAACATATGTACACAGGTTGATAAAGTAGTTGAAGAATACAAGTACAAAGAACACGTTTGACAAATCATGTGATGATTTTAGATTAGTTGTGAATACAGGCGATTCAGATGAATTTACTGAAGAATCTTCCGATGATGAACATGAGGGGGATCTTGGAATTTCTCTATTGCCTGACTCTGACTTACAACAAGCAGGACCGAGCACAGAATAAAATAATTTATTAGGGAATATTTACAATTTACACACATTATAGGTACCTTATATCGTGATCTATTTAATGTTTTGTGAATTTTATAAAACTAAGGTGAATGTGTAGTTTCAACCAAAATGAAGTGTGTTGATTCAATTGTTTAAACCCTAAAACAAAATCTATCATTTCTTAATTGTTTTTGTATGTATTTATGATAACCTATTTACCAGAATTTTACATTAGGTATACTAAAAATAAACTTTAGCAATTGTAATTTCCTATGATTAGATAAGTTGTTTTGTGGCATAATTTTAGTGAAAGATTTAATTACAATTCTCAATTCATTTTTGTGAGTTAGCATTTTATATTTCTGTAAATATTTACGTGTTCATTTTATATTCTGTTTGTGAATAAATAAATTTAAAAAAAATTTTAAAATAAGTAATCGCATTCAAACTAATAAGAATCTGGTGCGGTTACTCCTTGTTCCTTTACTACTTGTGTCATTAATTTGAAAACTTTTGTTATACACATGTACGTTTTAATTAATGTGAATTCGTTTACATATTTTTCTAAAATACAATATGCTTTTTTGGGGGCGTTTCAAATAGTATATTAAGTTTCAACACATTCGACATACTATTAAACTGTTCCTCAAAGAGCCGGACATTTAAGGTTTTCCTTCATGCTTTGCGGGTACATGTATCATTTTACAGTAGTTTAGGATAAATTATAAGATTGTACTTTTGTAGAGTTATTCAGCAGACATTGTTGATGACAAGTATCCAAGGAGTTCCAAAACAAAACTGCGCCTATTTGTAATCATGTAAACTAAGCTGTAATTGCTGAATTTCACAAAACATAGTCTTATATAAATTATCGCTTGGTTTAACTTCAATTTGTAATATTTCTGTTTAACCCCATAACCCATTTATGAAATTTTCGTGCAACGCCACTGGCAAACCAGCTGATTTTCACGCAGCTTTTCATGACTCATTGTGTTGTTCTGAAAGTATTTCTACTCTAATTGCACAATTTGGTCCGATTACACAGTTATTAAAACAATTATTAATAGCCTTTAACTTCTCGGCTGTTGCGAGAAGACAACTATCCATTTGAAACCAAACTTCTTCCTCAGGCGCTACCTCTGCTAGAGCTGGTAAAATTTGCTCTTGTAGCAAATCCCAAAACCTACCTGCATTTAGATTTTCCTCATAAAAAAATGGTCCACTAATATGTTGTCTGAATGTTCCCACCCAAACATTAATTTTTTGACAATACTGAGATCGGCTTTCAACAATTTCAGGCCTTTTTGTTGACCAAATCTTATAATTTTACATGTTTGACTCATTATTTAACGTAAACGTACCCTCATCTGTGAAACGAATGTTCGGTCTAGATTAGCCTTCTCCAGCATTTCATAACAAAACACTGCTCTTCTCTCAAAAGCCCCCTCAAGCAACTCCTGATGACACTGAAGTTTGTACGAATGGAAATTATTCTTTTTCAAAATGTTTAATGGGGTTCTAAACTAGTTCGCCATTCTTTGAGAGCTTATACCAGTATTTTCAACAACTACATTTGTGGTATTTGCAAATTTGGTAATAATTCTTCCAATTGTAGTATGGCTTGGAATTGAACGGTTTGGATATTTTGTGCTAAATAAGGCACTTATTGTCACATGCTATTGCTGGAATAAAACATTTTTACAATTTCTATTCTTCCTGAAACAGTGTACGACATTTTTTAAGTCTATTGTTATGGCTAATCGACTGACAATATGACAATATTTATAATAATTTTGAAAGATGACGTCACCCTGACATTTGATTGCTGTCCTGATGCTGTGCAGGAATGGTACATAATTTTTGTAATTTTTGAAATTATCGTAAGCTGTAAAATATTTTTAAGTTTCATCTGATAAAGAATTCAATTCTTTAAAGAAAAGTTCCTGTAGAGTTTTTACCTAAAATAACTAGGGAAGCAGGAGTTCCAGAGTTTATGACACCAAGTTTTCGATTTTGCTTTCTGCAGTAAATACATTATACCACATCTTAAATTAATTTTTAATACAATAAATTAAAAATAAATAATCTATTGAACCTAATTAATGAATTTGGCACTTTGATAATATTTACAAACTTACCTAAATGTGGTTGTAATGGTGTCGAAGGGGTTGCAGGAACACTAGAAGCTTTACGTCTTAAACTAGATGTGCGTTGAATTGTAGGTTGTTCCCTGCTAGGTGATCTATTATCTTCTAAAATTTCCTTTTCAGTTCGTCCCGTATATTTAAATTTAGAACCCCAAGAAAATAACCCACCACCGGAAACAACGGAAGGAGCATCCGAACTGCTTGGCAACCTTGAAAAAAATTTTAAAAACTATCCAATTTTGTATATAACTTACGTAAAAAATAACATCTGTTCCATAGCACATCGCCACACATACTTACAAGCTGCTCCAGAAGGACACTTAAATCCAATAGTATGTTTCTTCTAAAATAAAATAAGAATTGAAATAATAAATAATAAATTTTAACCATACCTCATTATAATTAAGGTGAACTATGAACATTTTTCCTTCATAATTTATCTTTTGAATATCCAGCCAACGAAAATGATGAGTCTTACGACTACCTTGAACAGTTAAAATACCGCTGTAATTAATTCCTAAATATAATTGAGATCCTTTATGATCCTTAAACAGTAAAATTAAGTATTTCATTTACAACCACACATTTTTTTACTTTCACAGAATGTGGATCAACACCATATGTATCTAATTGGCAAGCGAGTTTAAGGAATGCACTTTCAGCTTGTGAAGGAGTTTGTCCTTTTAAAGACTTTTGGTGAATTTCCATAATTTTTTCTTCTATAGCCTCTGTTTGTTTTAACAATATTTTATAATAACTAACATAATGACCTGTATGTATTTCCGGCACATAATCTCCAATTTCGCCTAAAATTTTATAATCGTAAAATACTAAAAAACAAAACAGTAAATTGTACCTTGTATTATATATCCAGCTAACATTGCAGCTTCACTTGGTGCACAATATAACCTTCCATGAAGCAAATCCCTTTTTAATTGTAGAAATATTTGATAACGAGTAATTTCCTCTTTTAAGCGAAATGGATCTGGTGGATAAAATTTTATACGAAAACTAAACAATACAGGATCAAGATCTTTAATTTGTTTTAATATTGACTTTCCTAAATCTAACCAATGCTGCAATAATGTTCGATTAATAGAATTATTTGTATCTTTATTTTAATTACCCTTTGTTGTGCGACATCAACATAACGCAATCCAAAATAGTCTTGTTCTACGAGATTTAGTTGTTGGCACACATATTCCAATAAAACTTTACCTTTGTGATTTGGCTATTAAAGTTTACATGTAAAGTAAAACATTTCAATGCTTATTAATGTTACCTTATATTCACACTCCAAAATTTCAGTATCTTCTAGTAATCTTACAGTACACTTATAAACTACATTACTGTCACCTTTTGAACCAAACATCGGCATATTTACGTTTGATCATGTGTTCAGCTTTGAATTTTAATATACATCTTGTATAAATAAATAACAAACAAATACTGTATCTAATTCGTAAGATGGGTACATATTTTTAATAGAAAATATACAAGATTTACATTTTAATACTTTTTTCATTTTGACAGACCTACAGGGACATCTTTAGAATGTGTTTTTCAATAAAACTATAAAAGTTCTATTTACACCCGAACAAATTCTTAAATCATCGTTTACACAACATAATCCTCTTTTGTCTCGTTTCTAACGTTTCATAGTTTTGTAGGCACGAAAAAGATAGCATGACCTTTACATAAGACACAATACGATGACATCACTATTTATGAGAGTATTCTAGCACTTTTGTTGATTTACCAAATAGCGCACGATCCCGCTTATGAGCAGTATTAAGTATAAAGTTTGGCGCGAAAAGAATTTCTTTACAGAGGTGTGCAAAATAAATATACCGGTGCGTGTAAATAAATATAATGTAAATAGTTCGTTAGTTAAGGTTAAGAGTTAAGAAATAACTTTTTAAATAAATAATCGTTATATTGTAGTGTGTATCTAGGACAGTAGAAAATCACAAAATGCCAAAAAGAAAGTGTACATTTAATGAGATTTGGAAAGTGAATATCGATTTATTAAAAAGACAACCTCAAATAATGATGTAAATTGCTAAAATGTTGTACACAGTGTTCACTTGCACATGGTGGAAAGACGGATATTGTTCAACGCATATCGACACTTAAGCATAAAAAGGTAAATATTGACGCTTCTAGTAACAGCAAAGTGTCGTCTTTTTTCGTAAGGACACATTTGGAAATAAAGAATGAAAGCTAGCTGTGATTGAATGTACTTAGTCATACCACAACATGATCCACAATCAGTCCTTGCGTTCCATGGATTGCACTAGTATGCTAATAAAAAGTTACTTCCAACAAAAATTTGCATATACTAGAACCAACTTTGAACAATCTATACCGATTGTTCAAATCACGGGAGCGTAAAATACTGGCTTTCAAGTAAAACTTTTGGTTCTTCCAGGTGAAACTTCAGATATTATATCCGAATGTATTATTAAAACGGTTGATAAATACGAATTAACAACTGCAATTTTGGAAGAGCAGCAAGACAAAATAACGTGTTTCATTTCACATTCACTTCAGTTCAGCAGTTACTTAAAAGACGTTTAGTTACGGTGAACTGTACTGCTGATATCCTGCATAACTGTGTATTCAAACATCAGCGGACTGATTGCCCATTGACATCGAAACCATTACTGTAACACTCCATCGCTATTTCTACATTTATACTGTTCGAGTTGAACAATGAATAGAATTTTGTTGAGTTTGTTAATGTTGAATACCAAAAACTGTTGGGATACAGTAAAATCAGATGGTTGTCGTTGTTACCTTCGATAGAAAGAATATTAAAAATGTTCACACCGTTACAGAGATACTTTATTTCTCAAGAAAAATGTCCCATATTGATTCTTAACAGTTTTAAAAACATTTTTTTTAAAGTTTGGCTATGGTTTCTTCACTTGCAAGCTTCTACATTCCATAAATGTGTGCTGCAAGTGAAATCTGAAAAATATTCGATGGTGGAAGTGTACAGAATTCTATCAAATTTAAAGCAACAATCAATGGAATGGGAAAATGAAGTCTTTTTGCCAAATCAAGTTAACTTTGTGCTACTAGCTTTATCGAATGAAAGAGAAAACCTAGCCGTAACTCAATTTAAAACGTCATTGGCCACGTTTTATACTACTTATACAGCCTATTTGGATAAATGGACGCAACACTTTGAAGATTCGCAGGCGGTTGGTTGGGAATTGCTAAAAAAAGAACCTCTGTGGTCAGATAGAAACTCATTAACTATTTTTCAGAAACACTACCCTGATATTCACATAGATGATTCGAAACCAATGATGATTAACCAAGAATAGACCCAGATTTCTATATCATTTTATAAGGAATTGTTTAGCTCCAACATAACATAGCTCTCTGGCAGCGACATAGGCGTACGTTCCTGGAAGGTCTATGGTTATTAATAACGATAATTGAACCAAACCATAAACATTTAAGAACACAACTCTTATATAAAGTAATTTTTTTTTAAATTATTATTCATTTTACTAAATACATGATAAAAAGTTTACCTCGAGGTAGGATTTGAACCTACGAAATTTTTTAATAAAAAGTTGTAGTAACATGTGAAATGGTATTTGCGCCTCACGTTAATAAGCAGACAAAATACTAGGGTTTTTTGCAAATAATTAATGTTACGTCTATGGTTTGTTTACTTACTGGTCAATGTGAGGTTACGACTTATTATATTATACTTATTACCACTATAAAGAACAAATAAATAATGTTGCACTTATCTAAACTTTCGAAAAAACACTGCAATAATAATCAGTAAAATAAAATGCCGTAAACTATGGTGACAGCCATCTCCTGGCAGTTTGCGATTATGTTGGAACATATACAATCGTAAACAACTCGGTCTATTCTTCGTTAATCGTCATTGTTCGAAACAACAAATAATAACGTTGCACTTATATAAACCATCGAAAAAACACTACAATAATAATCAGTAAAATTAGATGTTGATAACTATGATGGCAGCCACATTCTGGCAGTTTGCAATTATGTTGGGACATACAATCGTAAACAAATAGGTCTATTCTATGCATATTAGTTCGTATTTGTCAACCATTTTAACAATATATTCGGATATAGTGGCTTAAGTTTCACCTGGAAGATCCAAAAGTTTTCCAGTATTTTACGCTCCCGTGATTTGAACAATCGGTATAAATTGTTACAAAATTGACCGTTCCACGATCATTCTGTATGGAGCTTAAAGATACTTTTTTAAAATGTTACACACAATACTTTCAGATTTGGTTCTAGCGTATGCACATTTTTGTTGGAAGCAGTTGTTTATTAGTTCATTAGTGCAATCCATACAACGAAAGAACTGATTGCCGACCACGTTGTGGTATGACCAAGTGCATTCAGTCGAAAAAAAGACGATACTTTGCTACTACTAGAAGTAGCAATATCTGCCTTTTCATGCTTAAGTGTCAGTATGAGTTGAACAATATCCGTCTTTCCACCATGTGTAAGTGAAAATTGTGCACAACATTTTAAGCACTTTACATCACTATCTGAGGTTGTTTTTTTAATAAATGCAAATCTCTATTAAATGTACCCTTTCTTCTGTCATTTTCTGATTTTCTACCGTCCTAGATACACACTACACTATAACGATTATTTATTCAAAACCACTTATTTATTAATACTAAACTTTAACTAACGGACTATTTACACTATGTTTATTTACACACACCGGTATATTTATTTTCCACACGTACAAGACACCGTCGTAAGCAGATTATTTCGCGCTCGACTTGATACTTAATAGTGCCTCATAAGCAAGATCGCGCGCTATTTATTTAAGTCGACAAAAGTGCTACATAAGCCTCGTAAATTGGTAGAATATGTGATGTCATCTTATTGTGTCTTATCTGAAAGTCGCGCTATCTTTTTCACACTTTCTACACTTTAATTATTCCTTCCAAATAATTACACGTGAAGAACGGGACTTTTTTATAAATAGGTATGAAACATTTACGTAATTTATTAAAATAATTACACATACGAAATGATGTGTTTCAAAAAGGGTCTGTCCCGTATAACCTGGGAGGAATGGTCGCCTTAGTTTAAGGTAATATTTAATTATGTTTACAAACGTCGAAAGTTTTAGTAAGTTTCATTTAGTAGTTCGGATGTACCGTTACCCATCAAATTATGCTGATTACGAACAATTTGTTACTGCACAAAATCCTCACTAGCACCGCACGTAAAGTGGGGACCACGAGAGGTGTCTTATGACTCATTTTACGAAATGTATGAGTTAATTTTTAGAAAACATGTCTTTAATAATTTCAGAAGTATACTCAAGTTATACCAAATTTAACAAAAATAAGTTACTAATCGACACAAAATCATCCGATTATGTAAACAAATTAATCTGCAAATAATAGTTTGTATATCTACATATTTTTTTGTTGTAAAATGAAGTCGAATTAGTTGCAAAGAACCTATAAGGATCCGACTTACAAGCACTTCTTTAATTAACCATCAGTTGGTTTAAAAACAATTTGGAAATCATTACTTTTATTTCCAGTTAAATCAAATACAATAAATAAAATTATAAGTTCAACGATAGCTTTTTCGTGAAATACATTTCATATCTAGGTACACATTTAATCACTTCATTCATTGTCACTGCTTTCAGTTCCACTAGATGAATAAATGTTATCCTCCTTTAACTCGTACATTAAGCTTTTTACTGTAACTAGCAAGTAAGCAACACTAAAATAATTAAGTAGTTTATGTAATAAGTATTTCATGTGTTTCTTACATTTCAAATGCATATCATAAATAGTCATTTACATTAATGCTGCATTTCTTTTGACGTTGTCTTTTCTTCTGAGGTGTACTAGGTACACTTTGACCAGCTTCTTGACTTGCAGCAGTTCGTGCTTTGGTACGTATCACAGTTTTTTTCTGTAACTAATGCTTCGGCAGTTCTCTATAAACAATGGCTTAGGTGTGACATATTTTTAATTACAGTACTAACCTTTATAATCGACGTAAGAAGCAAATTCGGTCCATTTAGCTCAGTAGTATATATCGTGATCATTACTAAACTATAGGCGTTATACTATTCAACAATAAACGTCAAAATAGATAAAAATAAAGCCAATTCACGTGTAGCGCCACCTATTTGTAAATTTCTATAATACAGTGACATGATCAAAGGTATAAAATACCCTATATAAGACGAGAACAAAAACCGTTCACTCACGTAAAAATGTTTATTCAACTTACTCATACCTAACACAATATACCTATCCATACATTTCAACTGAGGAAAAAGTGTTTTTGAAGAAAATTATTTCCGGCCATACGGAGTTGAACGAAATATAGGCCCAAGTTTAAAACAAGTCTCGGAAAAATATCTACAACAGTTTAACAAATCAGCTCCCAGTAAAGCTGTAATGGTAGTAGTTATTGAGACTTTGGTAGTATATGTTATGAAAACGTAAAGGTTCGACGGGTCGTGGAAGAACAGTTTGTACCAACAATAATGAAGGACGCGTGGTTGACCAACTCGTGCATTAACCGAAAACAAACCCTGTGCGAACTGCAAATAAATTGAATATCAGTGAAACATTTGCACGCCGAATGTTCAAATTTGTTAGTAGTTACATATCGAATTCAGACAGGACAACGTCTAAATCTTCCGGACCAACGGGCAATAGAAATTTACTGTAAACGATTACTAAACTTTGTCTGCTCAGTGAATGCAAATTCCGATTTCTGAACCGTTTGGGTTGCTGTTTGGTCATGGGATTATTGGTCCATATTGAGAATATTGTTAAACATTTGTGTGGGAAATGACTTTTGGGGCACGCAAAACTTGAATATGTGTAAACAATGGTTTCAACAGGATGGCGTAACTAGCCATACAACGACGCTCCATAGAACTGCCCCGTGAACATTTTGGTAACAGAATAAGTTCTCGTCGATTTCGAGTATCTTCATTCTCCGGATTGAACGCCACCTGCTGCCTACAATTCGTTTAGGATAAAGGGTTTAATATTTAGCTTAGAAAATTCATCAGCAAATATTAGTAAACTACCACAAGGAATAATACTTTTTTTCAGCGTTTGCAACAACCACCTTTTATAAATATATTTAATGATTTGCAGAATCGTGACGAAGCCTGTTTGAGACGCTGTGGTGCACATTATCAACATATGCATTATAATCTTTATATTCAGTACTATTTATTTTGGCGAATACTATATTTATTCGTTATGAAAAATCACTGCTCGTACATCAAACGCACTCATCTTAAATTGGCCCAACCTATGCATTTGCTACCAAAACTGCTTGTAAGCTTCGTTGCCAAATGCGCACAAAATTAACCTTTACTCAAACATGAGAGAAATCCACTTAAATAAAATTTTACTCAGTAAATTGAAAAAAAGCAATATTACGTTCGTTGTTTTTGTTAGTACATACTTCCCTGTGAGAACCTGAAACTCCAAGTTTATATTACATATTATAAATAGAATCAAGCCACAAATTAAAAAAAGACACCATAAACCTCAGCAACGTAAATATTCCATTTATCACTAACTTAGTTAATACCAAGACTCTCCTTATTTATTTAAATAACGAGGGTCCTAATAATTTCTTTAAAACTAATCAGAAAATGTATAACTCAGCAATGATACTTAAACAAATGAGAGAACTTTCCTTTTACGTACTCCGAAGTTTCATATTCTGTGTGTTACATGTTTCAGCACACTAAAATTTCTAACCTTCCAAAACACAATCCCCGCATCTCACTTTAGTGTAGTACATGAACTACCTCCATGACTCTGATAAGTTGTACCTTTTAGTTTAATATTACCTAAAAGTTAATATTGTACTACAGGCAGGTGATATGTACGACATTCTACTGAGCGACACTTTCTCATTTTCGCCGGCAAGTGTAATTAAGATTTCCATGTTCTATTACATTAAAACTGTAGAGCCTTGAGGACATTTTCTCTTTTCTTTTAATTTTTTTCACTACCAACATGCATATTCAAGGGGTTGAAACTTGCAAGCTGTCAAAAGTCAAAGCTAAAAATTTATATTGGTCAGTTGGGTATACAGAGAGAGTTAAAAATGTCTTAGTCATTTCTTATAAAATGTCATGATACATCGAGAAACAATTATTTTTTTCATTGACACAAGGTATGCATTACGTTCATTTTGAGTGAGACCAAAATTCCATTGCAATGACGGAACACTACTCACGCAACCTTCTTGGACTATAAACAAATGAACACTTCTTTTGCATAGCCTTACATAATTGGGCTTCTACTGTTTGGAGCGAATACAGGACTACTCTTGCACTGCCTCTTGCATTTTAATCAGTTATTACGAACCGACATTTTTTCAAATAAGTTGCAATAGTGGAAGAATTCATCAGACCCCTAAAATCTAAAAGGGTAACCGTGTCTTCTAGGTTTACCTTTTAAAGACTACAAAGCTGTTAAAGAAAATAATCTGTACCACCACTAACTTGATCATGTATCAATATCGTATGCTTGGCCTAATTTACCAGTTTGATCAATTCTACCTATGCAGTGGTGTAATTGAAAATAATTTGTGGGCATTTGACATCCGTTGTTATGCTATTCTTCTTTTGCCTTATTAGCGTGCTCATTTCAATTTCATGGAAATTGTGTCACAAATGAGCTGATATATGGTCGGACTATTTGTAGTATGTTATGCCTACGTTGGACATCCTATACTCTATATCATCCCGTTTCATGTTCTTATCTTAGAGTAAGACCTTCGGGTATGCTGTTACCTCTTACTATTCCGCATTTTTGTTACGCACAACGTCCGTAGTTTGAGCTGATTCTTCGTTTTTATTCTCTCGTGAATCCATATTTGCTTTTCCATCTGATCCAGGTCAACAAAATAATATCTTTTAACTTTTTCCTTTGAAGTTTTTACTATTTTTGGTTTATCCAGTGTGCTAATGTCAAATGTGACATTAGTTTTTATGTTACAGTTGGCGTTTTTCTAAGGTTTTGACGCCATCCTTAGTTCGACGATAATCTTGCCGTTTTAAGTTTTACGCGACCCACAATTGGTTTTTGAAATAGTTTATGTTATGGATACGAAACGGAGATGTTTAAATAGTCGAGATGTTTCTGTCATATTTGTGGAGAATATGTGTTTAAATAATACCGAAAATCTATCACAGGCTTCGCAAAAACTGCGCATTTTAACTACTTCCGCATGGAATTGTGTAATAAAGACAAGCCATTGGTACCAAATTTTGTGTGCGTGGCTAACATAAGCGGTATTAATTCTGGAAATCCAAAAACGTAGACATATCCTAACGTGCCCTCTGCTCACGGCATCTTTGACATTCTGGAGACACATCACCAGTTGATTTACGATCAAAGAATTCCATGTCGGATAATGTAGAAACTGAAGAATAGGTCACATCAGGCAATACTGAAGATTTAGATTTTACATTCCACTCAACCTTTTTGATCAAAAGAAATTAAATGATTTAATAAGGGACTTAAATTTGTCAAAAGAACCTTCTGAACTTTTGGCATCCCTTTTAAAAGGCATATTTTTCAGTTGAAAAGAACTTAGTTTTTTGCAATGACATCAAGGGTTTTTTTCAGAATATATCAAATACCCATGCTCTATGTGTCTGTAGGGCAGTCGGACAAAAGCACCACTAGTCTCAAAAAGAGTGGCGATTGAGGACGGACCTGGCGGTTGGTCTACAAAATGTTATTAATTTACACTTAGTGAGCCAAGATTTAATTATACTGCTACCAGTGCATATTAAGCTCGGCATTATGAAGCAGTTTGCAAATGCTCTCAGCAAAGACGGTAGATGTTTTGCTTATATTTCAAGAAAATTTCCAGAACAGAAAAACTAAAATCAGGTGTTTTTGATGGCCCACAACTTCGACAGATATCTAACGCTT
The DNA here is from genome assembly GCA_036346205.1 of Vesta saturnalis. Lineage (NCBI taxonomy): Eukaryota > Metazoa > Arthropoda > Insecta > Coleoptera > Lampyridae > Vesta > Vesta saturnalis. The sequence continues at coordinate 341,198 of JARFJB010002268.1, read as the reverse complement.
GAAAACCATTTGATGATACAATTTTTTTTAAATAATAATACTTTGTTTCACCAATTTTGCAGTATACATATAGATTAATATTATATGAATATTATAGTGGTATAGTCGTATACCATTTAAAAATATTGACAAACATACAAGTGGTAAACTAAGACATATTTACTGTCAGTTTAGATTGTTTACTGATTCTAAAAAAAAAAAGTCAATATTATAGAAGATAAAAAATGACTCTGATTATTCTTTTTTGTAGAATACTACAGCAGGTGTGTAGTATCCAGTTCAGATTTTAAGTTTATTATTAACAGGCTTTATTTAGTTTTTTGCACACTTCTTCTATATGGTAATGGAATGTTAAGTTGTTAATTATTGTACCTAAGAATTTAGTTGTTGTAACTGTCGTTATTTCTACTTTTGCATTATTATTAAATATATTGAGTATAAAGAATGAATTGGAAACAGAAATAACCGTAGAAGAAGCGTACAGAATTGAGAAATTGAAATTTTGAAAAGAGAAAATACAAACTGGGGAAAAAGGTGTATATATGACTTGACAACAGAAGAATACGAAATTCAAGCAGCCATTAGAAAAGTTGCAAGAAGAAAGAAGTAAAGAAAAAAAGACAACAGTGGGATATCAGAAAATTTAAATGGACGGAGAGAACGTTTTCTGGAGTGATGAGGGCGGTGGAAGCTTAAAAAACAGTGAAAATCCAGCACCAAAAAACTCAATACTTTAAACAAGGACCGATTTACGATGACGAAACAGGCAAAGGAAATGGATTTAAGGAGCAGGAGAAAAAGGAAAAGAAAAAATCTAAAACTAACGACATTTCAAACACAAACATAAATTTGGCTTATTGGAACGTACAAGGACTCAATAAAGAGGGAAAAGTTATACAGTTAATTGAAGAATGTAAAATATGGGATAGACATAATGGCCATACAAGAACAAAACATAAAAGACGTAAGTGTAACAAAGGTAAATGTATATGTATGGATGAATGCAGGAGCAAAAGAGAATAAATTTGGAACAGGCTTTCTCGTAAAAGACAAATTAAACATAAAGTAGAATTTAAAACAGTAACCAACAGAATAAGCTACTTAAGGATAAGAGGGCAATAATTGTACTACAAACGTACACGCACCAACCGAAGCGTCAGAACACAAGAAAAAAGAAAAATTTTATGAAGAATTGGATGAGATTATTAATAAAATACCCATCTTCGACATAAAAATAATAGTGGGAGATCAAAATTGCCAAAATAGGGAAAGAAAAACAAAATGAAGTGATAGCAGGGAAGGAAAGCTTACACGAAACGACAAACGAAAATGGACAAAGATTGGTGAACTTAGCAGCAAGAAACAACATGATAATTAAAAGTACGATGCAAAAAAGAAAAACATTCATGAAGTCACATGGATTTCAATCGATGGCAATACAAAGAACCAGATAGATCACTTATTTATAACAAGAAGACAAACGAATCACATTGAGTTAGTAAGATCGTATAGAGGGACAGATAAGTTCGGTCCATTTTATGGGAAAAGCAAAGATTAAACAAGCAAGAGTAATAAGGTATGACGATAAGAAGACAGAACAGTGTAAAAGGAAGGTAGAAGTACTTAAAAGAAAACCAAGCCCAAACCAAATATGCAACACTGACCCAAGAAAAAATAAAAGGAAAGAAAAAAGAAGAAAATGTAGAATTAGAGTGGAAAAATATTAGAGCAGCAATAAACGAAAGTGCCTCAAACTAAAGAAAAAGGAAAATAAATGGTTTGACGAAGAACGTGTAGTATTAATAGAAAAAAAAAAGAAAAAAGCTAGGATAAAGTGATTGCAAACGCAATCAGTAGAAGAGAAAGGGGCGTACAAGTACTAAGAAACCAAACCCATGCAATATGCAGAAAAAAGAAAAGAGAAGCTAAAGAAATAAAAACAGAAGAGATAGAGAAAACATATAAAAATAAAAACATGAAAAAGTTCTATAAGAATATGAGAAGAAAAAAATGGTTTCAGGCAACAGAAAATAGGTCTCAGAGAAACAAACGGAGTGTTGACCTTAGAAAACGCGAATATCCTAGAGATATGGAAACAGCACAATGCTAGAATGCTACAAAGCAAAGATGTAGAACCGATAAGTGAAAATATTAGTACAGAAAAAGAGGAAGCTTCACCGACATGGAAAGAATACACAAAGGTCATACAAAAAATGAAAAACAAGAGCCCAGTATCTGACATTATGGTTGAATTTTTAAAAGAAGTCGTATATACGAATTAATTATGAAAGTATGGCATACAAAGTGTGTCAGAAGAATGGTCAATGGCAATAATTTGTCCTATTTACAAGAAAGGGAATTCATAACATACGAACAATTACAGACCGATCTCTCTGTTAAATGTAGTGTATAAGGTTCTAACAACGCTTATAAATAACAAACTAAAAGAAGAATCAGAAGGAAAGATTGGTATATACCAAGCTGGTTTTAAGACCAGGAAATCAGTAAATGACAGCATCTTTATATTAAAACAAATACAGGAAAAGTGTGGAGGTAAAAATATACAAATACATACCCTATTTATAGACTTCAAACACGTCTATGACAGAATCAAACGGACTGAAATAATCCAGGTCATGAAAGAATTACAATACTCAAAAAATATAATAGAGCTAGTTATAAATGACACCGAGAACAACCAAAAATAGAGTAAAAGCAGGAGGACAACTACCCGAGGTTTTCGAAAGCAATTGGACTAAGACAAGAAGGCCCTCTCTCATCTGAATTATTTAATATTGTACATGAATATATCCTTAGGAAAAGCAACATGAAAATGAACTATACAATATACTGAAAAAGCCATACCAATGCCTTTCATATGAGGATAACGTAATGGCGCAAATAAAGACAGAACTTCGGATCAGAATGAAAAACTAAAAGCAGAGGCAAAAAGAGTAGGACTGGAAATAAATGAGGAAAAGTCTGTATATATGATGCTTGGCAATAAACTGCAAAGAGAAGATGCGGAACTAACTTTTGAAGCAGAAGACGAGAAAATAAGATACTATTTCAAACCGAAGAATAGCAATGTGTACTTAGGAGTAAAAATAACAAGTGAGGGAGCACAACAACCAGAAATCAAAAGAAGACTACTGGCAGGAAACAAAACAATAGGATAGTTAAAAAGAATACTGGGCGATAAAAATATTTCCAAAGTGGCAAAGGTGAAACTTTATAAAACAGTGATAAGGCCAGTCGTGATCTATGGCAGTGAGACATGGGTGCTGACAACAGAAATGGAGAAGAAGATCGAAGCATGGGAAAAGAAGAGGGATATATGGAGGCATCAAGGAAAATGACATATGCAGACGAAGAACACATAAAGAATTAGAAGAAATCTACCCAGAAGCTATCATAAAGTCAATAATATAGCAAAATAGACTGATATGGATGGGACACGTCAAAGGAAAAGTAAAAACGAATTAACCCACAAAATAATGACAAACGAATCAGAAGGAAGGAAGAAAAGGGGACGACCAAGGAAACCATGATGGGAGGAAGTGGAGAGAGATCTAGAGGCTTTCCAGGTTATAAACTGGGAAAATACGGTAGAAGGCAGAGAGGAGAGAAAAAACAAAAGCCAAAGGCCTTTTGGTCTAAAGTGCTGTACATATATATATATATATATATATATATATATATATATATATATATATATATATATATATATATATATATATATATATATCAAATCAAGGTTGTTAATCGTGGCTGATTAAGTTAAAAACAATAAGAAAAATTTTTTAGTGGTTAGCACCAAGGTTGTGGGGCTAGTTTAAATAAAGAAACGATCCTTTGTTCAAAGGGAAGCTTTCGGTAAATTTATTACCTTTGTCAACCAATCTACAAGAATTTAGGCGTTAATTATACATATAAATTAAAATAAGATAGTAACTTACGATCGTGGATACAGTAAAAAACTTTGAAGTAGCATTGAAACAAGACATTTCAATTTAAATTTGAATTATACGTCAAAATCAATTTTTGGACTTTGACAAAAAAAATCATTGTCATAGTTATAAGAAAAACAAAGAAAATGGTTATGAAATCAATGTATACATAGATTAATATGTTGAATGTGATTGAGTGTTACGTGTAAAAGTGTTATGAATGGATTATTTAGGATTATTTGAATGTCTATTATTACACAGGACTCTCACTTCTATGTGCGACAGTCTGAAGATTAATACTAAATGAAAACAAAAATATTAAAAGTCCGGTTCATGAGTATATATATATATATATATATATATATATATATATATATATATATACACATACATTAACAAACAAACAAAATGGTAAAATCCACACAAAATAAATCCCCTTCTGCCACTAAGGGTTAATCCGTTAAAAGTTCATCCTATGATTTCTGTGTTTATCTAGATAAAGTATGTTAGAATAAATTACGTTTAAATTTTGAGTGTCACTTCTCTTATTCATTACATAGTCTGTACACCGTATATGGGCCATTTCTAAAAACTTTCTTTTGAATAAATTTGATTCAGAGGTCAAGACTTGCACTTTTACGTGTTGTGACAAAGCACAAGCATCCTTTCTGACTCTTATGTCACTGCGGTGTGATGTAAGTCTATACCTAAGATTCCATGAAGTCATGCCGATATATGATTGGTTACAATCACTACAAGGGATCTTATATATAACATTTGTTTTATCTAAAGTGACGGTCTCATCCTTAAGCTGAGTGAATACATTGTTAACTTTTTTAAGGTTTTTAGGGGCAACGATGATGTTCTTATCTAGTTTGAGAATTTTATTTAATTTACCGAAAGCTTCCCTTTGAACAAAGGATCGTTTCTTTATTTTAAACTAGCCCCACAACCTTGGCTGATACCCACTAAATTTTTCTTATTGTTTTATATATATATATATATATATATATATATATATATATATATATATATATATATATATATATATATATATATATATATTAAATCAGACATTTTTCTTTCATTTTTCAGACATTAATGGTTCTTATAATATTTTATTCAAAACAAGCCTTGCCCTTTTAAGAAAAGCGATTGCCAATGAAAGGGCTAAACTTGACTATCTCAACTGTACCCTTTATGACACCTTCCAAACTTTACATGCTAGCAAAATTCACCCTTTCATATTCGATACGGTGGATCGTCTCATTGAAATTACTGTAGAATCGTCCTTGATGGTAAAAACTAACCGACAGAAACAAAAATTTGAACGTCTGTCTCATACATCGCAGGCAAATAATGTAGAACCGTTAAGGACAGTACACAATTTCAGTGACAAAGAACTTAATAATAATATTCTAAATGTTTTAGGTAAAGGGTTTAATTTTGCCATCACTCCTAAACGGATTCCCGTAGAAAACATCATTACCAACGTAGAATACGCCTTAAAAGATACAGAATCTACGGTCGCTGACGAAATTAGACTCAACGTAGCACACATTCTTCAGAACTGCAAACTTCCCAAACAAAATGTCACCAAACAAGACCTCCAAATGTTACACCAAATCAAAAATGACGACCAAATATTAATACTCCCCGCTGACAAAGGAAACGCTACTGTCATTGTCAATTCTAAAGACTATCACCACAAGATGTCTGAACTGTTAACTTCTTCAGAATATAAGAAAAATCAGTGCAATCCTACCAATTCACACAAGTTTGAAAGAAAAATGTCTGATTTAAATATTAATACTTGTGGAAATCTAAATAGAAACATATATATATATATATATATATATATATTACACTTGTTTAAGACAATATTAGCATGTCTTTGTTACACCAAATTTTGAACTCGTTTATTACTAAAGCAGTTTTTATTTCTTGACTTTTTTCACATTGAGCCTTCACTATAAAACTATCCAAAGATATGTGTTGTGACATGCCATTAACAAATATAAAGAGAAATGATCCTTGACTTACCCCTAAAATTGTTTTTGTACTAATTATACGCGCTCATCCGACAGAAACCAGAAACTCTCTGTCAGTTAAATATGAAACCAACCAATTATTAATATTTCCACACAAACTCGTTCTCTAATTTATATTTAAGAAATTCTGTGTATCAAAAACTGAAGTAAGATCAAAGAATAAGCAATTTACAACCATTTTCTAGTCAATACTGTCATTATATATTTATTATTATTATTATTGTTGTATTTCGCCATGAATGAAAAAATTGCATTACATGTCGCCTTTTCCAATATTTTAAATATATAACTTAGTAATGTTATTGATCTATAGTTTTCCATATTCTGTGCATTCCCTTTTTTAAATAATGTAATGATGTTGATGGGAATGCAAAATGTTCATTAAGTTTTTACTGTGTCATGGAAGCAAAATGTTTTAAAAAGGTATTCGCTATTTGAGTATTACTTCTAATAATCTTATCATCAATTTGATTAGTGGTGTTTTTACACACTTTCCTCCCATCATTTATTTCCCAGTTTTGGTTTTGTTTTATGAATATTTAATTGATTTTATATCTTTATTTATATCTTTTGACTATATCTTTTTGCACTACTTTTCGTTTTATTTTTAATGAATCAGCTGACAGTATTGTTAGGTCGTCTGACCACATTTCACAAGAACGTTAAGTTTTCTAACTTAAGTGTAAGGTCGCAGTTTACAGAATGTGCAGTTTTATTTTTAATTTGTTTTGGAGCATGCAAATCTAAACACCACTGAAAGTGTGTATAAAACTCATAACCATGTGGTCATGATCAACACAAAACTAATCATACAATTTATAGTAGCGCGATTTCAGCTAAAATTACACTTAGATTATGAAAGAAATTATAAATGTTTCAGCTTGGTGCTCGATATACACGGAGAATACACACATATTCACTAATCATAACAGCACATACTTGGAATATAGACTCCACACAATACTGATCTGCCCTGTAGGCTGTAAATATATTTCTAACAAAATTATCATAGAAAATTGAAACAGCACCAAGTTTTTTTACGTTTTCTGCAGAAATTAGTAACCATCTTGTAATTTTTTAGTCCAGTACATGACAATTGCAGATCATTAAGTCAAGTGTTCAGTTACACATAGTACATTAGGAATATTAGTTAAGTTATTTAAAGTGTTTTCTAACAGCAATATTTTATTTGAAAAGTATTGTACATTTATAGACAACCAAACAACGAAAAAAAGTAATATTTTTGCACACTTGCTGTTTACTGAGGGACTGTAATCTATTTCTTTTAACTGAAGGAATAGTGTGTCCATTTTATGCGGTAGTAGTTTCAAGCGGTTTAATTATACTTACGGTGTTTATACAATTTGTTCCAACGTTGTAGCTTCCAGATGATTCGATACACTCAATTTTAATTAAATTTGAAAAACAAACGGTCTTTGGTTTAAATTTATTCTCACTCGGTATGGTTGTGTGCTTGCAGCATATGTAGTTTACGATCACCGATAATAGTTTAAATTTATTGCTACGATAATTTTTATTTTATCGTATTATTGTGTTACAGTCAATGAACTTCACGTATCTTAAGAATTTTATTTCATTGTACATTTGTTTATTAATATTAAATAAAAAATCTTAGCACTGTTCTTCTTGAAAAGACTTGCGACATTAAAACCATTTAGTAATGGTTTAACGATACTCAGCATTTCACAACCATGACTATCGTGCAGTATTAATTAACTTAAACATGTTCGGGTTAATAACAGGTGTAATACGGAACAAGGTACCTTCATTATGATTTCTGCCAGCGAATGTTTTGGGACTGATTTTAATTAGTTCCTCTAGAAGTGATTTGGTATTTCTGGGTCTCTTAGTACCACTACTTTTATTGTTATCTAATGCAAAATCACGATCGTGATCAGAACTAATAATTGGCATTTGTATTTTCATGTTGGAAACTCATTTGTTGTGTTTGAGTTAGCTCATTCACTGTGCTATTGTCAGTAGATTAAGTTGTGACATTTATTTTATGGTAATAGTTTGCGTTGATTTGGAAACATGTGAAATAACCTTTGCTTCTTCAAGTTTTCCTCTAAAGCATGTATGACTTTATTTAACGATTCAATTTCACATTTGTTCTCTATCAATATCTTCTTCTGCATCTGTTCATTATTTAGTAGAGATTTTTCCATTGGAATGCTCTCATCCAAGTTATTTTCAATCTGAGTTTGTAATTCTCTAATTTTATTTTGTAAAGTTGATATTTCCGGTTCATGACCTTCAATAATCTTCTTTAGTTAAACAATTTGGTTATCATATGTAGTTTACAATCACCGATAATAGTTTAAATTTATTCCTACGATAATTTTTATTTTATCGTATTATTGTGTTACAGTCAATGAAGTTTATGTATCTTAAGAATTTTATTTCATTGTACATTTGTTTAATATTAAATAAAAAATCTTAGCACCGTTCTTCTTGAAAAGACTTGTGACATTAAAACCATTTAGTAATGGTTTAACGATACTCAGCATTTCACAACCATGACTATCGGGCAGTATTAATTAACTTAAACATGTTACGGTTAATAACAGGTGTAGTACGGAATAAGGTACCTTCATTATGATTTCTGCCAGCGAATGTTTTGGGACTGATTTTAATTAGTTCCTCTAGAAGTGATTTGGTATTTCTGGGTCTCTTAGTACCACTACTTTTATTGTTATCTAATGCAAAATCACGATCGTGATCAGAACTAATAATTGGCATTTGTATTTTCATGTTGGAAACTCATTTGTTGTGTTTGAGTTAGCTCATTCACTCTGCTATTGTCAGTAGATTAAGTTGTGACATTTATTTTATGGTAATAGTTTGCATTGATTTGGAAACATGTGAAATAACCTTTGCTTCTTTAAGTTTTCCTCTAAAGCATGTATGACTTTATTTAACGATTCAATTTCACATTTGTTCTCTATCAATATCTTCTTCTGCATCTGTTCATTATTTAGTAGAGATTTTTCCATTGGAATGCTCTCATCCAAGTTATTTTCAATCTGAGTTTGTAATTCTCTAATTTTATTTTGTAAAGTTGATATTTCGGTTCATGACCTTCAATAATCTTCTTTAGTTAAACAATTTGGTTATCATATGTAGTTTACAATCACCGATAATAGTTTAAATTTATTCCTCGATAATTTTATTTTATCGTATTATTGTGTTACAGTCAATGAAGTTTATGTATCTTAAGAATTTTATTTCATTGTACATTTGTTTAATATTAAATAAAAATCTTAGCACGTTCTTCTTGAAAAGACTTGTGACATTAAAACCATTTAGTAATGGTTTAACGATACTCAGCATTTCACAACCATGACTATCGGGCAGTATTAATTAACTTAAACATGTTACGGTTAATAACAGGTGTAGTACGGAACAAGGTACCTTCATTATGATTTCTGCCAGCGAATGTTTTGGGACTGATTTTAATTAGTTCCTCTAGAAGTGATTTGGTATTTCTGGGTCTCTTAGTACCACTACTTTTATTGTTATCTAATGCAAAATCACGATCGTGATCAGAACTAATAATTGGCATTTGTATTTTCATGTTGGAAACTCATTTGTTGTGTTTGAGTTAGCTCATTCACTCTGCTATTGTCAGTAGATTAAGTTGTGACATTTATTTTATGGTAATAGTTTGCATTGATTTGGAAACATGTGAAATAACCTTTGCTTCTTTAAGTTTTCCTCTAAAGCATGTATGACTTTATTTAACGATTCAATTTCACATTTGTTCTCTATCAATATCTTCTTCTGCATCTGTTCATTATTTAGTAGAGATTTTTCCATTGGAATGCTCTCATCCAAGTTATTTTCAATCTGAGTTTGTAATTCTCTAATTTTATTATGTAAAGTTGATATTTCCGGTTCATGACCTTCAATAATCTTCTTTAGTTCAACAATTTGGTTATCATATGTAAGTTTACAATCACCGATAATAGTTTAAATTTATTCCTACGATAATTTTTATTTTATCGTATTATTGTATTACAGTCAATGAACTTTATGTATATTAAGAATTTTATTTCATTGTACATATGTTTATTAATATTAAATAAAAAATCTTAGCACTGTTCTTCTTGAAAAGACTTGTGACATTAAAACCATTTAGTAATGGTTTAACGATACTCAGCATTTCACAACCATGACTATCGGGCAGTATTAATTAACTTAAACATGTTACGGTTAATAACAGGTGTAGTACGGAACAAGGTACCTTCATTATGATTTCTGCCAGCGAATGTTTTGGGACTGATTTTAATTAGTTCCTCTAGAAGTGATTTGGTATTTCTGGGTCTCTTAGTACCACTACTTTTATTGTTATCTAATGCAAAATCACGATCGTGATCAGAACTAATAATTGGCATTCGTATTTTCATGTTGGAAACTCATTTGTTGTGTTTGAGTTAGCTCATTCACTCTGCTATTGTCAGTAGATTAAGTTGTGACATTTATTTTTTGGTAATAGTTTGCGTTGATTTGGAAACATGTGAAATAACCTTTGCTTCTTTAAGTTTTCCTCTAAAGCATGTATGACTTTATTTAACAATTCAATTTCACATTTGTTCTCTATCAATATCTTCTTCTGCATCTGTTCATTATCTAGTAGAGATTTTTCCATTGGAATACTCTCATCCAAGTTATTTTCAATCTGAGTTTGTAATTCTCTAATTTTATTTTGTAAAGTTGATATTTCCGGTTCATGACCTTTAATAATCTTCTTTAGTTCAACAATTAGGTTATCATATTACGATACTATTGTTATCCAAGTCAGATTCTGCCAATTTTTTGGTTCTGGTTCTAATCTTACTCATGTTGTCATAATGAAAATTTTAGTGCACAATTGAAAAATTACTTTACAAGAGCGAATCAATTCACGTCTACACCTCTACACATCACCACCTTTGGAAAATCATAAATTGGACGATTATTCTTAGTTAGTTGAGCGCATGCTGTCTAATCTGGAAAATCTGGGTTGCAACATGAGTATTAGAATCGATTATTTACAGTCCCATTTAGATCGGTTCCCAAAAATTCTCAGCAATTTTAGCGAAGAGCAAGATAAAAGATTTCACCAAGATGTACATCTTGTATGTATGCTTAATGGAAGAGCATTACCAAGGCGGGACGTTCACATGATGACGGATTACTGCTGGAGTCTACAAAGAGATCAACCCCGAGTTACACACTCAAGAAAGTTCTATAAAAAAATGTTTTGTAGTGTTTATAAGTGATTTTCAAAAAGTAGCTCTAATTTAAGTGAAGTTTTTTTTTTAATTTGTTAGTTCATGTCAATATAGAACTAGAGCTGATGGAAAACATCTGGTATAATGGTAAAGAACACCTATTAGATTTCAGGAAAAATGTTTAGTGTTATAATCTATGCACATTAAAATTTCCTTTCCCCCACTTTAAATTCAGAATGGTGGAATGTTAGTCATGCTTATATTGATCTGAATGCAATGTTCTTATCACTAAATGCCATATCTGAACACTAATCACTTCCACTATAAGTCGTTACATCAAGTTAATTAATTATTTTTTAAAGATAACACAATAGTTTGTAAAATTTTTATTTTAAATTCAAAATTGGATGCTTAATAATAAACATAATAGTGATACCTACATAAAAATTACTAACAAAATTAAATACAATTTTAAAGACTAAACCCTTCGTTATCTGCAATAAAACTAAAATCTATTTTAAAACAAAGTAACTAAAAATGTGAACTATTTGCAGCTGATATATTGAATTGTAAATTTATATTAAAAAATCTACATTGCAAAACACATTGCCCTTTACATTTGCTAACAAATATGTACAATTCAATAGATTCATCATTAGAATATTGTTTAGACAGATATTATTCAATAACCGATTATGAACATTAACATGTTTTTGAATAATAGCAAATCCTTAGTTTTCGGCTATATAGTGTATCGAAAATTTATATTATACAATTGCAGTCTCTCCATCCAACAAATAATGAAGTAAATGTATGTACAAGCTATAACGGAATGTGAATTAAGAAATATGCAACAAAATGATAACCTGAAAATTTTAAACAAAATTCTAACTGTCGATTTAAGTAAATGGCAGTTAGTAGTTGTGTTACATTTATAACTACCTATTATACAAAAGCGTGCCTTATTGTTTTGCTAAATTTGAAGAATATCACTGGCAAGACGTTCTTAGAAATATATGCACATTGTTACAGTAGCTTTAAACATGTTAATTAATGTACAGGTAACTACCAACTGCTATTACGTCAAAGATGCTAACAACATTAATATGCTACAGATCTATCTTATAATTAATTCAATAAACAAAAATCTAACTATAAAACTCTGATCCAATCTTCTGTATGACATCACAGTAAATGCTAAGCTCCCTATTGCTTAAAATATGTAGCTTTAATTTTAATGCCATTGCTTATTATTTAAAACGGCAAACTGCCAAAATAGCTGTACATGAGATACTTCACAACTGTATTAAAGCAATAATAGTACATATTACAAAAGCATCTCTTGCCAGCTAGTATTAGACACATGCAAAGTCTAAATTTATTCATTTTTATAGAATGATACACAAATGAAGACAAGTACAATTAAAATTAAAATGCAACCCATCATACAATACATACTTCTTGATTAAGTCTTAATTTTTAAGTATGAACAAGTTGCATTTATTACCTATCTTATTATCAATTGTTTATCATTCTGTATATGAACAGGACACAACAGTGATGCTGCATAAAAATTAATAATCAACTGTAGTTAGTGCAGCACACTAAAACAAAAACCGCACTAGCAGTTAAAGGATAAGCCACATTTATCTTGGTGTTCTATCACTATTAATGATTTGCCAAAATCTGGACGGGTTATGTCTATGTGAAACCGTATATTTCTATAAGTGTAGCACTCTTACTCGAATAAGAATACCTACATGCTTTTCTAAATACAAATTTCAATAATCTTCTGTAAAATGCATTATGCCACAGTATCTTCAATGAAAGAGTTTAAAATTAATCGATATGGTTTAACCTAAGATTTAATAGAGAGCAAACGACACATTATGACATAAAGCAATTTAACTAATTTCATCTAGCTTATCTATAAATAATTTTTTTTTGTTTTTTCTCTTTTGCATTTAGAGTAATACAGAAAAGTTAAATGCATTGGTTTAAACAATCTGCACTCGCTTGTTGTGTCCCGAACATATTTAATAAATGTTCTCAATAAAATTACCAAAACATGAGTATTTTCTGTTATCACAAATGTATTAACAAACAAAAAACGCAGTAAGCGAATCAAAATTGGAAATATCGGAATTGTTTATTGTTTTTTGAAATGTTTATAAGTACACAGTGACTCCCAGAATATTAATATAGTAGTAATCGATAAATTACATTTAATAATAAAATATACCAACAAAGGCATCTAATTCTACATTTAATGTAGTTTTAAATGCATGGTTATGCATTGATGTGTGACATAACATACAAACCTTTTCACTGTAAGAAGTTACTGTCATGGTCGATTTTGATATTTTTTTAGTTAATTTATAGAGGTTACATTATTGGAAAATTTCATGTTTGTGCTGGATACATATTAAATTACACATAATCGTAAAATGGCATCAAATTATAAAGTAATCGATAATACAATCCAACTAGGTTAAGTAGATAAAAAATAGGATGTGAATGTGATAGCGATCTTTTGCATGAATTATGAGGAAGCTCAGATAAAAAGTTCTTCAGATCTAACAAGTTCTTGAATTTAGGAACATTACTTGTAGGATTTAAATTATCAGAAAATAACTACTTTGACAAAATAGTTGTTTAGAGATTATAAAATAATTCAGTGTAGATGGTTTATAATAGATTCACGTGGTTCGATTAACATTTGCGATTCGATTTTTTGTTTGGTTTATTAAGGAACTCGAATATTACTGGAGCAAGCAAACTCCTAAATTGTAAATAAATCCAGACTTGTGCTAATTAGGACCTCTTAAGAGAGCTCAGTTATTTGTTTATACAACTACTGCACTTAGACTATAAGAGTGAAATTAATGGGTCAAATTGACAAATAAAGATAAAGTACATTAGGAGGGAATATTAAAGGGAGTATGATTCGCCACGAAAAGGAGAGCTGAGACAATTTACCCTTAAACAAAAATGAATAATGGACCATAAATTATACGTAATTTTGCCAAAATCATACAATTTGGAGGTTACTCGAGTATTTTATAGGTTTTGGGAATACACACTTTGAACATACGAAATTCTTAACAATTTTAATATTTAACTTATATTTGCAGAATTAAAAAAGATTGTTTTGCTATTATGGCAGTGTTTTTAAGGAAGGTTTAAGTTAATTAAATGCAACTTAGTTATTGCTTAGAGACCGAATTGGCGTGCTTAAATTACGACTGTTACCAAATTTTAACATTTTAATTTAGACTAACCACGGCGTATTCTATACCAGGCGGGAATATAGGAGTGTGAGACGTGACGTCAGTAGGCTTAGAATTGTAATGAAATGCACGCAGTAACATATAGGAATCGTGGAGTTTTAGGCTGCACCAACAGATTCTAATAATATCTGTCAGAATATGATTCGCAAATGCCATGTACCGGATTCTCGAAACACCTGTCATAGTACTACTTTATTTAATGTTACAAAATATTGCATTGTATAATTACAAAAAAATTACGAAACCTCTATAAATCAATTGTGAACGTCAAAAAAGTTAATATCATAGCGAAAATTTAAAACATTGTAATAAAAGTCTAATTAATGGTTGTATTTATCGAAATTGCAGTTACATATGTTTATTAAAAAAAATACATGGCTATTTTACTAATTTTAAGAAATGTGGTTGATTTAATAATAGGAATAGGATTACCAGCTATTTACTACAGTTTCTATCAGTTAATGAATCGATGCAATATCCATGAAACATGCTGATGCAATTTGTTTGCAACGCACGTAATATTGCAGACCGCAAAACAAGTTTGGCGTCAAAAACAAAATTAAAAACATTGAAATGAATTCCCGACTTTTTTATTATTCGTGTTGCATTAGCGTCAATTACAGTTAAACAAGTAAATTATCGAAGTTACACTAAAACATTTAATATCCTAATCAGTTTTACATTAGAGAATAACAAGCATCATTTAATTCTAGGGACACTACTAAACGAGGTATTATTACTAAGATTTTTTTGTTTGGATTGTTATTATTAAAAAATATAATTTTCTTCCGATCATTTGAGAACAGAGTTTTGGTTTTTAGTCGTTAAAATTTGATTAACAACAAGGAAATCTGTCCGTCTCAATACTTTCCGTGCGGCAATCGGCCTACTGACGTCATCGTGGGAGCTGAAAGTGGGGGTTATATTCCCGCCTGGTACAGAGTAGGCTGTGGACTAATTATTCACATAAAATTAATTACCCATGACCTTTTTGCCGAGATAGCTGGCACCTGACGATATGTGTACTATAGATATTAGTGGTTGACGTCTGAAAATAATGCATTTAATCCAGCACAGTTTATTCATGTATAGATACTTAAACTCTACGGCTAAAAATTACGATAATAATAATTATACTACATAATGATTTTATGAATACATTTGTGTAAATGACAATTACTTTTACAATTTCTGCAGTAAGGATGGTATTTCTTTAAAATCGTTATGTAGTTTATACTTAAAACATTATGTTTAGCCACTGTAGACGTAAATAGCAAGTACATGTACTGGTAGTCACTGCACATTAAACATTAATAAAACAATAAATCTGGAAATTATCAATGAGAACACATTGAAAAACTATAGTTCTCATAATTTCAATTTGAAAATAAGTCAAAATAGCTTTATGTTAAATTCGTAAATATGTAATGCAAGTTGTAAAAATGATTTTTAAATAGTTACTACATTTTTTATATGCTTCTTTTTACAATATACAGTATATATCGAATACATATAACAGATATGATAGTATAGTTACATATCACATGTTGTGAGTAAAACCAAATTTATCTGTATATCATGTTCAAGGCCAATAACAAAATAACATTAAAAAGTAATTCTTTGAGGACGGATAAACAATCATTCATTTTTCACATGGCCATCAGTGTAATAGGCTTTTCAATATAGGCCCATTATAAAATATGTATATAAAACATATTTTAATATCCATTTCATAACTTTTTATAATGCAATTTTTTAAGTATCGGAAAATATTTTTCTATATTTATCACTTACAAAAAAATATCAAATAGATATTAAAATTTTCCCCATAAATGTAACATAGAAATTGAACAGAATGTAAAATGAAAGACTGTCAAGGTGAGTTAAGAAAGGCCAAGGAAAGATGCACAGTGATCCGTTACAGGGGATCTCAGTGCAGCAAATATAAACAGTAGTGGTATCAACAAATATTTGATTATTTACCATTGTTCTTCGTTACGACTAAAGCGTGTTGATTTTTTGCATTTTCTTAAAACAGTCTTTTTTAAGGCTAGATTATCTACATCACTTTAAATCGGTAAGTTCATGTGTTTATTTTCCATTCTTTTATTTCATGTATAACATTCTGTACTACCAAATACTAGCCACGCATCTCAATTCATTTTGGTTTGCATCAGCTTGGCCCTAATTAACGTGAATCGAGTCCAGGTATTAAGAAGATTAGTTTGCCAGTGTAAGGAATAATGATTTCCGCGCTAAAAGAATTGTTATGAACATGGTATACACAAAGTTTGTAATATCAAAAAATTAGGTACAAAATGGAATTAAAAATAACTATACTACACTACATATAATGCCTAAAACCATAATAAAGCAGGCTTATTAACGTGTATATTAGTACTTGTTTATCTTGTGTTGTTAATCATATTTCTAACATTTAATATTGCTTTAAATAACAAGTAAACAAAGGTCTTGGCTTCTTAAATCTTTCAAAAATATTATATTATTTGGCCAAAAATGTTAACGTGATTACAATGTTTAGATAAACACAACAATTAGCAATATTTTGGTTCCTGTTCTAACACTAGATTTATATCGGACCTCACCTCATTAACTTAACAATTACTTACACATATGTTCCTACGATAAAATTTGTGCAAATAGCAACAATTTAAAAAATTATAAAAAAATATATCAAATTTACCAATAAATAAATATGAGGAGCAAAAACAATAAGTAAAACAACATAAGAGAGCATAATAAGAGTAAAAGTGTTTAAGTAAAACAAATAAGTGAAAAATAGGCCGACTAAACCATAAAATTGACAAACCATAAATCAAACATTTTCTAGGATATGATTGAACTTTTTTGTAAAGTCTGTTACGTTTAGTATGATATATAAATCACATGTCTTCAGTATGGAAGTCTTTTTTACATGAGCTATGGTCCACACAGACCAATTTAATCTTTGAAAATCAAATACCATTTTAGAATGAGTTTCTTCATCTCTTAACCTATTTAAATGTCTTGGCAGAATTTTTGTTTCTTCATATAAATTGTTAATTTAAGCAAATAAATACTAATTTAACTCATTCTAAAAATATAACAATTTGTATTGAACATGATTTAATAGCTAATGTAAAACCAATTACTTATCTTGGGATCCATTTAAACTACCACAGGCTTCACCTGCAGACATGCTGGTCATGCTACGTTGAGATATGGGACTACGACCCCCACTACCACCACTATTGAGAGCCATTCGTTGCATTTGACGGATAACCGTTGTTGCATGATATGCTTGCTAAAATTTAAATACTACATATTATATCTAATTTCAGTTTTAATTCAAAACAAGTTAAATAGCATACATAATAGCACGTATTTAATAAAGATATACTGAACATTTGATGTACAAAAAGAAGTAAATGTCAAACCCGAGATCAAAGGCCAAGGTCTACAAAAGCTTAGTTATTAGATCAGGCAGAAGCTGTTGTTAAACGCTAAACTTTTAAAGGGAACCAAAATTTAAATTTCTGAAGATCTAACAAGCATACGATTTGACGTTGAACGCATTAAATGTTACAATAGAGAGAGATGACACATAATACACACACAACACACACAAATATACTATTACTTTTATAACTCAGTATATACAGCTCACGTATGTCTATTATAGTATATAGTATATTACTACTATCAATAGATAAATTATTAGTTCACGTAAAAAACAATAATAAAATATTATTAAATAAAAATAATAAATAAAAAAAAAATAAAAAATATATAAAACAAATAAATAACAAAAAAAAAAAACAAAAAAAAAAATAAAATAAAAAAAAATAACAAATAATAAATAAAAATAAATAAAATAAAAAAAAAAAAAATCAACACAAAAACACAAACAACAAAATAATACAAAAAAAACACATCAAAATAAAAAAAATAACAAAATAAATATACAAATAAAACAATAACAATAAAATACAAAAAATAACACACAACACAAAACAAAAAAAAACACATATAAAAATATAAAACAAAAAAATATACAAACACAAAATATAAACACAAAAACACAAATACACACACAAAAACAAACAACAACAAACAAAAAAAAACAATAAAAATAACACAAAAATATAAAATAAAAAAAAAATATATATAAAATAACACAATAAATAAAAAAAATAAACACAAACAAAAAATAAAACACACAACACACACACACACACACAACACACAAAACACACACAACACAAAATAAATAAACAACACACAAAACACACACACAACACACACAACACACACACACACACACACACACATAACACAACAAAAACACAATACACAACACACAACACACAACAACAAAAACAAACACAAAAACACAAACACACAAAACACACACAACAAAAAAAAATATACAAAAACACACACACACAAACACAAAATAAACACACACACACAATAATAACATCAACACACACACACACACAAACAATAACACAACAATAAACAATAAAACACAACACACAACACAAAACACACACACACACACAATAAATAAACAACACAACAAACAAAACACACACACACACACACACACACACACACAACAACAACAACAAAAACACACACACACACACAAAACACACAAAAAAACACACACACAACACACACACAAACACACACACATAAAACACACACACACACAAAACAAAACACAACACACACACACACACACACACACAAACAACACAACAACACACACACACACTTATACAACAACACCAACACACTAAACAAAACACACACACACACAACACACACAACACCAACACAAAAAAAAAACAACAAACACAACAAAAAAACACACACACACACACACACACACACACACACACACACACACACACACACACACACACACACACACACACACACACACACATATACAATAGTTTTGATTAAAAGTAATGGCGGATACAGTTATGTTAAAAATCTGAAATTACGAAGCCCTAGGTTTTGGATGACGCTGATTTCAAATATAACATTGTCCTAAATATGTCACTTCCGGTTATACCGGAAGTAGACGTCAACATTGTCCTAAATATGGCACTTCCGGTTATACCGGAAGTAGACGTCAACATTGTTATTTTAAATGGAACCTAACATTTTTTATTTTATTTTCGAATTTTACATGAAATTCTAGATAAAATTTGTGCATAATGTCCTATACCAAAAATGAAGTGTTTTCGAGATATTTCGATTTTTTTTCAAATTTTGAAAACATCCTAGTCCACATTGAATAACGATATCTCCATTAATAACGAAGCTAATGACGTGAAATTGTAACCAATAAACAACAAGCGCTTGCCCGTTAACTCCATATATCCATCTCATTGATATTTCATACAGGGTGTTTTAAACTTAGCCGCCAACATGCACAATTTAAATCATTTATAAGTTGCTTACTTTAAATAGAACACCCTGTATTTTATTACATTTTCCGCTGTATTTTTTTAAGCCAATTCGTTTGGTATCAGTATTCCCTATACCTAAATCCAACCACTTTTGAGATATTTCATTATCTTAGTTAAAACATAACAACACTTAATTATTTCAACATTAGTAAAGGGTAGGCCATGATTTCCATTATTTAAGGTGATATTTTGTTATTTTTTCATAAGTTATTAATTCTGAAAAGTAACCAATAGCCTGAAAGGATTATTAATTGTGGATATCATTAAAAACGTTGACTAGGTATTTTGTATTAATTTAATTAGATAACTTACAAACAAAAATAACTAAATGTAATATTAAACAAATAAAGTTTTATAATAAGTGTTCAAAATTAGCACCATCTACTTCTAAACATTTATGAATCCTTTTCATTAAGTTATGTCTTGTAATTCTGGAAATATGGTCGGGTGTTAGAGAATTAAAAGCAAGTAAGACTCTCTGCATCATATCTTCCTTTGTCGTAACAGGTTTGGAAAATACCTGATTTTTAATGTAACCCAAATACCAAAATCTAGAGTAACCAAATCAGGAGAGAGCTGGTAACGAAACGGACCCTGATTGGCAATCCATCTATCATCAAACATGTCGTAAAGATGCTGAGCAACAGGCCCAAAGTTATGAGGAGGTGCTCCATCTTGCTGATACCAAGCTGAAGCCGCCTCTCCATTTCTTAAAGTATGTAACGCCGGTCGTATGGCTTCTTCTAAAATGTGGCAATATCTTGTACCATTTAAATTTTCATCATAAAATTTTAATGCTAAAATTTTATCGTCTTTTATTGCACAAAAAACATTAAAACTCCAACTATCTTGGAAATAACGTTCTCTACTAACATGTGGATTTTCATTAGACCAAAAATGGGAATTATGTCGATTAAATAATCCATTTTTGCTAAACTTTGCTTCATCACACCATATAACTTTTTTATGAAGTTTTCATCCTCTTGGGTCTTCATTAAAAACCATTCACAGAATTCTACCCTTCGAGGAAGATCACCTAATTGTAAGTGTTGCACCAAATGATATGAAAATGGTTTCCATTTGTGTTTTTTAAAATGCGATGAATTGTTCTCGTCGACAAAGTAAGATCTCTCTCACAATCTCTAATGGTGGCATTTGAAGAGGCCATAAAATAACCCAAAACATTAATTTCGTTTATGTCACTGTCGACTAGTGGTTTATTTTTATTAATTTTTGTCTTTCTGCAAAAACACGGCAAGTCCGTTCAACAATTCTATTACACTCGCCGTAAATAATAATAAGCTTTAGAAAATCATCATTAGTAAATCCTACATTTGCCATTATTTACTATGAAATACAAACTGGTAAATAAAACTGTCAAAACAACATAAACAATTAACGTTCTAACTATCAAATCTTTGACAGCCATGGCCTACCCTTTACTAATGTTGAAATAATTAGGTGTTGTTATGTTTTAACTAAGATAATGAATGGATTTAGGTATAGGGAATACTGATACGAAATGAATTGGCTTAAAAAAATGCAGCGAAAAATGCAATAAAATACAGGGTGTTCTATTTAAAGTAAGCAACTTATAAATGATTTAAATTGTGCATGGTGGTGGCTAAGTTTGAAACACAAATAACACATGTATATATATATATATATATATATATATATATATATATATATATATATATATATATATATATATACAGTGTCCCCGGATTGAATTGGAATTTTATATTTTTCCGCCCTGCTTGGTCTGAAACTTATTTTTAGTTTACTTTCGATTTGTTAAAATCACGTAGGCCTTTACAGTTGAGCAAAAATGCGTTATTTGTCAATTTCGTTTCAGGTAAAGTACCTTTTCCGTTCATAGTACGCCCAAGTATTACTAAGAAAAGTTATGCAAATGCAAATTTTCGGAATGATTGGCTTACTTTGATAATAGAAGTAGAAAATAGGAGAAAAATAGTTTTTATTATTTACGATTACACGATAAATCTTAGATGAGAAAAGTGGGTGATTAGAAATTTTCAAATTAAAATTCTAGTTTTTACAGTTTATCAAAAAAAAAGAAATTAAACTACAATTACTCTATTTGGCTTCCTCCAAGATCTGCAAATTTCTCTATCCTAACTCTAAAATCGTCGTATACTTTCGATATAGTCACTGGGTTAATTTAATCTACAGCATCTCTAATTTTTTGTCTTAATAAGTCGATGTTATCATGAAGATTATATGAATAAACTTTTTGTTTCAAATAACCGTAAGTAAAACCATAGGGTCAAAGATCTGTTGCAATGTATTGGACCATGTCGTCCAATCCACCTTTCAGGAAAGTGCTGATTTAAAAAAATCAAACGAGTTGAATGAGCTGGACGTCCGTCTTGTTAAAAATGAAAATCTTCTAAATTCACGTCTTCCATGGCAGGTAAAAAAAGTTTTCGAGGAGATTTAAATAGGAATGTTGGTTTAAATTAGTGTCAAAAAATATGGGCCAATAATTTTATCGTACCTTACTGCACACCATACACTTACTTTCTTGTACCGTTGACTGTTAGTTACTATACGAAAATGTGAATTCGCATCAGACCAATAACTACAATTATGTGAAGACCGATGCCATTAGTTGTAAAAGTTGACTCATCTGAAAAAATTCTTTTTTTTATAAAAATATCTGTCGTTCAAAATCTTTTCTCCAGCCCATAAACAAAACAACAATCGTTGGCCATCGTCTCCAGCTTCTAATTTATGAATGAACGTAGGTTTAAATGGTATAATTTTATTTTCTTTGAAAATTCCTTGTATGCGCGATTTACTTATTGATAATTCAGTAGACCGCTTTCTCAATGATCATTGATTATCAGTGTTCACAGATTCTATCACCAAAAGTGTAGCAGCATCTTCATAATCATGAACTAGCTTTTTTTTATTAAAATTTTGCACACTTCCAGTTTCTGTAAACTTTTTCACAAGTTTTTTTACTCCATTGACAGAAATTGCCACCAATGGAAACCGCTCGTGAAACTTATTAATAACATGAGCATATGATGCTTCCCCAAGTCCATAACATTATATTAGGTGAATGCGCTGTTCGAGAGTCAACATTTTTAATACAAAAAATTACAGAACAAGTAATTTGCAAATTACTGACATAAGTAATCAACTTAGAACAAATACTTCAAAGTTGTGAAGTTCATCTAAGATGATGACAGTAAATTTTTTGCTTTACTACGACGCGATTGTTCGTTCATACAATACAAAAAAAAAACGCGGATTTCATGAAAGTCAGCTCCTCTTTGTGAAATTTTGCATAGAGCCATAGTTTTATTTTCTGAATAGCTTTTCTTAGTGATACCTTGGAGTGCTATGAACGGAAAAGGTACTTTATTTGAAACGAAATTGACAAATAACGGATTTTTGCTCGACTGTAAAGGCCTACTTGATTTTAACAAATCGAAAGTAAACTAAAAATAAGTTTCAGACCAAGTAGGGCAGAATCTCAAAATATTAAATTCCAATTTGAAAATTTTTGTCCATCATACCTATTGTGAACTCAATCTGATATATATATATATATATATATATATATATATATATATATATATATATATATATATATATAATCATTAATTGTATTTTATTTTAAATTAACTTTTAAAGTACATACAATAAAAGATTAACTCAAGTGGGACTTCCACTTTGCTAGAGTGGAGCTCTTTCATCTGATCTATCAAGGAGGCAAGCCACAATCGATTCAAACTTAAACTGTATGTACTTCCCTAGTTACGATATATTATAATTTTTATACACATAATGAAGCATCACAGTCAACTTTTTTTTAATGTCATGTGAGCCCGCAATTCGCTAAGGTTTCGCACATGACAACACGTGACTGATTGTTAATTTTTATTTGCTGTATGCAACGCTAACAGACAACTATAAAAATTGTTTTTTTAATGAACACACAGAAGTTCTGTTTAATAATCATTAATTGTGTATTTTATTTAAAATTAACTTTTAAAGTACATACAGTAAAAGATTACATCCAGTGTTCACAATATATATATATATATATATATATATATATATATATATATATATATATATATATGATATCTAAAGTATGTTTCATACTCAGTACAGGAAAGATAGGACAATGTAATTCTTACGGCAGTTTTCTTGCCACTTCTTGACAACAACCATTGGTGTACTTTTACTTAAAAAGAAATTAGACGTTCTCAATAAGTTTGTTAAATATTTTTGTTGTATTAGCACTAAGCATTAAAAGCATAGGCATATTAGGAAAGTTAGCGGAAAGTTTAGGTACAGTCCTAAGCACATTTATCCTCCATGTTTTCTGGGTCGCTGAACAGGAATCTGAGGCTTGGTGACAGATATTATGCCTGGAACATTGTATTTTTGCGAAAAACGTCCAAATTTGGTCCATTTTTTAGGTTTTGGGCTAAATCTCGATGATTATGCGTTTTTTTCGAAAATACCATGCTTCGCAAAATTAAAGTACACAAAATTTACTACAAGTTTCGTATATAATAATTCTTTCTACGAACAACCGTTACGCCGACTAAAAATGGGCAAAGTTCCCAAAAATTAAAAGCAACACAGCATATTTACAGAGTTTACCATCAAGTTCATCAATGGATGGCGTCGATAAGCGATCAGAGGATTGGGGTTGGAAGAAGACCACAAACGGACTCGAACCGATTGCAACTCTTTTAGACCCTACTCCCCCCGAACTGCTTAGGTTGGTAAGATCCAAGTGCACCAAAACCTCTGCACAAATCTGCAGCTGCATAAAGGGCGGAGGGGGAGGGGGCTAAGTTGCACGGATCTATGCATAAACTGCGTTCACAGATCATGCAACAACGCATCGGTGGGCAACAAGTGGACGAAGCTGAGGATTTGGATCTCCAAGAGGAACTTGGTCTTCAGTTTCGTACCCTCCAGCAAGCCTTAGCAGCACAGGAGGAGGAAGAAGCAGCTGTCTATCTCCTCTCGGATCCACCTACAAAAAAGGGCAGATGGAATGCTGACCTTCAACCTGAAGAGATTGAATTACATGATCCTACCAACCCACCTATTCATAAGATTATTACTCTTATCAAAACAATTTCTCTCAGGCGAGGCTTGTGGTCAACGGGCACACTTAGTTTGTTTATTTCTATGTTTCATTATAGTAAGTTTTGCCTACTTTAATTTTGCAAAGCATGGTCTTTTCGAAACAACGCATAATTACCGAGATTTAGCCCAAAAGCCTAAAAAATTTATCAAATTTGGACGTTTTTGCAAAAAAAAAAAAATTCTGGGAATAATATCTGCTAGCAAACCTGATTCGTGTTTAGCAACCCAAAAAACATAAAGAATAAATGTGATTAGGACTATACCTAAAATTTCCGCTAACTGTCCTTTTTATTCCAAAATTGACTAGCATATAATACATTTAAAATGCGATTATTTTTAACGTTTAGCACTTTAGGCATAAGAATATAAATTATTGGTTGTATTTCATTGTCATTTTAAAGTTATTATAAAATTCAACCGAACTTAACTTATCAATAAAAGAGTATTGAGAGTGAAATGCTTATTTAATGGCATAATGGAATTTGTCTTTGTTCTACATTATGCAAAACAATTTACTCTTAATTGGTTTATAATAATATGGGGATGAATACAGATATTGTGAAATAGTGGAATTTTAATAGATAACCAGCTAATTACCCTATAGGTATTTAAGAAGTTTTGGATATTTTATTTACCAGTTATTTACATTCCTTGGAGTACTACCAATTGATGTATTGACATTTATTTTATATAATTGCTGTTAGTTAACTTTATAAGAAAGAATAAAGTATAACTTAATGTAATTATTTATTTATAATTTCATTTTCTATGTGTCAAGGGACAGACGAGAACAAATAAATGTTACTAAAATTATTATGTGCACCTATTTAAAACATTTGTTGTAAATTTATTATTAAGCAATGTATACATAATTTAATAATACCTAATAATTATTATTAGTATATATAAAATATTATTATTTTATTTTCCCTGAAATGATTCTACATTGTTTATGTAGGTTCATTAGGGTGGGCCGAAACAGCTTATTTTTTCAATATTTTGAAATTGGATTTGGAATAGTTATAAAAAGTTGTCTTTTGCAGTTGTAAAACAAAAGCTTATTTTGGACTTTTTGATTGTGTGACGTCTTTTGCCCTCTAGCGAGATTTAAAAAATTGAAAAAAAAATTAAATTAAAAATTTGGAAATTGTGGTTTAGAATACCGCGCAATATTTTGAGATTACTAATACAAAGAAAAGTTTTATTTACAATATTTTTACTATAATTGAATTTCTGCCTTCCACCGACCAGGCGCGTGCTGGCCCGGAAGCATGCGCCCTTTGTTTTATTAATTTTTGGCGCCCCGATCGCGAAATCGAGAATAAAAACTAATAAAAAACAGTTAGTAATTTATTTAAAGGTAGTGAACTAATCATACAAAAATAAATGTAAAACAAGTTTATTTGCAAAATGATTAATAGAACTGAACACTAAGCTGTAGCAACAGGAAAGAAATCAATGTTGTTTCTAACTAAGAATAGAAATATACAGATGGAGAGGAATAGTGAAGGAATGCGGTAGTGGGTAGCCTCGGCTTGAGTTGAGGGAGCTTTCACGCTTTCAGTGGCTGGAATGAAGGTGCGTGCGGGTGCCCTGACACAAGACGAGTGACGACAGACTCAGTTCAGACGAGTAGTAGACAGACAGTCCGCCGGACATGCAGTGCAGTTCTATTAGTCATGTCAAGACTATCAGTGTTGGTTTTAGCTGCAGCTGTCGTTCATGCTTTATGCTGTTGAGTCAACTTTCATACTTTCAAGTAAGTAATATGTTACTCGATATCAGATATCATACCAAACCATATTCATACCCCCCGACCATGTGCTGAATCTTGTACTATCTGATACTGCACAGGTCCTCCCGATCATAATTTTATTTTTCGGACTGCT
The DNA here is from genome assembly GCA_036346205.1 of Vesta saturnalis. Lineage (NCBI taxonomy): Eukaryota > Metazoa > Arthropoda > Insecta > Coleoptera > Lampyridae > Vesta > Vesta saturnalis. The sequence goes on along the minus strand of JARFJB010002268.1, from coordinate 314,144 downwards.
CCAAGAGATATAAGTATTCTTGAAAGAATATTAGAGACAACAAAAGTACACTGATGCAGATCCAGTCTATAAGCTAGAAGCTATTAGTGCTACTCGTTGGCGAAGGTGAAGAGTTGCTTGTACCAAGTTTTTTTGGTAGGATTGATGCCTGGACGTCACAAGAACCCCTTTCTCAACCAGTTAAGGACGTATTTTTAGGTAACTTTGGCACTGACAAAAATAACATCATATGCAGTAACGCAGTAAAAGATAAATATGGTGAAGTGAAAAATTGACTACACACACAGGAAGCTTATACGGTGCATAAACCAGTCAGAAAAAAGTTTACACGCAATAGATATATTGTGAAGAAAAGAGCTTCAATTCCCCAGTACCACGGAAAAGGTGCAATGCAAATCAGAATGGTTTTACCCCTGTCAAACTGTAAGGGCTCACACCCCTTACAGAAAAGAACATCCTAGAAAACAGCCGGTAAAAGATTTACATTTCGTTTTTTAAATACACGGAAATTATGTGAAGAGTCCATTATCCTCACACGCATACAACCTGTGAAAGGAAAAGATTCGCACAACGCAAACCGACGCAACCCCGATCGAAGGAAAACAAGAGGCCAAACAGGAGGCGCCCCAGTAGTAAAGCGAAAAGGAAGGTCTAAACCAAAGTTAATCTGAACTGAAACTGCAAATAGAAGATAATGACTACCATACTTCAAAATATTTTGAGTAGTTAGGTAAGATATACAATAATATTAAACATTACCTGACGTAGAAAAGGAACAATCACAACGATTGAAGCTACAAGACATCCAGATTCAGTAATTAAAGTGTTTACTACAACGAGTAGAAGAAAAATCGGAGCAAGAAGAGAACACAGTCCAAATCAACATGTGCAAGAAAAATTCAACGAAAATGGACTGTCATTAAAGAGCTGTACAAAAACATTAAGGTACATGAAACAGGATGCCTATTTTACAGCAAGCAAGTTTGAGAAGTTCGAATAACGGTGTGACGAAATATGCATCAAACTTGGAAGTAAAATAAAATAAAATGATCGTCTGGTACGGAAATGGGATCCAATAAACTCTTTGAACAGTCTCTAAAACTCCGAATGAAACACCGTATCTTGTAGAAGTAATGGAATTCCTCAAAATAAGATTTCAGTCGTTAGAAACCATGTTCCAAGCCAGGAAAACAAAATACGCTCCAAGGCAAAAGAATCCCAGGTGGCAGAGCATCCGTCAACAGATATATTCCTACTTCAAGCAACAGCACAAATTGAGTGACTGGTCACATTCAAAGGATTAGAATCACTAGCCAGGCTCGTGTTCGTAGCAGAAAAGCGTCTATGTTTCAATTGCATGGAACATAATTTCAACCTCAAGCGCCATTCGTTTAGGCGCTGCGCAAATTGCCAATATCCATTTTTTATTATTCCGATATTAATTAAGCTTATTGACTCAGTTATTTATTTACTGGGTGGGTCTTTATCTTAATTTCTGCGATCAATCAGGATCTTTAACACCACGGCCAAAGTAATTTTACCAACAAATTTTGATCACAGTGACGCCAGTGACTTTCTACCGAGTCTTATGATAAGTGTATGATTTTTGAAGCGCTAATTCAGCTACTTTACGTTTTACTACGAACACCACCCATTTTCGACGAATTCAACCGGCAACCCGCTTATTTTAATAAGCATACGCTTCCAGGAATGCCGATTCGCCTGGTCCTTCCACTTCCAGGCATGTCGACTCGTCTGGCCTTTCTACTTCCAGTAATGCCGACTCGCCCAGCCCTTCTACTTCCTGGAATACCGACTCACCTGGCCCTTCTACTTGCAGGAATCATTCAGAGAGATCAAATGAGCAAAGTGTACCGTTTTCCTCACAAAAAAAGTTACAAAGCAAGCCAAACCACCAAAGACAGCAAAAAATATGAAGAAACTAACCGAATGCAGCATGCTTGAGATACGCGAAAAAGAGTTAACTGGCAAAGACGGCACAACTATATGGAATACTAAACCCATTCCTATGACCAGTACTAAAACTTCAAAGAAAAACATCGTACATATTCCCGTCAAGACCGAACAATGCCGCATTAACAAAGGAACCTCTAAAGTGTTACCAATGGTTTTTTTCACTCATCTCATAGACGCAGTTTTGAAATATACAAACGAAGAAATGACCAAACGCCGGGAATATTTTTCAGAGACAAAACGAAAGGAACCTGCCTTCAAAAATGCACTCGGAAAAGATGAGTTACGTGATTTTTTGCGTCTACTCATGCAAGCAGGAGCAACTAAAAACAAACACGTACCCATAACCGTGTTATATGATGCAACCTTACATGGGGACTGATATCTCGCAACAATGTCAATGACTAGATTTCGATTCATCAGTTCATGTTTGAAGCTCGATTCCCGTGACACAAGACAAGAACGCTTCGTACATAATACACTTTCTTTAATGTCTGAGGTTTGGGACATCCTAATAAACAATTGCCAAATAAACCCGGTTCGTACACAACTATTGATGAGCAATTGGTTGGCTTTCGGGACAAGTATGGGTTTTCTAACATCATTATTTTTTCTTATTCCCTTAAAGCCTCAAGTTTCTTTATTTTTCTCATCTCTTCAAGTTCCTTTATTTCAAAAGGATATTTTCCTTTTTTCAGCTCTTTTGTTCTCTTTCTCTCTTTCAGTTTTCTTTGACTGCTTTCCTCATATCTTCTGCGAGCAGCTCCGACATTGTTTAACAGTGCTTGATGACATCTGATGACATTTTCAACAGTTCCTTGAGCAACCAAGCTATGTTCATGTAGATTTTCAATTAATAAATGTTTATTTATTGAAAAACCACTCTCCACAGTTGCATTTCTATGTGAAAATGTTGAATTACTTGCCACAGTTCCTGGTAATTTTGGTTCACCATCAAAAATCCTGAACAATAGTCTTAAAGATGAACTTCAATTTTCTAAGTAAGTTTTAAAATGTTGTTCAAAAGTGGTGTGTGCATCACTGCAAATATTATTGTACTGGGTCTTAGCTTTTTCAGCAACAATATCAGAGATACTATTAGCAGTGTAGAATGATTCGAGTAATATGTTAACTCTCAGTTTTCCTCTCTGCTTGGTTAAATATCATGTTAGGCTCTAATGATGACAAACCTTGTACAGTTTGGTATTTGATTGGATATTTTTCTAATAATTTTTCTGTAGCTTTGAGTACAATAGTTTGACACTATAATCTGAGCTTTTCAATATCAGCATCACATACTTTGATTTGTTTCAGAAGCCTTTTGGTTTGGAAACCGACATCAATATTTTCCAAGTCATACAAGTTATTCTTATACCGTAGATCCAGAGAAAATGGTGCAGATGTTGTGCTAGGTATTATATAATTCTTATTAAATCTCTCCAAGAAAAATTACTTATCAAGAATAAATCACATCAATATTTATAACAGCCACAACTGCGCGCAAACAATATAGTTTAATCCCCTGACTATTCTATAACACTGGCTGTTTTCCCTGACTTTCCGGAAAGGGTGAACCACATATTGTCTATTCCGCAAGTAGTTGTATTGTTAGATTTCTTGTTACTAATTTCAGGTCTTCTGTTACAGGTGATAAAAACATAGAATTTTTGTTATTATTAATAGCAACAGTCTTAAAATTGCTCGGAGGTATTTTTCTAGCGATGCCTTCAACAGCAAAAATAAAATAATTATTAAAAATATTTGCAATATGTTCAGGACCACTAATGTTTAAACCGATTTTTTCAAACTTTGTTAGACTCTTATTGATATTGGAGATAACTAAAGCTCAAGTCGCTTTCATTTTGTTTTTTGATGTATTTATTACTTTATGTGAATACATTGTTTTTTGCTTGTACTATAACAAATAAAACATTTTGGGTGTTGAGATTGGTATATTAAAAGGTAAATTTCACCACGGTCTAGCTCAGCAAGGTACAATGCTTACAAAAGTTACTATAGTTGAGAACTCATTTATTTTCAGGTGTGAGGGAGGCAGAGATATATCCATAGGTATAGTCAGTAATGCATTTGTTTGTTTTTATTGTTCGACGCCACTAATGTTATAGGTTTAATAATTAAAACACAACAAAAATTGAGAAAGTTGTACATTAATACCATATGTAATCTGAATAAGACTAAATGACTGCAGTTTATATGGATATTTACGAAAACAATATGTCTGATTAATTTCAGCATAAAATACTAAAACGGTATTTTTCGTAAAGCTTTACAATTTTAAATAATTTCTAAATCAACATAACTAAACAAGGTTGTAATCTATCTTTACTTAAAATTCAAAATGTAATATGATCAACACTGTATTTAATAATAAAACGTATACCTGACAACAAATATTACAGTTGAGATTGGTTATGAACTTAAATGCTGTTATCTTAGAAACAGAAGTCAACTGTTTCTATTTTGCATAACCGTATCAAAACAACACTATAATGATTTGTTATTTCCTTAAAATGTATTTTGCATTAAAAGGATACGTACTTACGTTTGTCAACATAAATATAATGTATTAACTTGATATTCAAACGAACTGCAAGTTTAAGAACTGCATTTTCTTTCTATAGGATAAACATACGGTACGGTAGTCTAAGGCAATCTCAATTGTCTTCATTAACGTACAAACAACATAAACGAAATGTAGACCAGACTACAAAAGCGGTAATGATACATAGGTATCCACATTTTTAATTATTCAAGATAAAAATTACACCATCATGCACGTCATTTTTATGCATGTTAACATCGTGACGTCATCCACCACGCCTTTGCCAACCATACAAAATTAAGAATCCAGAATCTTGGAGCAAAGAAAAAGTTGTGAATGAATTCAAAGTGAGTGAGTACATGGTGTGACAAGCAAGAAAACCAACATGAGAAAAGAGCATCTTAGCTATTCCTGATCTAAAAAAGATAAAACACTTTCTGAAAATACAGTTAAACTTATAACAGACTTTTATCAAAATGATAAAAATTAAAAACTTTTACCAGGAGCGAAAGATAAAGTATTAAAAAAAATGTTTACATGCAAAAAAGACTTATTCTTAGTAATTTGAGAGAGTTGTATTCCTGTTTCAAATGGGAATATCCTAACTTGACAGTAGGATTTTCAAAATTTTGTAGTTTAAGACCTAAGTGGTGTATCCTCGCTGGTTCTGTAGGTACCCACACTGTATGTGTATGAATGTGAAACTATTACTTGGTGCAGTCAAAATTGAAGAGAGCTACAAAGATTTAATTAAGATGATTGTGTGTAACATAGAAGATAGTGACTGCATGCTACGCCATTGTGATAATGGTTCATCCAATGATGCATTAATTGAGCATTTGACTGAAAATGTAAATGAAGATTATGACTTGGAAGAAAAAATCGTAATAAGCCAATGGGTAAATACTGACAGGGCAGAGATGGTAAAACAATCAATCAACGTAGAAGACTTCATTTTTTTACTTAGCAGATCACTAGAAATGTTGATACCCAATTCCTTTATTACAAAATCACAATCAATAACTTTTAAGAAATTGAAAGAGGATCCACCGCTCAACACAGCAATCGTAGTAATGGATTTCAGTGAAAACTATTTGTACACTATTCAAAGCTGGAATGGAGGCGGTTGTACAATTCATCCAGTGGGCATTTATCTAAGAAAAGAATCTAATGTTTTGATTTCCAACCATTGCTTCACAAGTGATGATCTTGAACACGACACAAGTTTTGTCAACTATGTTCAAAGAGAAATTACTAAATGGCTGAAAGAAAAACATCCAGAAATAAACACAGTTGACTATTTTACAGATGACTGTGCTGGTCAATATAAAAATAGAAATAGTTTTAAAAACGTGTCAGAGCATTATCAAGCTTCAACATGAAAGCCGAGCATTCGTTTTTTGCTACAAGTCATGGCAAATCAATATGTGATGGTTTAGGAGGAACTGTAAAGAGAATTGTAAGAAAAGCAAGCCTTCAACTATCAGATGAATATCAAATCCAGACAGTAACTGCTGTCTATGACTTTTGTAAAAAGAACATTGAAAAAATTAACTTTCACTTTGTTGACAAAAAAAATGCTCACGCTTTTAGATTAGAGTTTGCAACGCGTTTCTCAACCACCAGGACCATTCCAGGTACTAGAAGTTTTCATTATTTTAAACCACTCCATACAAATGACATTGAAATTAAGAGGACTACCGCAAATTATGGTGGTAAATGGTATTTTAGACTAGTTCTATCTGTGTTTAATGAAGAAGTGGATATGCCGAAATTCTTTTCCTTCACCCTCCAGGTCCAGCTATCAGCTTTTATTGGCCTCGAAGAGAAGACTTGTGCATAGTGCGTTTAGAGCATATCATTAGTATAGTTGAAGCGCCGCAATCAAGTGGCACCCGAAGAATGTATTATTTCAAAAAAGAGTGTGTCAGAAAAACAGAAGATTGTTGGATGAAGTGGAAAAGGTATTTCAAGCAGCATTAAAATGTATGAAAGACAATCAACTTTTAATTTTGTATTGTAGTTTAAATATGAACGTTTATTTAATGTAAGTAGAAAACGAATTTACAATTTTAAAATAATATTCTTCTGTTGTGAATAGTTGCAACATGTCAAAAAGCCAACCATTTTATATGTTAGTTTGATAGACTATTTATCTAGGAGTACTTAAAAAAAAAGATGAACATTCTACCAAATATTTTAGTAAAACGCGACCACGTTTTTTAATTGTAAAAAACACTAGATTAAAATATTTTGTTTTTTTAGGGGTTGAGATAGGCATCTTTTTCATCTTCGAAGTGTAACACTTAAATTTTCTGCAAAATTTCATGGTGATATCTCAAATAGTTTTTAAGAAACACATTTTTAAAGACGTAAGTCACATGTAAAGGCGCGATTCTTGAGGCTTCAAATTACGTAAAATAAAAAAAAAAATAAAAAATGAATAAAAACAAACTATTGGAGATAGAGCAAAACAAATTGGTATTTGTTATCAGGGTAGCAATTGGAACAATTGTGCCAAGTTTCATCAAAATCTGAAGAGGTGGGTGTCATGGCCTGGGTGACTTGACATGGAATGACCCTATACAGGGTGGTTCACCGGGAATGACATCGATCGATTATGAGAAAACTATAATTAGGAAAAATCTGAAAATTTGGTAGTATACTAATGTCAATGGAGGACATACAGCAAAAATATTTTCAAAATGGCACAAGTAACTTGTTTATTTTAAATGAGACACCTTGTATATTATTAAATTTTCGTATTCTACGGTAAATTCTTAATACACTTCATGTATAATGTTCTATACCTAAGTCCAGCCGTTTTTGACATATAAACATTTTATGTCAAAAATGACGTTTGTAGACCCGTAAATAATTATTAATTTCTCCTATACGGCTGCCTTTTTTACCAAATTTGAGTTTGTTTCTTTATTCCAGCGTTATTAATACAGGGCGCTCAAAAAATAACAATAAAAATAAAATTGAAAAAACTGTCAAAAGTCAATTTTTTCTAATGGAAACCGCCTATTTTTACAATTTTATCTTATTTGGCTTTAAAAACTAGACTAACTTTGTATATGGTTGTCTGTACCTAAAATTTGTAGTTTTCCAAATATTGGCAATTTAAGATTTTTCTATTGCTTGAATGCCTTTATAAATTATTGTTAGATGGCCATGACTGCGTTAAACGTTAGGAAACAATGAAGTATCAAACAAATGTCACCCTGTTAAACGAAGATTATTTAAATCTATTTATTATTTACGGACAATGGGATAGAGTTATTTCAAGAACATGTGACACATTTGCGATTCGATATCCAAAAAAACAGAAACCATTACCAAAAACTGTAAAAGGAATTATAGAAAACTTCAAGAGATTTTGATCCCTAAGAGCAAAAGTGCAGAGAAATAAACCAGTAGTTAACAATGAAAATAATATTATAGAAATCGCGAATAAGAAACAGAAAAGTCACAAAATTTATTTTAATAAATGTTCAAATTGACGCCCTTGAACTTCCAGACATTTTTCACACATAAGCAGCAATTCTTCATAGGTGGCCCTCCTAAGTGACTGAGGATTAAGTTCGTCAAATGCTGTTCTAACTCGCTGCATACAATCATCCCTGGTGGTTACTGTTGTGTTATAAACGATATTTTTGATTTTTTCCCAAATAAAGAAATCCAGTACTGTTAAGTCTGGCGAGCGGGGTGGCCAAAGATTTAGTCCATTATTGCCAATCTATTCATCATAAAATAAGTATTGAAGATGATTATTAACTGCGTGACTATGATGCGGAGGCGCCCCATCATGTTGATAAAATAGATTTATATGATCAGCAAGTGGCAAGTTGTCAAAATAGTTAACTTCAATATTGCGCAAGATATTAAGATAGCGCTCACCTACAAGTTAATAAACATGTTTTATATGTAAAAGAATTCATAAGTACCTAACTTACCATTTAAATTGCCATAGAATTCTAGGGCCATGACGCCGTCATTTCTTTTGGCACAGTAGACGTTAAATTGCCAGGTTTCTTGAAAACGTTGTTCTCTAAATGCATGTACATTTATGTCGCTCCAATAATGGGAATTGTGCCGATTAAAAACTCCATTTTTTCTAAATTTAGCTTCGTCCGTCAAAATAATATTATCAAAAAAAAGAACATTTTTTGTGACCAAAGTAATATGAATTCACAAAATTCCACTCTTCGTGGAAAATCAGTCTCCTTTAAATGCTGAACTTTGGAAAACTTGTATGGGCGAAACTTGTGTTTCCATAAAATTCTTAATATCGATGATTTAGATATTCCTGATACTAATGCTACCTGCCCTGTAGATATTGTTGGATATGCGGCAAAAACATCCCAAAATTGCGATTTTCATATTTTCATTGTTAACAACTGGTTTATTTCTCTGCACTTTTGCCCTTACAGATCCAAATCTGTTGAAGTTTTCTATAATTCGTTGTACAGTTTTTGGTAATGGTTTCTGTTTTTCTGGATATCGAATGGTAAATGTGTCACATGTTCTTAAAATAACGATATCCCATTGTCCGTAAATAATAAATAGATTTAAATAATCTTCGTTGGTATAATTTAATCTTCCCGACATGATTATTGATAATTGCCAATATTTCGAAAAGTACAAATTTTAGGTATAGACAACCTTATACAAAGTTAGTCTAGTATTTAAGGCCAAATAAGATAAAATTGTAAAAATAGGGGGTTTCCATTTGAAAAAATTGACTTTTGACAAATTTTTCAATTATATTTTTATTGTTATTTTTTGAGCACCCTGTATTATTAACGGTGGAAATATTATACGAAGTCTGCTAAAGTAAGTCATGTTCAATAAGAAAACAAACTCAAATTGGACAACAAAGGCAGCCGTATAGGAGAAATTAATAATTATTTACGGGTCTGCAAACGTAATTTTTGACATAAAATGTTTTATATGTCAAAAACGGCTGGGCTTAGGTATAGGACATTATACATGAACTGTATTAAGAATTTACCGTAGAATCCGAAAATTTAATAATATACAGGGTGTCCCATTATAATAAGCAAGTTACTATCGACTTTCGGCACTACCGAAAGTGCCGCCACCTTCAAAATATTTTAACCGTATGTCTCCCATCGACAGACATTAGTACACTACCAAATTTTTAAATTTTTCCTAATTATAGTTTTCTCCTAATTTAAACTAATATTATCCGAACTTAATAACAATACAATTCAAAACTATCACTCCTATTCGACTATTGTAAGCCAAGGTGTACCACAAGGCTTTATTTTAGGTCCTATATAATTTCATTAAACAATTTGTTGTTTTATTGAAACTGGACATAAACAAATAACGACAAACGAAAAAAATTAAAACAGTTTCATCATTATAATACCGAATAAAACATGCATTAATAAATAGTCACCTGTGTTCTCTTAAAATATTTTGGACGGTGGTTCAACATATACCCAAGTCTCTAGCTATAGCTCTGGTGCTTCAATGAGGATTAACATTTACATAAGCTAAAACATCAATAACATTTTCCTCTGTTCTACCTCTGCGTAGTCTTCGGTACACCGGAAGATTCACATTTCCAGTAGTACGCACACGGTGTACAAGTCGGAGAAAAACCCTTCTGCTGTGATGCCGTCTGTTTGGGTACTGCAGTGCATACACTCTAGCAGCAACGGTTGCATTTCTCATACATTCAAAATAAACTGCCAACATATGAAATGCTTCTTCATTTGTAAGAATCATTTTGGTACGAAAAGATAAAGAAAGTCTATTAAATGTAACACGATGAATAATTTTTGACATATGCGTGAAAATCATAGCTTGCTTGTTTTCAACAGGGAATTTATTTTATATCAATAATATCTTACATGGCCCTCTTTACTAATTTTGTTGTCATCAATAAATCGTAATTCATATTTTAAACTGTACTTGTTGTTGCTGGGCAAATATCGGTTTTTATTGATATTTTATGCTTTTGATTTACTAACACATCGCTTGAAAACAAATATAACATTCTTATATAATTAAAAAAATGTTAGATTTATCACATTATTATTTTATAATTTGTTCTCATTGTTAGTAGAGACAGGATTACATTTAGGTAATCTAGCGGCAACCATAACATTAGTATGATAACAGTTTAAATTACTGCAGACCAATGTAAGATCTGTTCATCCAGACTAAATTTAATAATTTCCGTTAACGCAACTAGCCTACTAGACGTTGGAAGAACAATTCCTGCCATTTACCTGTTTCTTACGATATCTCAGGATAGGAAAAAGATATCGACTTGTAGTTTTCACTGTTTTATTACTAATTTAGTCTACTTTTTAAAGACCTACTTAAATTTTTATGCTTCCATTTAAAATTGTAAAGAGAAAACACAATATTAAAAAAATATTAAACAGCGCCCTATAGCATTTATGTTATTAACCAGATTGCTTCAAATTTACAAAATTTCTATTGTTTAACAAAAGCTCTTTCAAACAACATGAAGTTTATTAAAATCGATCAAGCAGAACCCGAATTAAAGGCGTTTTTTCGTAACAAATTTTAACTGTCAAATACGCCCTCTAGCGGTTGACCTACAATTCTGAAAATAATTTCCAGGCGTTTCTTGAGGCCACTTTTGTTATAAAATTTTTTTTCCCGAACCTGTGCTATAATCTATTCCTGAGATATGGCAGACGGCCGTTCTTAGTTGGCCACCCGGTACTAATCATTCTCTAAATTTAATAGGAAATTCCGCTGTAGAAGAATGTGGTTCTGCAATTTACTATTTTATGTTTGTACAAAACTTATTTACATTTTTTTCATCATCTACCAGCCTCTGGAAAATTTTGAACAGAAGATTAGATTTAAGTGAACATTCTGTCTCAGTTAAAAGGATTTCAGATACAAGATGGTCAGCAAGGACAGATGCTGTATTGGCTGTGAAACTTGGTTACAGCAACATAAAAGAAGCGTTAAATAAAATTTGCAATTCAAAAGAAAAAAAGTCACAGTGATAGAAGCGAAGTCACTTCGAAAACAAATGGACAAGTACGAAATTGTTCTAATGACAGTAGTATGGAACAATATTTTACAAAGGATTAATGCTACTAACAAATCACTACAATCAAAAGAATGTTATTTAATGAAAGGATCCATATTACTAAAATCTTTGGAACCCTTTATCGATAACTTCAGGCAAGATTTTGAAAAAGTTAAAAAAGAAGCAATTGGATTTTCAGGTCTTTCATTCAATATAGAAGAGGGCCACACATGTAGACGACAAAAAAGAAAACGGTTTTTTAATGAAAATAAAGAAGTCGGCCATGCTTTTACAACAAAAGAAAATTTTATAGTAAACTCGTTTTATGTTATATGTGATAATTTAAAGTCAGAACTATCTCTAAGAAGTCAAACATATGAAGCGATTGTAGAGCCTTTCAGTATATTTTTTTGTTCAGAAATGTCAAAGGAATAAAAACAGAAATCAATAAAAAAATTGATGGATATTTACAAAGATGACATTGATGTTGATATATTCAAAGATGATGTACTTTTCCAAATGTTGAAGTGTTATTAAAAATTTTTAGAACAATTCGATTATCTAATGCATCGGGAGAAAGATCGTTTTCTGTCCTAAAACGCGTGAAAAATTATTTATGAAGCACGGGGGGAGAAGGCAGATTAAATGATATGTCGATTTTGTATATACAGAAAGACATACTTAATCACATTAATACAAATAAAGTAATAGATGATTTTGAAAAAAATAATAAAAGCAGTATTTTTTATTTCCCAGTTTCTTTAGTTGAATTTTAATGCTATGTTTCTGCAACAAGTTAAGCGAGATTTAAGTAAATTAATTTATCGAATATTATTTTTTATAATTTTGTAAATAATTTTTAATATATTTTCAAAAATTATTTGAAAATGGTATATTATTTTTTGTTATAAAGTAACCAAAATTTTGATACAAAACGTTTTAAATAAACTTGGTGTAAATTGTCGTGGAAACATGTAGAAAGTTGTTTTACAGTTGTTTAGAATTTTTAAATGTATGATAACAGAACAGGAAATTGGTTCAGAAAACATTTTTAATTTTTGTCAAATTGGTTTTGAGGCCCCATTATTTTTACCGCTTAGGTGACTTGATCCACCACTGGATGTTTTATTGGATACTCAATTCAAATAGTTATACTACTGTAACCAGTTAAGAAAATAAGTAAGTTCAGCTTGTTACTTAGTAAGATACCTAAAATCACAGGTAGTCATTGATACATTAATCTTTTATTTTTCATACATTCATTTACAGTTTTGGGGCTCGACCACCCAATTACAAAATATTTTTATCTCGCAAAAATAAATTATTCATGCTATTTGGGGTGTTCCTCCACTCACTTCAGTAAAACATGTTTTTGCAGAATTAGATACAGGGTGGCCCACCTATCTGGTCTCAGAATATAGCTCCTAAATCAATAGAGATTTATAATAAATTCCAATGGTATGCTATTGGAGACTAAGAGAGCTACTTTTTAAAATTATTTTTGTGTGTACAGGGTGCTCCATAAATACGTGGCAAAAATTTCGACATTTTTTTAAACGGAACACCCTGTATATTTTTTCATTTTTAGAAACTGTCTTTTGTAAGCTTTACAACGATACCTCGTTTTCAGTCATCGGATGCAGCGTTGCCAAGTTATTCACGTTTTGGTAAAATTTACGGGAAAATCATATTGGTAAAAAGAATATCAGTGTTTTTTTGTTTTTATAATCGGAACGACAAAAATTACCAGTCTAGTAGACAAAATGTTAACTAAATCTTTTATAAGTATTAAGTTTATAAACAATATACAGGGTGTCCAGAACAGATCATCCAAATGCGTCATTTTCAAATAGCTCTACTTTTTAAAATTATTTTTGTGTGTACAGGGTGCTCCATAAATACGTGGCAAAAAATTTCGTCATTTTTTTAAACGGAACACCCTGTATATTTTTTCATTTTTAGAAACTGTCTTTTGTAAGCTTTACAACGATACCTCGTTTTTAGTCATCGGATGCAGCGTTGCCAAATTATTCACGTTTGAGTAAAATTTACGGGAAAATCATATTGGTAAAAAGAATATCAGTGTTTTTTTGTTTTTATAATCGGAACGACAAAAATTACCAGTCTAGTAGACAACATGTTAACTAAAACTTTTATAAGTATTAAGTTTATAAAAAATATACAGGGTGTCCAGAACAGATCATCCAAATGCGTCATTTTCAAATAGCTAAAACTTAATTTTTTCAAATAGAACACCCTGTATATAAATACATGATATGAAAGCTTATTTAATAAGCTTTCTAATGATATCATAATTGTGGTAACTAGTATTACTTATTAATAGGTAAAAACCTAAAAATAAAAAATATGTCAATAGTCATGTGTAATAATGAATAAATATGTAAGTACCTACATTTAATATTTAATAAACATAAAACCAAAATAAACAAATTAATTGATCTTGAAAAAATAATTATTTCAATAAATGTTCGAAATGTCTCCCATTTTGTTCGATGCATTTTAGTGCCTGATTCCTTGTCGAATCCTTAACTTATGCCAGCATATTTGGTGAAATGGAGTTAAATGCTTCTCTTATTCTCGCTTTCATATCTTCTTTAGTAGTCACTGGTTGGTTGTACATTTTGTTTTTTACATATCCCCACAGAAAAAAATCACAGGGAGTTAGGTCCGGTGATCTGGCAGGCCAATGTATCGGTGCTCCTCTACTTATCCATCTATCTGTTTTAAAACATGCGCCAATGGGGTGTCTTCTCTGCGGATATCGTTGAGCGTAAACTCCGCTTGCTAAAAAACAGTTTTTCTGACATTCTCCCAAAATGTAAATCATTTCAATTAGTTCTTCACTAAATAATTCATTTTAAACTTTTCCAAATATTCTTTAAAAAACAATAATTTTATAATAGCTTCAGAAATAATTATTGGCAATTGTTATTTATTCTGAAAACTATCAAGATTGTGTTTTGTTTTCAGTGATTACTTTGCGTTTCCTATTATACTATTAGTATAATATAATAATAATAAAGTAGTACCTAGTCATGAAAACAGGGCTACTAATACTACAATTGGGTATTTTTCAGATTAAAGTGCTAATTCTGTAAACCAGTGGTTTACAAATTTTTGTTTATTTTTAAATTTCTCTTGAAATGAATAAGAAAACGAAAACAAAAGACACATTTTTTATTTTTAGGTTTTTACCTATTAATAAGTAATACTAGTTACCACAATTATGATATCATCAGAAAGCTTATTAAATAAACTTTCATATCATGTATTTATACACAGGGTGTTCTATTTGAAAATGACGCATTGGGATGATCTGTTCTGGACACCCTGTATATTTTTTATAAACGTAATACTTATAAAAGTTTTAGTTAACATTTTGTCTATTAGACTGGAAATTTTTGTCATTCCGATTATAAAAACAAAAAAACACTGATATTCTTTTTACCAACATGATTTTTCCGTAAATTTTACTCAAACATGAATAACTTGGCAACGCTGCATCCGATGACTAAAAATGAGGTATCGTTGTAAAGCTTACAAAAGACAGTTTCTAAAAATGAAAAAATATACAGGGTGTTCCGTTTAAAAAAATGTCGACATTTTTTGACACGTTATTTATTTTATTTTTATTTATGGAGCTCTCTTAGTCTCCAATAACATACTGTTGGAATTTTTTATAAATCTCTATAGATTTAGGAGCTATATTCCGAGACCAGTTAGGTGGGCCACCCTGCATAATGACAGTACTGTTTGTTAAAAAAAAAACAAATTTGTTCAATACTAACTCGGAAACATATTATAATGATAACCACTTCTACCATACAAGAATTAAAAAAACACTGAACGTGTTTCAATAGCTAAGCTATCATCATCAGCGGTCACCTAGTCAACCAATGGTGATGATGGCTTAGCTATTGAAATGTGTCCGGTGTTTTTAAATTTTTGTGTGGTATATGGATGTATTTTGTTTGTTATAGGTCCTGCCGCAGTTTCAGTGTTCCAGATGTATCATAACCAGTTCTCATTTAAGAACCCCTCTTCATAGAATGACCCAATTTGAAAAAGGTCCTCACTACGCGCGCTATAAAAACATGTAATTCATTGCCATCAACTATAAAATCTATTAAAGAATGTATTACATTTAAGCAGGCGATCAAACAGCACCTTATTTCACAATGTTTATACAATGTCAGCGATTATTTAAATTCTTAGTGTAACATTTCATTATGTTTATTAACTAAACCAATGTTCATTATTGTATGAATTTCTATGGCAATGTACTATTATTATTAATAATACGATAAAATGGTAAGTTTTAAAATTTCATCTTCAGCAAAACTATAAACAGAATTATCTCGGAAACATTTTGAAAAAAGTCCTTTTACTTTTCGACTTGAAATCAAAAACTGTATACAGAATTTCATTTTTTACTTTTACTTATGAAGAACTTTGCGTAATAAATATATATTCTTAAAAAAAAAACAAGAATAGTATCATTGACGATTCATCCATTTTAAGAAAAATCTTTCAATATAGGTTTCAAAAAATAATTAAAATTTCGATTGTCATAAACTGATACTCACACCACCTTAATGAGAATAATTTTTTTTATCTATTGCTTAATGAAAAAATCAATGTGAATGGCTAGGTTATACATACTTTCCAACGTGATTTAGCAAAGTTCTTTTTCAATTGTTCAGCTACAGTACCATGAATATTCTTATTACTAGCAGCATTCCCAGATATCCTAAAATTATACAAATATTAAATTATCTAGTGAAAAAGTTAATTATAAAAAGATTTACCATGGATGATCTAAAGCCTGTCTGCATGTATAACGTTTTTCTACATTAACACACATCAAATTCCTAATAAAATCTTTTGCTGAATCACTAATTTCATCCCAATAAGGTGAATCAAATTCAAATTCACCTTTAAGTATTTGCGCAAAAAGATTTGCATCATTTTCATCATAAAATGGAGGGTAACCACATAGTAATATATACGAAATCACACCTATACTCCAAACATCAACAGCTTTACCATATGGCTTTTGTGCGAGAACTTCGGGGGCTAGTAAATATAATAGACATTATTAATACTGACATTTATTTAATATTGTATATTACCAACATATCCCGGTGTCCCACACGCAGTTGCCATCACACCAGAGTCTTCCATTTTTGACAATCCGAAATCACTTATCATAATTTTACTATTCTCATCTGGACTATAATACAGCAAATTTTCAGGTTTTAAATCACGATGTACCACACCCTGCTCATGCATATATTCGACAGCTTCTAAAACTTGACGTATAAGGCCAGAAGCATCTTTTTCAGTATAAGACCCTTTTTCAACAATACGATCAAAAAGTTCCCCACCGGTCACTCTAACAATAAAGCATTTTTAGTACACATAAATTACCTTATAAAAAACCTACAATTCCATAACCAAATAAACCTTAGTTTTATCTTCAAAAGTTTCTAGAAGTTGAACAATGTTGTGGTGAGTTAACCTAAAATAATTCAAATGCGATAAAAATTGGGCAGTTTATAACTGATACTTACTTTCTTAGCACCTTAATTTCATTCTCTAACGAATCCTCTTTTCCTTTTAACGCTTTTTTATCGATAATTTTAATAGCGTACAATTGGCCATGCTGTTCTTTACTTTCCCCAAGTCTTACAACTGAAAACGCCCCCCTAAAAAATAGACTTAGTATCAAACGTAACGGATAGTTAGAAAAATCTTACGTTCCCAGCAAATCTTTTAAAGTATATTTGTCTTCTATGCATTGCTGTTTCTCAACGTCTTTCGTATCCTTTTTATTTTTCTTTTCCGAGTCCTTCTTTCCAAATAACGGCATTATTATAATATGAACTCCTTCCTTCTGGCTCTTATAAATAATCTATACAAGAACATAAATATCACAATTTGTTAACTTGACACACTCGCAACATAACAAAACAATCGATGACGATATTCAGCTGCTAAAGTATTGTATTTTAAACATAAGCACGTTGAAGAGCTGTTACCACTGTTGATTTAAAACGTTGCCAAAATAATCATCAAAAATTGTAATCTGGATGTCACACAGCTGTCAAAGATGTTACAATATCAGGTCCACCAACTTTAACGTAAACACAGATTTAGTTGGTATTACATAAATATTAACAAGTCAAAGGCGTAGAATTGTTTAAGTTTATACAGCGTGATCCAGATTGATTATGGGGTTTGTAACTCCGTAAAAAATTTCATCCGCTGGGGTCATGAGCGTGCGTAAATACATATGTATAAACTGTCATAATTTGCGTCCTTCTGTTCTTCGTCTTTTTATTGTTCCTGTAATTCACGTAAAATCTGTCTTTTTCAAGACACTGAGTCTTATTAGTAAAATTGAATTAATGATTATAATTTTATAGCTTATTTTGGCCAATTTGTTGAATTTGATTTAATTAGATATGCGGATAGTGAAATATTGATGTATACATAAATATTATTATTGTAAAAATGATTATGATCACTGGAATAATAATTATAAATTTTTGAATTATGATTTGAATAGTTAATTATTTAGGTAAAAAAATCTAAAAATGGTGGGATTCCTGCTGACAGGAAATTGATGATAATTTAATTTTTGAATTCATTGATTAATAAAATAAATTTTCTTTTTATTTAAAATTAAAATTACGTTGATTGTTAAAATTGAATAGGTTAAAAAGTTAACTAATCATGTTGTTTGTAAATAAATTATTGCAGCAATTATTCATCCTATGTGGTTAATTGATGAATAAGCTACAATTTTTCGTATTCTGATTTGATTTAATGCTATTAGTTCTCTTACAATGATTGCTATTAGAATAATTATTACTATAAAAGATTTAAATTTAATATTTAATATTAACAGGACTATAGGGGCAATTTTCTGTCATGTTAATATTGAGGTGTTACAGAATGCCGTAGTGACCGCCGTCTTCGAGAATACTAAACGTAGAGTAAATGTATGCTTAGAAAATAATGGACAACATTTTCAGCACCTATTATAAGCTTCCGGAGGCTATAATCCGTCATCGGTCAAATTAAAACTAAATTGAAATAAAAACATTCCGTTTACTTATTGGCGTTTTTAATAATAACAGTAAGATGGAGGTACTTCAACAATCAAGAAATGCAGACTATTTATGTCATTTAAAATTTTGCTGTATTTCCTGTTGATATATCATCAACTTTTGAATTTCTCGCCCAACAGTAATACCCGTATGCACCTTTGATTATGTATAACTACTGCATGTAGCAAGGCCTATTTACTTTACAATGATCGGATTGAAGCTTAATTGTGAAATAGAAATAGAATGCATTGGAAGTGATGAGAGAGATGGATACAAAGTTTCTACTAACGAACAACGCGCAAGCTTATGATGCTTGATAAGTTTCCATTGATGATTTGAGGTATTTGAGGTTATATTTGTTAACGAAAATTGTAGTGTTTTCTGGTATTTAAGTAAAAACTTAAAAATGTTTGGCTACGTTGTAAAGATATTAAATATTGAATATTAGTTGCAATACACTGTCTATCTCTTTTTTTAGAATCACGTTTTATACATCCAGCAGTTATACATAATCAAAGATATGTACACCACTGGATATAGTTGGGATCACTAAATGAGATAAGTGGATATAGCTTTTTTGAAGTAAGCGGACCACTTAATCAATCTGGATCACCTGTATTATAAATTATTATTTAATTTGCTTATATTTACATGTTGACTGCGTAACTGAAATTGAACTAACTGCCACCTGCTGTGCGCCACCGGTCCTTAACTTAGATTAGGAATTTTCCTCGTCTAAGGTCCTTAAGGACCGGTGATTAGTTATTCGTACTGTGCGCACCGGTCGCCGAGGACCGGAAATTATTTTTCAATATTTTTTGTTTAACAAGTACACCTCTCGACTTACGAAAAATTTATCTTTTGGTGCTAATGCCTTTTTTATGTTTAAAGTCATGTTCGACTATGCTTGTTTTTTCAAGGTCAAACGATATGATTTTTAGAAAAAATGTTTTTGAATTTAAATTGCTGGAAACAACATTCATAGATAATTCAAATGCTTAGCTTTTGGGTTTCTAAGTGGTATGTCTTTCTATTTATATTTTATATAAGTTTATACGTTTCGATTACAATACAGTTATCGTCCTCAGTAAATGGTTAGTATCTATAAGAACTGCTTGAGATGTTAGAACAAATTTATGAAATATGAAAACGCAAACATAAGCCTGCTATTAATATAACAGTTTGAAGATGACAAATCAGACTACCCTCTAACGGTAAGGCGACCATTCGTCCTGTATTATACCGGACAGTCCCTTTTTTAAACACATCATTTCTTATAACTAATTATTTTAAGAAATTACGTAAATGTTTCGTGTCTATAAAGAAATCCAACTTTCTCCAAACACCTAAATGAAACGCTGTATTATGACAGTATTTCGTACCAAAAGTGTCTGATTTCACGTTTCTTCAGTGTCTCTATGGAACTGTACAAAAAACCAGCGAAACGAGAATGTCGAGAAAGATGGGAGAAGCGCTAGAAACGGGGGAGACGATGGAGAGGTGAGAGACGTGAGAACCGATAGAGACGAGGGAAACGAGAAATGGGGAGACGACAGAGACCAGAGAGAGGCCTAGGAGACGAGAGGAACGATCATGATCAACTTCTATTACAGAAAGTATTCGCTAGTTTAAAAATACATCACTAGACGGCGTCGCAAACAAGCAAATCTGCTTTTAAAAATATACTACTAGGTAACGCCATGATCAACCTCCGTTACAGAAAACATGCACTAGTTTAAAAATACACCACTAGATGACGTCACAAACAATCAAGCCTGCTTTTAACAATAAGTGTAATCTAATTGGAGGGATTTTTTGTCTGATTGGAAATCAGCTTCTGTCAGCCTTATTCGAATTAATACAAAAACAAAAACAAGCTGTACGTCAAAGGGTAAGGGCGAAATCAATAACAACCATTTAACACTTATGACTCATAATTAAATTGTCTACAGTGTTGTCAGGCAAAAACAATTGATTTGATTGATTAATCGATTTGCTTGACGGTGTCTTATGAGTTAGTATGCATTAGTGATTTTAGTTACGGCTTAGGGTTAGTATTATCAGAACTCAGTATTTTTTGAGTTGAGGGTTAGTTTTGCAAGTTGTAGCTTAATTCAATTGAATTGGAGTCTGTTTTGAAGCGAGAGTTGTTTTTGCAAACTGTAACTTAAACCAAGTCAGAGTTTTTGAAGAGAAGATTGTCTGTATAAGTCGTTATTCAAAATAGACAAATGTCTGGGGTTAGATAAACAAATGGTCAAATGTGATTAAGTGATTTATATTGACCATTTAAAAATATACTAGTAGGTAAAGCCAGGAGCCATTACAGAAAACATGCACTAGTTTAAAAATACACCTCTAGATGACGTCACAAACAACCAAGTGTGCTTTTAAAAATAAGTGTAATCTAATTAGCGGGATTTTTTGTCACGCGCAAAGAACGTGAACATCATATTTCCATTTTTAAGGACAGTCCAACTTTCACGTAATTAGCTAATTAGGGTTTTTCTAAACACGTTAGATGTACTTAAATCGTGACAGGTTGTTATTGTGGTTACATAACTGGGGAAATCCAGAAAATAATTACTTTATATTAATGATTGCTGAAGGCCTCTAAGTACTTTATATTATTCAGTTATAAGCAAGACGCCTAAAGTGCATATGTTGTGATTGTAAGTAGCTGTTTACCCTGTCAAGACGTTCTTCCCATACGATTATCGACAACAACCCTGGTAAGTGCTCGTTTTTTATTTTAACCCTTACACCTTATTTTATTTACTTTATTTAATTGCTAGAGGACTGATTTCAAGTTTGGTTATATTCGTTGTTGTTGTATAGGCATTTTTACTGATTTAACTGTAAAACGTATTTTTATCACTGTATGCAAAATTTGACAACAGTATACACGTTAATTTGAGCGATATTATTGTTATTATGGTTGTCTAATGATAATGATGAGCGTTGGTAAAATAAAATGTCGTCCTATAGCTGCCTTACGAAATAAAATCGGTGTTAGTTTCGAAATGCTTGTGTATTATCAAAATTGCAAATGAAAGTCAGCTTGTTTATTTACCCCCAGAATATTTGCCCGTGTTCAAAACGAAATAGTGCGCTCAAACTTGTTTATAAATCTAGGCCCCTTTCTGTCATAGGTATCTCCAAATTTGAGTGATATTATTATTATTATTATAGTTGTCTAATGATAATAAGAGTTGTGTAAAATAAAACACTTGATTTGGTTTGATATGCTTCGGCTGATTTTATTGGCCTATCGATTGATTTGATTAATTTCTGTCTTTTGACAAAAGGCCATTTCAAATTTCCCCGCCAAAACAAAATGGCTGTCAAAATTTAATTAAGACTCATAATTAAAAACAGAGTAACAACGACATAGGACGTTCAGGATTGCTCATTTTTCCATTTCCAATAACGCCAGCTCCTATTACAGAAAACTTTCATTAGTTTTAAATCTCAAAATAGTATTACTTGTAATGATTAAAACCGCTTATCTTTCTTATAAACAGATTAATAATGACTTAGGACGTTCAGGCTTGCATAGAAATCTAAGGCCCTTTTTGACAGAGGTGTTTGCGCTAAGGCAGATCTTGTATCTAAAATGTTTTAGTTATCTTTTTTCCATTTTCAGTAACGCCAGCCCCTATTACAGAAAACATTCATGAGTTTTAAGTATCAAAACAGTATTACTTATAATAAATGATTAAAACCCTTTATCTTTTTTATTTATAAATTTAATCATGACTCATAATTAAAGCCATGATAAGTTGTGCGTAACAGTGGACTAAGTCGTGAAAATGGGTGTGACGTCTTATACCTCTCTCACAAGTTAGAACTAGGGCTTCTTATTCCAAATTTCCCCTCATAACAATTACAGTGATCTGTATGTAGTTTTAAAATACACGGCTAGGTGGAGCCACAAACAAATTCATATTTTGGGGCAAGCGGGGCATGACACAGGGCTAAGACCCGAGAGCAAGTTCCGAAGACCTATACGTGTCTTACCAGTTAGAATTAAGGCCCCTCATTAAAATACAAATTCAAATTTTCCGCCAAGGGAGCCAGGGAGCAAAGCCCCGAAAGCAAGTTGCGAAGCCCTATATCTATCTTATAAGTTAGCATTAGGCCCTCGTATTAGAATACAAGTTCAAATTTCTCGCAATAAACAATCAGAATGTAAAGACTTAAATACACATTCAAATTTTCCACCGAGGGACGAAGACCCGAAAGCAAGTTGCGAGGCCCTATACCCGTCTTATAAGTTAGCATTAGGGCCCCTTATAAGAATACAAATTCAAATTTCCCCCTCAGAATGCTAAGACCTTGTCCTCCAATCAGAGCACAGCGGCTGTGTGGTGGGGCTACGGACGGATCAGAAGTCAGAGGGTCGGGCACTCGCACAACCAATCAGGTAAAAGGAATGGGTGTGGTCTAGTCTTAGCCTCTCCTTAATAAAGCTATAAGGGCCTTATCTAGTCTTAGCCCCTCCTTAACACATCCAAAATGGCTTGGCCAATCCCAAAGGCCACCAATAAGAACATTGTATGCGCGCGCGTTTCCCTACCCTTCAGGGGCTCATAACCAATCAGAATGCAGAGACAATAATAATAATAATAGTAATAATAATAATAATAATAACAATAATAATAAGTATAGTAATAATAAGAATCCAATTAATAATAATAATAATAATAATAATAATAATAATAATAATAATGTGGTGGGGAGGCTCAGTAGCCACTGTTGCCAGCAGTGGTGAAGCAAAGAGATCTCAAGCCGTTTGTCTTCTTCATCTACTCGTGCTATCTTACTGTAGTTAGTTTGTAACCTTAGTCTTGTTTGTTTTTCTTTCTTCCGTCCCTTGTTCTCTGTTTAAAAAAATATGTAAAAATAACAAAAAAAGGCCTTGGCCCGCTGGCAGTTAGCGATAAAATGCATCGATGACGACAACGCAATGAACATGGACTATGGAGAGTAACTCGAGCCCTTCGGGGCGCCCACATTTTACAGTACAGGGGTTCGGATTGTCCCCAGTACCGGTCGGGAGCGAGGCGGAGCGGGCAGGCCTCACCCGAAAGCGGCTGCTCGGCGTCCGTGGTAGGAAACCAGGCCACGGAGCTAGTAAGAGCTACTGGAATTGACGACGACCCTAGTGTGAACACGGATGACGGCATGGTTTCGATAGTTTCCAATCAGAAAACTGTCAAAAAAAGTAGACAGGAAAAGGAGACTTCTTGGTCCCAGTTTCTGCTACTTAAAAGGAAAGAAGGCAACTTCACAAAGTGTAGTCCCTTCTTGATATCTAAAGCTTTGTATGGATACGTAGGAGAATTAAGTAGTGTTAGAAAAGTTAAAGGGTTACTTTTAGTGGAAGCTAAATCGAGAGCACAATCAAACATGTTACTAAACATGAAAAGGTTATCCGAATTCGACATAGAGGTAGCAAAACATCCAACTCTGAATATGTGCAAAGGGGTAATTTATTGCCCAGATTTCTTAAATTGTAGTTTAGACGAAATTAAAGAAGGCTTAAGCCACGAGTTTGTGGTTGAGGTTAAAAGAATTAAAGTCAAAAAGGAGAAGGAATTAATTGATACACCAAACCACATACTTACCTTCGAAAGAGAAAATATTCCCAAGACCATTAAAGCGGCAATGTCCTCTTTAAAAGTGAGGCCGTACATTCCAGCACCTTTGAGATGCTTTAATTGTCAGCAGTTTGGGCATGCAGCGATATACTGCAAACTAAACAAAGTATGTATTTGTGGTAAACCCCCACACGAGGGCACGCCTTGCGAAAACCCCAAGTGCTGCCCAAACTGTAAAGGAGACCGTATGGCTATATGGAGAGGATGTCCTATAAAAGAGAAACAAAAATTAAGGAAGTCATGGTAACAAACAAAATCTCTTACCATCAAGCTAAACAAATGGAGGGATATGCAGTTACAAGGGAATCTACTTACGCGCAGATTGCGTCATCGTCTGCAAGCAGTCTGACTTTACACACGATAATTCCTGAAATAAGGAAGATTATACAGGAAGAAGTAAAAGTACTTACCGCTATTACTGAAAAATCTTCCAAGGACCAACAAGAAAAGAATGAACTTGTTAATGAAATTAAGAAAATTATTCGTACTGAATAAGAAACGGCGTCTCGCTCTATGAATGTACCTTCGATATGCTCGGAGGTTGAGGATATGGAAGAAGAGTCTCGTGGTGCCAAAAGAAGAACGGAATCTACTGAGTCTAGCCTTCAGTCTACTGATGACGTGACTCTAAGGGAAGCTAGAATGAGAAATTCAAAGTCGACAGTGAAGGCAAAGAAGAAAAAGGGATGGCAACTAGGGAGACCCCGAAAGCCACCCTCCTAAGAGTGATATTCAGACTGTGATATTATCAGTTGAGAACTTATTTCTTAAATCTGTGATATTATTTGTTGTGATTGTTTAATATTTTACATTTTACCTGTGATATTATTTGTTGTAAATGTCCAGAGAATTTTATTTATACACAGAGTATATATTTATATTTTAACTTTAATATTTTACATTTTACCTGTGATATTATTTGTTGTAAATGTCCAGAGCATTTTATTTATACACAGAGTATATATTTATATTTTAACTTATTTATTTATTTACTAATTAAAATTATGGCGTACAACCGTATAATTCAATGGAACTGTAGAGGGATTGAGAGACGATATGTTGACATTAAAACGCTCTTACATGAATATAATCCAATGTGTCTTTGCCTACAAGAAACGCATCTTAATCACGATCAACCATATTCCCTTAGAGGGTATGAAATATTTCGTAAAGATTACGCTGAAGGGCAAAAAGGATCTGGTAGTGTTGCGATTCTAGTCAAAAATAGCCTACCTATCGAAAGCATTGCTTTGAGCAGTCGATTGCAAGCTGTTGCAATAAAAATAAACGCAGCAATGAAAATAACCATCTGCAATGTATACTTGCCCAATACAAATTGGGACATTACAGAGCTCGAAAATCTTGTAGAACAACTACCTACACCATTCTTGTTACTTGGAGACTTTAATGTACACAATGTTCTGTGGGGTTCCACCAAAAATGATAGCAAAGGTCGAATTTTGGAAAAATGGTTAAATACAGACCAAATTACTCTGCTTAATACTGGATCAGCAACATACCACAATGCTCGGTCCAGAATTTTTGACGTTCTGGATCTGACGTTAGCTTCTACAACACTAGTACCTAATCTACGATGGTATCCTCTTGACGACCTTCATAATAGTGACCATTTTCCTATTGTCACAGAAACGGACCACGTCATACCAGAAAGGAGAGTCGTCAATAGATTCCTTACTGATAAAGCTGACTGGAACAGGTTCCGCGAACATCTTGCAGTACCAGAACAAATAAATGTAAAAAACCTTACCAACTCCATTATTAAGGCAGCAGAGATGAGCATTCCTAGATCGGGAAATCAACCCATAAAACGACCAATTCCATGGTGGAATTGTGAGGTCAGAGTCGCTATCAGAAATAAAAAAATAGCATTTAGAATGTACCAAAAAGATCCTACGGTTGAAAATCACGTAAAGTTTAAAAAAGCTAGATCGGTTAGTAGAAGAAAGGTGCTTGAAAGCAAAGGTCAAAGTTGGAAGCAGTACACTTCCTCAATTAACTCAAGCACCGATGCAAGCAGTACCTGGAGGAAAATCAAGGCTGTTAGTGGTAAATACAAAAGTAACGCAATTTCATCAATACAAACAAATCATATTACTGTCACGGAAAACTCTCTTGAGATAGCAAACACACTGGCTAATCATTTTTCAAGTGTCAGTAGCTCGGTAAAATATCATGAAGATTTCTTACGAGTAAAAAATAGAAGAGAGGTTGAAGTGTTTTTTGGTACTACATGCAACATAGATTACAATTTCCCTTTTACAATGGGAGAAATGAAATATGCAATGAAAAAGAGCAAAAAAACCGCACCGGGACCGGATGAAATCACAAACGATATGTTGAATAACCTAACACATGGAAGCAAAAACGCATTGCTAACACTGTTCAATAAGCTCTGGAATGAAGGTACCTACCCAGAGGAATGGAAAGAGGCGATAGTTATACCGATCCTAAAACCTAGCAAAAATCCATTATTAGCAGCAAGCTACCGCCCAATTGGTCTAACGTCTTGCATGGGCAAGCTTTTTGAAAAAATGTTAAACAACAGATTGCAGTGGTTTTTGGAAAAATGTAACTTCCTAGGGTCCTACCAAGCAGGCTATCGAAAATATCGATCAACTACTGATCACCTAGTTCTTCTTGAGAATGAAATCCAAGAGGCGTTTCGTAAAAGAGAAAGTCTTGTAGCGGTCTTTTTTGACATCAAGGGTGCCTTTGATATGACATGGAGGCAAGACATCATAAATAAACTATTTAATTTTAATTTACGAGGCAATTTACCAAATGTAATTAAGTCCTTCCTAACGAATAGGCGTATCCGTGTAAGAATCGGCGATGTATATTCCGAGACAAAAAAAATTGAAAATGGAATACCACAAGGGTCTACGTTAAGTTGTACACTGTTTGCTATAGCAATAAATGACATAGTCCTGAATGTGCCAGATTCCATTACAAAATGTTTATATGTAGACGACATCGCTATTTTCTGTTCAGGTAATACAGTCGGTGAAATATCTCAAAAGCTTCAACCTGCAATTAACCAAATTGTAAAAAATGGAAACGGAATTGGTCTTCGATTCTCTGAAGAGAAAACGCAATGCATGCATTTTAGCAGACTCAGAACTCCAGGTTATGGTCCACTCTTGTACATGGGGAATAAGCCTATCAGATGTCCCGAAAACGTACAATTTTTAGGTCTTACTTTTGATAGATCCTTAACCTGGAAACCACATATTGAGCACCTCAAAAATAACTGTTTACGAAACTTAAATATCCTAAAAGTCCTAGCAAATACCAAGTGGGGATCAGATCATAAATGCCTGATCAAGATTTACAAAGCATTAATATTGTCACGGTTAGATTATGGATGCATCGTCTATTCGTCTGCTCGCAAATCGTTACTTGCCATCTTAGATACAGTGCAAAACGCTGCCATTAGGTACTGTATCGGCGCTTTTCCTACCAGTCCAATTGAAAGTCTGTATTGTGAATCAGGAATCCCACCCCTAGAAAACAGAAGGAGTCAACTGCTGACTATATATATAACAAAAACTAAAGCGTTACCATCGCATCCTATTAACCATAAGCTGAAGATTGAACAGCACACATATAGAGTACGACCTACAATCACCCGGCCTGTCCATGTGCGATTTCACGAGTACATCCACAGTCATAATATAAATATTCCAACGTTAATGAATGAATGGCCATTAGAGTTTCCACCATGGATTACGCCTAAAATAAGAGTAAGAAAAGATTTAACCTATCTTAATAAAAATATTACGTGCAACAATACTTACCTGCAATTATTTTCCAAAATATGTCAGGAACAACCGTCATGCCAAACACTGTATATAAGCGGATGTAAAACAGAAAATGGAGTTGGAAGTGCAATCATGGTAGAAAATTCGTCATACAGCTGGGGCCTCAATCCAGCATCATCCACAAGTTTTGCCGAAGAATACGCTTTATGGCAGGCAATGTTATACTGCACCATGGTAAATGAAACAAAAAATTTTAAAATTGTTACTGGCAGCCTAAACATCGTAAATAACCTATCCCAAATGTATTCCACTAATCCAATGTCCATTATATGCCAATCCGCCCTGAAACATTTAAACGAGCAAGGAACTGCACTAACATTCATTTGTACACCAAAACATGCAGAAATACCGGGAAATGAACAGGTCGAATTATTTGCCCGCCAAGCAGCATACACAGCTACTGTAGATGTGGACCTAATGAAAATGAAAGATTTTAAAAGGTATTTGAAAAAAAATAGCTTTAACGTTTAACGTTTAACGTTTAACGTTTAACGTTTAACGTTTAACGTTTAACGTTTAACGTTTAACGTTTAACGTTTAACGTTTAACGTTTAACGTTTAACGTTTAACGTTTAACGTTTAATGTTTAATGGTTAATGGTTAATGTTTAATGTTTTATATAATTTTTAATTTTAACTACATATGTTAAATCTTTTAAGTGCTGTTCTGCTTAACATATCTAATTATTAAATCTATTACTTCAAGGTCTAGGAAAAACTCAGCAAAAAAGCCTAGACATACCAAAAGTCCCCATGTTTCGTTTTAAACGTTTATCAAACTATCATATTGATAGCAGGCTTATAGTTGCATTTTCATATTGATTATATTTCATAAAATTGTTTTAAGGTCTCAAGTAATTCTTAAAGATATTACCATTTGCTGAGGACCATAACTGTATTTGTTATCAAAACGTTTAAATTTATATAAAATATAAATAGAAGAATACACGATTTAAAACCCCAAAAGATAAGTATTTTAATTATGTGTAATAATTGGCACTAGTCAGTTGTAGGTTTGATGTTCTTCAAGTATCCTGTATACAGGTTGCTGTTATTTTGATGGTTTTCTCGTGTATAAGAGGTATACATTCTTATACACTGGTAAGTTGTAGTTGTAGAAAACGGTATGAAATACGTTAAAAGGGATGGTGAATTTTGAATATCATTTAAGCGCAGCTTCACATTTCGTTAAAGGTAGGCTTATCTTATGATAATCCGTTTTGATAAACGTTGGGGTGGTTTCCTCAAACGGAAAGTTGTCTACCACTATTTTTCAATGGTTCGGGTTTGCTTGAATGACAAGTACAAAGCAGGTGTGTGTTTCATAATTTGCTATTGAAGGGTTAAATAGGTGATTAGTATTTGCGACAACCAGTATTGACTGCCAAAATTTAGACTTGGAACAAATACTATGTACGTATGAGTAACAAAGTTACATTTGAATCTATTTAAAAAATAAAGGATAGGTGAAATTGCTATCGTTGCCTCATTTGGTAATGTTCTGATGCGTAAACGGACTAGAAAGTTTGAAATTAATAATGCATTAAGAAATGTTTTCAAATTGGTTCAAATATGTGCAATTATACGTTTTGTTAAGCAAGAAAATTGAGTAACCGAAATTACATTTTTATATGATCACAAAGCTAAACTTTTAAGAATTAAGAGAGGTCCTAATTACATAAAAATTAAAGTAATAATTGTGTACAGAACACTAAGTTATAAATTGTGTAAAATCTGTAAAGTTGTATTTTACTGTAGTTATTTTTAAATAAATATGGTTGATTTTAAATTGCATAAATGTACATTAATAGAATTTACTTAAATTTTTTAAGTCACATGAATAATTTTTTTTAATAAAAAAATACATGATAAAATTGTTTATTGTTGGGCTACATTGACGTTATTAATAACTATAGTCGCTCCAGAAATGTACGCCTATGTCGCTGCCTGAATGCTCCCGTCTCTTTGCCCTTTTGCCGTAGCGTTATATTGGAACCAACAATTCCTTATAAAATGATAAGGGATGCTGGGTCTATTCTTGGTTTATAGTAATTGGTGATTACTCATAAAAGTCAAAACTGTAGCCAACAATTTTTCGTCAATTGCTACTTGAAAATTGATTTTTTAAGAAGGTAAGACGGGGTAATTCCGGACTGCCGGGATAATTCCGGACATACAGACACAAACAACGAAAATTCAAATTACGCGCCAACAATACATCTGTATAACCACTATGATCGTTTTGTCTTGAGGCAGTGGCTTGTAATGTGACAGCAAAGTTGTTTGTAACACGAGCACAAGTAAGTTAACTTTATTTTTTACTAAGTTATATTTCCAGGAAATGTTTTATTTATATGTAAAGCAAAAAAACCTCCTTGTATCTCTATAAATACTTGAAATTTTAGCAAGCAACTGCTGTCATTGTAAAGTGTGCTTGTTTATGACACAACCTAACGAAACTTTCGAGGTTATTTTGGTGTTATCTCAAATTTATATAACTAATTACCAAAAATCGTCTTTTACAGGGGTAATCCCGGATATGTCAAGAAAATATGTACGTGTGCTTGGGCCAACCAGGCATCAAAATTATCCAGTTAGTTCTCTGGAAAAGGCTATAAAGGAGGTCCTACGTGGCAGAATGAACATTCGCAACGCAGCTGAAAAATGCAGTGTGCCGAAGAATATCTAGTTGAAGGGTTGACTGTATGTGCGGAATGGGGCTTTCCTCTTCAAGCTGTTGATGTTCAAAATGTTGTCCAATCGTATTTAACCCGAATGGGAAGAGTTGTGCTTCAGTTTAAAGACAATCGACCAGGAGAGGACTGGATCTGTTCCTTTCTGAAGAGGCATAGGGAGCTAACTGTGCGCTTTGCGGAAAATATTAAACGTTTAAGAGCGGCCGTCAGCCCAAAAGATTTGGTGAGATTTTTTAATAACTTAGAAATAGGCTTGGGTGACGTTCCACCAGAAAATCTTGTTAACTGTGAGGAAACTAATTTTACGGACGATCCAGGATCCAAGAAAGTGCTGGTTCGTCGAGGGTGTCGTCAACCAGAAAGGGTAATGGACCACTCCAAAACGTCCATAAGTATAATGATGGCCGCCAGCGGAAGTGAGGAGCTTCTACCAACCTACACGGTTTACAAACCACATGGATGGAACGTGGCCCACATGTCTCTCGCTATGCCTGCAATAGCTCCGGATGGTTTGAGATGGCATTATTTGAAGATTGGTTTGCCATCATCATCATTCCCTATTTCCGACATAAGAAAGGCAGTCATCGGCGACAATCTAGTGAGTCATGTTTCTTTAGAAGTTATACGGCAGGCTCAAGAAAACAAGATTGAGTTCATTCTGCTTCCACCAAACTCCACGCACCTGTGCCAGCCACTAGACGTGGGGTTTTTTAAACCCATAAAGGTTGCTTGGCGAAAACGACTTGAAGCGTGGAAAATGAAAAATCGTGGAGTTTTACCAAAAATTGAGTTTCTTTCCCTTCTGAAGAGTTTTGTTAAATCCATGGGGGAGAAGGTTTCTCAAAACATAATACCTGGGTTCAAGACATGTGGAATAGTCCCTTTGAATAGGTAGCAAGTATTGAAGAATGTTCCTAGAGTCGACACTGCAGAAAAATCACCTTCAACTTGGTCAGATGTCTTGGTAAAGACGCTTGAGGAATCCAGAAGAAACGCAGATCCAACACGCACTCCTAGAACGTCTAGCTCGTCAAAGCGAGGAAAGCGCCTTCCTGTCTCACCAGGAAAAACCTAACTGCAACTACAGTGCCTTTGCGTCACGCAGCGACGACAGAGACTGTCATGGCCGAGGATGTCTCCATTTGTTCTGAAGAGATCGAAGGAGAAGACGATACAGAACCTCAAGTGTTGGAGCCAGAAAAGTCTTGAAGAGGGAGATTTCATTCTCGTTAAATTTATAACTCAAGAAGACCGCAGGTCAAAATTGTATGTTGGTCAGATTGTGAATGCCCTGCCAAACGATCAGTGGGAAACAAAATTTCTAAGGAAGAAAGATGGAAAAAGGAAATTTTTTCAGCTTTCCAGTTATCCCAGATGTGGAGACCATTTGCAGTAATGACATTATTTGTAAGCTCTTAGTTAAAGATTGTAGGAGGGGAAGGTTCAAATTCCCAAACATTGAAAAACAAGCTAATATTAAGAATGTTTTTTAATTATCTTCTGTCTCATGTGCCAATTATTCATTTACGTTAATTTCATTACTTAATTTCATTATTCTAACTTGATTTTATTTATAGCTGTGACAGTATGTTATCATTACATGGTATTTTTCTACTTTAGATAGACCATTTCCTTTTTTAAAAACCGTGTCCGAAATAATCCAGTTGCCGTCCTAAATCGGTTTTTAGGCTAAGCAAATGGGTAGCTGGAATTACCCCGATTAGTGGGGTAATTCGGGACAATATTTGAAAAATTTAAAAAAATAAATGGTGTAAATACCAAATTTCTTCAATGTTGGAGTTTGTTTAGAAAGGTTAAGAGATAATATATGTAAAATTTTAACTTCATCCAATAATATTTAAACGAAATTCGTACAAAGATGGATGAAGTAAGGTACAAATAGAATTACTTGAAGAAAAGTGAAATATGCAGACACGGAAGTATGTATAAGTTATCAATCTTATTACGTTCCAGGGCCAATGAGCTTTTAAATGGTAAACGGGTGATGCCGGTTTCACTAAAAAAAGAGTATGTACATATGAAAAAGAAGTATATAGATTTTATCACGTTTCTTGCAAAGGAAAAATTAACCTACTCAACTAAATTCAACTTCTTTAGATATTGTAAAGATCCCAGAATCTTTACATAAAATTAATTATTTAATCTATCCATTTGTTTTACTGAAAAATTCCTATTCATTACAATAATAAATTTTTTTCCTTCCTCCGTAGTAGAAATCATTTTTAGATTTCGATGCAAGAATCGGCACCAAAGTACCACTTTCATTATCTTACCCAATCACGCATAGGTCTCTTCGTATATAAGAGTACGTGCAACGCGAAATTAATTACTTTACTTCTCGACTTCTCAATTCACTTTTATTCCTTAACTCCCTTCTGCATTCCTACCTAATTGGAAGAAGAAGCCGTTATTTCTACCTGTCGACCCATTCAGCGGCGATTTGTAAAATTTTCCGATCATATTCACCAGTCCAGTTTCCGTCAGAATATTTCTTTATCTGCCGTGGTAGATCATTAATCGATTCCGTCTGCAAAACACCACTACACTTGTACACAATACACTTATTCGAATGTAGGCCCAGCGTAAACACCTCATAGTACACGAAATTCTACTATTTGTTAGGTTCTCGCCTGAAAAGTATTGAGAATTCCACTGGGGATGTCCGTAAAGTGAAATGATCGGAGTAGTAGTTGTGCAGTTTGCGGATGACACTGCCTTCTGGGCAGTGCATCGAAATAGCCGACGGCCTCCCGCCTCATATCCAAAACCCTTCGGAACTTTTACAACTGGGCCAACCGGAGGAGAGTTTCCGTCCAATCCTACCAAAACACAAGCAATCCTCTTCCGACGTCCTAACTACCGCGAAGATATATTTCCAAACCTAGCCGACATTAATGTTTACCTTACCCACTCCAACAAGAAGTCACCTACTTAGGAATCCTTTTCACCAAAACCCTAACTTGGCTTCCCGATGTACAAAGAACACTTAACTGGATAAGAAACCGTGCAAACCTACTGGGTGCTCTCCGGGGTAGAATCAGAGGCTGCCACCCCAAAACACTACAACACACCTACAAAACATACACACGCCCTGCTATGGATTTCTAAGAACCCATATACTCAAACATAAACATTAATCACCTCTCCTCTATCGCCTCCTGTGAACGCCGAGTACTCAGACGCATACACAAGTTACCTTTCAGGTACCCCAACAACTTCACAATACAACACGGAACCATCCCACCCATCACAAACAGAATACAAACATTACAAAGAAACTTTGCACTCAAAAGAATTTTCGGGAACACAATCCCAACAAGAGTGATGCTTACCACTCTTTACAACTACCGATTTCTTCAATTCCCACGAAAACACAAACTTAAATTCAAACACCCTTCCGCAATACTAACACAATTTCTTGACGACCTCCCTGAGGAAATAGAAGAATCCCTAGACAATACTCTACATGCCCTCCTCATCCCTCCATTTATTTTATGACGGCAGACGAGATTGGATTAACTACACACAGCACGCTACACCTAGCTAAAACAATACACACACTTAAACCGAATAGCAACTATTCAAATAGAATCAAAACATTGTCCTTTTTTAACACCAAAAAACCACAACTCATGATTGTAAACTATACAATAAACACAAAACAACGCAACACCACCAAGAAAAGAATGAGGGGTTAAAGTTGAGAAGGACTCCTGAACAATCTTCGAACAAGGATACTAATAAGCTAAAATAAGTAAGTAAATACTAACACAAGCATGAGCACACTAACAAAAAAAAACGAAATTAATTACTTCATTACTTACCTCTCGATCGACTTCTCAATTCACGTTTATTCCCTAACTCCCTTCTGCATTCTGACCTAGTTGGAAGCAGAAACCGTAACTTCTACCTGTCGACCCATTCAGCCGTGATTTGTAAATTTTCCCGATCATCTTCCGTTCCCGACTTGGTCAATAATAAAAATAACTTCTTCGTAAGTACCAAACACCACTGTTATTCGAAAAACAGATAGAGGTAAGTGGTGTTTTAAATCAGCTAACTGAAGCGAACTGCGAGATTTCTTTGCAACATTTCCCTGGCGCGAGTATTGCTTTAAACGGTCCTCCTCTTCAAACATTACTCTTTCAATAACTGAAGTTATCTTGATGTGTATGGAGATATACATTCCCAAAAAACATAATCGAGTAGGTCATCCTCGTTCCCAACCATGGTTTAATAGAGCTTGCGCTGATGCATTATCGTAAAAACATAAACTCTACACCAAATGGAGATCTTCTTTCATATGGCACCCAGGTTTGGAATAACACATTAGAAAGGTCCGGTAAAACAATCGCAGTAGCTTTAGATATTTCGAAGGTTTAGTACAAGTGCCTACTTGCCAAGCTCACTTCGTTCGGCTTATCCAGTACGCTCATCAATTGGATCTCTAGGTTTCTTGACAAAAGACGTATACGTGTGGTCGTCGATGGGTTCTTTTCGAAAGAAACTACTATTAACGCGGGCGTACCGCAAGGTACGTGAATGATAACTTCAACACTTTTCCTGCTATACATAAATGATCTCATTTTCTCAACAAGTAACCTGATCGATTGCTTTGCAGACGACAGCACTCTACATTGTAGTTCTTCTCAGTTTTCCCGCAACAATAAGTCCAGTCAAGGTGGTTAAGTGAAAACGGCTGCTTTATTTAACAGAGACTTAGAACGTATCCCTGAATGGGAAAGGAATAATCTACTCACGTTCAACGCCGACAAAACCCAGTGTTGCTTTGTGTCCGCCAAGAACGATCGATCATTTCCTGTTGTAAATATGAGTGGCTTAGATCTCAAGTTTTCAAACCCTATTTCTATGTTAGGGATGTCCGTATCATCGAACTTTTTATGGGTTGACCACCTTTTGTCAGCCAGCAAAGCAGCTGCCCGTAAACTGGGCTTTCTGTACAGATCTAAACAGCACATTACATCGCAACAATTCCTTTTACTGTACAAGGTTCAAATCCGACCTCATCTGGAATACAATACAAAGCCCAGTGTTGCCTTGTGTCCGCCAAGAAAAACCGATCATTTCCTGCGGTAAATATGAATGGCTTAGATCTCAAGTTTTCAAACTGTATTTCTATGTAAGGGATGTCTGTATCATCCAATCTTTCATGGGTTGACCACCTTTTGCCAGCTAGCAAGACCGTAAACTGGGCTTTCTATACAGATCTAATCAGTACTTCACATCGCAACAAGTCCGTTTACCGTATAAGGCTCAAATCCGACCTCATCTGCAATACAATTCCCACGTCTGGGTGTGTGCTCCCCAATACACCCTTGACATGGCAAACCGCATCCAAGAAAGCTATAAGACTTATAAATGATCCGTCTTCAACTTCTAACCTACAGTCTCTTGAGCATAGAAGAATAGTTTCAATTCTTTCTTTGTTCTATCGCTATTACAATGGTAAGTGTGCCTAATGTGTACTATTAGTAAAAAAATTACCAATCCAGTTTCCGTTAGAATTTTTCTTTTTCTGCCATGGCAGATTATTTATCGATCCCGTCTGCAAAACACCACTACATTTGTACACTATACACTTACTCGGGTGTATGCCCAGCCTAAACAACACGTCCTAGTACACGAAATCCTACTCTTTATTTTTAGGTTGTCGCCTGACAAGTATTGAGAATTCCTTTGGGTATGTCCGCAGGGTGAAATGCCCGTGCAAATATTTTCCTACCTCGCTTGTCTGGTAGGTATATGTCTGTTCAGTCTAGCATCCTTCTGATAAACTGAAGGGTGCATTCCCGTTGATTAATTAACCTAGTCCGCCGCAACGTACTTAACATATGCACAAACGAGCTGTGAGACAAGCCAAACGTCTGCAGACAGACAATCGCGTATTAATCTCCAGAAAGTTCCATTTCCGTAAGGATAAACCTGACTTTAAATAAATCCTGAATTCCAGTCGTTAAACACGAAAATTATAATTTCGTGTCCAGATAAATAATTAAACTAGTTACAATCCTTTGTACGAACTCCTTTGTTTCGTATCCACAACACCTAATAAAAGCATTAAAACCCGCGTCCTGGAGGGATAAATAAATTCTAATAACTTAAACTAATTTCAATAAGCCCAGAAAATAGTACATTGCCCATTAGGTGGCCATAATTTTAGCCACCACCACAAAAACGTTTAATACCTCCAGATCCGCCACCTGGCAGCAGCAGGAGTTTTATTTTTAAACTATCTGTCCGGTCTAATTTTCAAAAATATTCCCGTTCATTTGTTTTCTCTAAAGCGAAAAAAAAATTTATTCCTAATTGTAACTAAAACATGAACCTCTACTATACGTTTTAAGAGAAATAAAATTGATCTCATTTCTTCTTACAAGTGGTGGATAAAACCACCAACATTTTCTCATTTTGTTTAGATCGTTTATAGTTCATAATCTTAATTTATTATATTTGTTCATTTTGCGTAATTGTAATAATTATAGCAGACCAGTAGGTTAAATCAAAATTCCCCAAAAATAATATTTTATTCTTAAATAAAAATCGAGAAAAAGCCGTTGACCTAGTGAACCAATTCATTTTATAGAAAATAAAGAGCAAATGCCCTCGTAAATCACTATTATTATTGCTATCAGTCCCTTATTGTGCCCTTCCCGGAATAAATTTAGGTATATTTATTTCCAGATTAATTGCTGAGTACATAACGAGTGTTAAGGAGTTAATTATCATGCATCAAATTACATTTTGAGTATCAATAATTTTCGAGTATTACTCTTTTATTACTAATTATCACATCCACAGACGCTAAAGCCACGTTAGCGACTCCAACCACCGTTGCGGGGGCCGTCCAATCCGCCGGACCCAGAGGCCATCTCGAGATACTTCCTCCCGTTTTTAATGTTTATTTTTATTTTCCAATATTGTAAGATTTATAGGAAGTAAAATAGTGAGCTTGTCACGAACAGATAGTTGTCATAAATTCTTATACGAACCAGTCCTGTCTCTGATTAAGCTATCGCCGGGCAAAGTAAATAGCTAATTAAAATTAAAAGTGTAAAACCGCTTAATAATAAAAGCTGTTTACACCTTTGGCTGATTGTGACAAACAAAACTGGTTTGTAGATAATGTGCTACGAATCACATTTGTAAAATTGAATGAAAGTTGCAAACTACAGTGGCCGGCGTGTAAGAAGACGAGGAGCCGGCGCATCGCGAAGAACTACGGCCGTTGCCGATTATAATAAAAATACTAAGCAGTGGCGTATCACATTTGTATGTTTAATTATATGTATATTGGAAGAATGCGTATGAAGATGAATAATTCCAATATTTCCATTGGTGACGCATTTTTTTTAACATTTGGTTTTTCATGTTTGCATAATAGGCATCTATCCCTGAAAGTATGTAGGCATCTCTCCCATTTGTCTAATAGGTAATTTTGAATGTATTTTTAATATACACTAATAAAAATGAAATAATGAAAGTATTAGGTACCCATTAGAAAATTGTCTTAAAGACGATTAGAGGGGAAAAACATACTTATCTAAATAATAAATTTATAAGCAGTTAACATAATGACAGCAATTAGAGGTTTTATATATAAATATCCGGATTCTTGGTACATATGCATATTAGTTTTTGAAAATTGATTATACGGTGTCAACATTTACTGATTTGTAATCGGTTTTAAAAAATGTCTAAGTCTGGAAAAATCTTAAACGGTCAAACGAGAGAAATAGTGCATAACGTGTCTCAATACTTTTTAACACAAGAAGAAGAAACCGAAACCTTACGGAGCATCAGGGAAAAAACTTCAAATACGACAAAAGTATGTCACAACAATAGAACGAATCATAAAGGAAGCCAAGGAATCGTCCGCAAAAAATAATGGTACACTTATACTGAGATCTCCGGAGAAGAAGCGTCAAAAAAAACATCCAGTTACGGATGTTGCAGAATATGATCTTAACATAATAAGACACCTCATTTATAACTTCCATAAAACAGAAGAGAGTCGTGTGTGCGTTAAATCCTTACGACAGAAATTAATGGAAGATTTGGGTTGGAGTGGTTCAGAAAAATCGCTGAGAATAATCCTTAAAAAACTTAACTTTAAGTGGAGGAAAACAGTGGACAACAGAAGAATTTTAATAGAGAAAAGCGATATTCGAGAAAAGAAAAAAGAATAGTGTACCTTCAAAACATTAAACGTTACCGTACTAAAAACAGACAGATCGTCTTTTTGGATGAAAGCTATATTCACAGCGGACATAGCAGTTCACGAAGCTGGAATGACAATAGTAACGAAGGATTATTTGCTCCTATTTCAAAGGGCCAGCGGGTAATTATGGTTCACACAGGGGGCGACATGGGTTTTATACCTAACTGTTTATTAATTAATTAACGATCATGGACACATTGCGTTACGACTTCCGCCGTATCATCCGGATCTAAATCCCATAGAATTAATTTGGGCAAAAATAAAAAGTGAAGTAGCACAGAAAAACGTTACATTTAAGTTAAATGATGTCATGGAATTGGCCAACAGAGCATTTGAAACGACAACTACAGAAGATTGGAAAAGCCGATGTAATAAAGTAATTCATATAGAAGACAAATATCTTGAAAGTGAACAAATTTTGGATATAGAAACTGAGAAGTTAGTTATAAGTATGGGTGAAGATAGTGACAGTGATTATCAGTTTAGTGATTTGAGTGACAGTGAAAATGAAACATTTTAGACAATATTATTTTAGTAATAGGTATCAATTATGTGTAATGTAATAACATATTGATTTTATTAATTTAATTATAGTATTACTTCCAGTATAACTTTTAATTATAATAAATTGCGTATTTACATAAAATATGGTTCTTTGAATTGCTTTTAATATACCATTAAAATACACATTATGCACCATGTGACGCCTCTGAGGTAAACGAATGCGGGAATTTGAACAACATCATAAAGTCGTCTTTCGCGCATAGGCGGGCTCGTCTTCTTACACGCCGGTCACTGTATTTGACACATTTTATAAAGTAATAACATGTTCCACGATAGATTCGCACTAGGCGTCGTGTAGGCTTATTAAAATAATAGGGGGGAGGGTTGCCGCAGACAGTTGAAGTTTCGTAAAGCCCTCTAACATTGAACAGTTTTAACCTATTTCTTCTAATACCTTTTTTACTGTGTACAACAGAAAAAAGCGCAGCCTTACACTTAGTGTAAAAAGTAGGCTTATTTTGTGATAGTCGGTTTGGATGAACGTTAGGATAGTTTCCTGAAACGGAAAGTTGTTTACCGCTATTTCTCAAAGCTTCAAGTTTGCTCGAAGGACAAGTACAAAACAGGTGGTTGTTTCTTAGTTTGCTATTGAAAGATTATAAGTTTTAGGGGGTTAGTATCTGCGACAGCCAGTTTTAACTGCCAAAATTTAGACTTGGAACAAATAGTATGAATGAGAATCAAAATTAGATTTGAATCTATTTAGACAAAATGTATATGCTGACTTGTGAAATTAATAATGTTGGCAATTGCATTATTTGGTTATGTTCTAATTTATGTGTAAAGCTGACTAGAACGTTAGAAATCAATAATGCATTAAACAATGTTTTGAAATTGGTTCAAATATTTGCGATTATACATTTTGTTAGGTAAACTGGTTTGTAGATAATGTGCTACGTATTATTACGGGCGGAAATGGCAGTAGAATCGAAAGTAACAAATCAGAAGGGTGCTGGAAGCTCAGTGGAGTAACGGGCGTAGGCGTGTTAATAATTTTGCGATTAGGATAAGTCATAATACTTAAGATAATAGGGGGTGAGTCATAAATTAAATGGGAGCCAATTTGTTTATAATCGACAATATCGGGGTCTACATACTTATGTTCCATAGCTAAGTTCAAAACTTGCTTACCTTATGTCGCGTCGCATAAACCAGGTAAATCGGTAAATTAAGGCTCACATTCCACTAATATAAGTAATTTGATTGTTACCTCATTATATTTAGAATTTACATCAATTGTACATACATAAACACAAAATTTAGATAGATGGGAGCTTGCATCTCGATAGCGCAGTTGGTTAGCCCGGTACTCTATCAAAGTACAGGTCGTAGGTTCAAATCCTACTCCAGGTAACCTTTTCATTTATGTATTTAATAAAATTAATAATGATTTTTAATTACATATTTATTTTTGAACTCATTCGTTCATAGCAAAAACGTATAATAAACACAGAATATCTATTTACAGCAACCCTTTATCTGTCTGAAAAGCTGTGGACGCGGATGTACTTTCTCGAAGCACAAATACATTTACCAAAATTTACGATATCACAATCCGCTAAAGCGCGATTTTACTCCAAAAATGAGGAAAACAGTAAAATATACACTAATGTTCACTCTTCAATGGACATGAAAATGTCACTTCTGACGAACTAATGACAACCCAAAAAAAGTGCACGGTATGATTGAATCCTTTCAATAATACACACACACACACACACAC
This sequence comes from Vesta saturnalis, assembly GCA_036346205.1. NCBI lineage: Eukaryota > Metazoa > Arthropoda > Insecta > Coleoptera > Lampyridae > Vesta > Vesta saturnalis. The sequence goes on along the minus strand of JARFJB010002268.1, from coordinate 272,670 downwards.
ACAAGGTGAACGGGAAAACTCTCTCAAGATAGCTTCAAGTAACCCGGGTAGAACGTAGATAAATTCTGTGCGCCCGACGTCACATCACTAACCCAACTTCGACCTCTATCCTTTACAGTCTAACTTTAACTAACAGATTTCCCCACAAAGATCATGCCATCTTTTTAATAGTCACATTAAATTGCATAACGGACATTTCCCAGGAAAAAACAGACTTGATACCTAGAATCGAGATACACTCATCCTGCTTTTCAATAAGAAACCATGTTACTAAAATAAATTTTCTATAAGTTCTCATACAACAACTAAATACATAAACGAACTGGTAAACTTGAAAAAATGTAAAACTATTTAAACGCGACTGGATCTTTTGCTAACAAACGCTAATAAATTTATACCTACACATTATGTTTATTGAAAACTCTCTTCGTCCATAATGAAATTCAATTCCTTTTATCGAAACTGCGATAACAAACTTTAAAATAAAAATTCCAGGTAACTTAACGTTTTAATTTAAAATTCTACATTTAGCATTATAAATATCCCATTAAAAAAATCTACGACAAATTATAATGGTGAGGACGAGGTGCTACCGAAATTAGGGTTCTGTAAAACCCCATAATATTGAACAGTCTGTAACTTTGAACATCTTATAAAAATTAGCAATGCGTTCAATCTATAAGCCTCTGGATGTAAGATTGAAGAAATATTTTTTATTTATGGTTTTTTAAGATAAAAAATTCTGATTGAAAAAAGTTAATATTATGTTTTTTAGGTTTTAAGAAAATAAGCAAAAACAAGTACAAACCATATTTGAGATATAAAAAATATTAATTCAAAATAAGACAAATATTCTTAAATATACAAACTCAATGCAATCGCTATTCAAGTTTATGAGTTATTGCGCCCAAAAAGTTCAATCTTCTCCTTGAGCAGAAATTCTAGTAGCACAACAAGAAAATTATTAGGATCTAGATAATAATTAGGTGTTATCCACGTTACTCCTTTCCCCGCAAGTTTACCATCACCAAAAATCCCGGGGGTGTAGACATTTAGGTGCTAAACGTTTGTGTTAAGTTTGAATGCAATCGCTTTACAGTTTTTCGATTATCGTAGCCAAAAGAATATAACTCTTACTTCTTGCCCCGTAGATCTACCTTCTCTAAAAATTACTGGGGGTCTAGATATTTAGGCCATAAATACCTACGTGTATAAAACTTGAATACAATCTCTTTTCAATTTTTTAGAGATACTGTGTCCTAAATATTCAACAGAGATACATACACGCACGCACGCATGCACATATACACAGACGTTTCTAACATTTTTCAAAAACCACTTTTTTGTACTCAAGGAACCTCAAAGCAGATATTTCTGTTTCAGTTCAATTTCGAATCTTTTGACCGATTACAGTAACGTTCCTTTTAGACGGGAAGTTAGAAACTTCCAAGTGTATTTAAAATTTAAGACTTAGAAACAAAATGTGTTTTTTATTAGAAATGAAAAAAAAAGTTTAAACTGAACACAAATTCTTTACAAAATATATGAATGGTTACCTTTAAAGCTGGGGGGGGGGGGAATTCCGGTAAGGCGCCGCATTTACCGTATAATAAATTTTTGACTGGCAGAGATTGCCCACGTAAGATGACCTTTTCTTCCAATTTTTTTCTTTTAGAGAGACTTTTGTAAAAAGTGAAACATCTAAACTTACTCTCTTCAATTTTGAAATTTTTCAAGTCAGCAGAATTTTTAATATAATGGGGCGTTTTACCTACTAAGGTTGTAATAAAAATGTAAGATGTTTTTCAAGATTGTTTGTAGGAGAACCACCAATTGCACTAACAATAGGTCTTAAAGAAACAATAGGTTTATGAATTTTTGGTGGAAGAGTTTCCGTTATTTAGTTTCTTTTTTATTTTTTCAAAAATAGATGATAATTAATTAAGTTGTAACATCTCAAGCAATGCATACAGACATGACCGCTTACTGAGGGCGATAACTATAATAGTTATTGAAACGTCTAGATTTATATAAAATACAAATATACACCATTTAAAAAACTCAAAAGCTAAGGATTTTAACTAAAATAATGTTATAGTTAAATATGTAATTTCTTCCTTTAGAGTACCTACCTATATCGTAAAACCTAAATGTAATTGCATAAACTAGTTTATGAAGCTAAATAGTTTGAGTACATAAGTATTTAGATTATAATATTTAACTACTGCTGAACAATGCTAAAGATGGACTCAAACCTTCCTGCGACTATTGATGATGACTTAGTAAAAAGGGTTAGTAGTTTTACTTAAGAAAAGTTCACTCATTGACACATCCCAGCGAGTAGTACTTACCGCACCCTAACAAGGATGTAACTCAGCAAGGTCGATGTTATACGATTCTATAATTTAATTTACAGTACACCACAATTTCTTTGCAAAATAGTGCTTACCATAAAGCACCTATAAGTGCAAAACATGGCTCAACTTGGAGCATGCTTTATAAATATAATCATACAATTAAACTATACAAGACGATGGCAGAACATACTTTAAACATCTGTTGCTTTATGATTCTGGTCTCTGCTCGACTCGACATCAAAATAACTGCCCTCCGATGATTTTGTTCACTTTGCAAACTCTGATTTGTCGAAGTTTGATTTCTACGCAGACTGCAGATTACTTTAAAATGTTTGATATCTGGTTTGTTTTCGATAGTAGCTTTGAAGAAACACTTATAAAAGGCATGTAATCACAAAACAGTATCACTTATCCAATGGGCCTATTTTAATCAGGAATTGCTTTATCTAAATTAATTCTTGCAGGTTCAGCACGCATGTACACATCAAGATAGCAATAGACAAATTCAAACAGATGAAAGCATGTGAGAGCAGATGTATGTAAATGCAAGGTATAACTTTAAAATTGAAAATTTATTTTATTTTCTGAAACATTTAGGAAAAATTAATATAAGACAAGATGCATCATATATTTATAAAAAAAATTGTTACTAACAGCCACTTTTTAATGGCATACCCGGTTAATAGAATAATTAACACTAAACTTAGTGTGAAATTTGATATTCTCCTGTCTACTATTCCTAAGGGTTGATAACAAATGCATTTGTAAGCTTGAAATTCAATATGGTAATTGATCAAATGCATTTAGAAAGTTGATATGTATTTGAAAAAAAATCAATACCACAATGTAAATGTTTGTATTCCAAGAATGTCTTACAATCAACATTATAAATTTATAATATGAATCATATCAGTCCCAATTCTTATCAACTAGTTTCTTTTTAAACATGAGTCATAATTCGGTTGAAAATATTTATCGTATAAAATTTTATATATAAAATGTACTTATAAAAATATATTCAACCAATTTTACATATTGCTATTGGGATTAGTCTTACAATAAATAGATTAAGTAATTACGAATAATTGAAAATTAACTGTAGTATTCATGCATTAAACACTACATTATGTGTAAAAATTTAATTTTAAAGTTACTACCATAAGCTGGAAGAAAATCCACCAGGTGGTACACGAACTCTTGTGGGAATGGTTGCTGATTCATTTGGTTTAGAATTTTCATCCGTAGTAATATTTTCTTCAATTTTATCCTCACCATTTGATTTGATGTTATCACCATTTTCATTGATTTGTTTATTTTGTGGACTATTCTTATAATCAAAGCATTCACTTATTGAACTTTTTACACCTTGCTTTGTAAATCGTGCTGATCCCGAATCAGAATTGTCTGATGCTCCAAATATGTCAGTGTGAGCACCGCCAGGTGGTTTAATAACACGGCTTGAGGGTCTACCGTCCATTCCCATATTCATATTTGTAGAACTCATTCTAATAAACAGTAATTGAGTTTAAAAAGATTTGTTTGTAACGGTTATTATGATATGAATGTATAAAAGATAAGTACTTACTTCTATTTATAGAACAATCAAACAAGTGGAACGAACTTGGAGGTATAGCACTGCTCACAAAGACAATATTTTTCAGTCTGAGCTGATCAATTAATCGTTACAAAAAAATTACTGGAATTCGTTTCGTATTACTCATCCAATAAGGATAAAGTTGCCACACCACTGGCATTACTTTTACGACGTCCTATTGGTTGAACGACCTCGGAAATGTAAGAGGGTGGGAATTTCAAATTACGATAAAATGCAAATTCGTTATTTCATAGCCGGAACAACAGAATTACTAAAATTTCTAATCCTTTCATTTATATATTATCATATTCATACAGGTTTAGATTAGTTACTCATTTTTAAATTAAATATGTTCTTTACAAAATTATTTTTATGGTAGGATAAGTAATATTCTACACAGTGGCGGCTCGTAACGAAAACGTGGTCATTGAACCAGACGCTAGATAAATTTGGTAAACAATTTTAAAATAAGATTAACATAAACACTTAATGATAGCATTTTTCTACTTTTACTTACGCTTATATTACAGATATAGCAGCTGTAGCGTTCCTATGCATGCGTCAACCAATTAGAAGGGACTACTTAAACAACTACATCTTAAGGTTACAGTTTTTCATTGACAAATTACATTTTTAATCTATAATCAATCAACATTGACATAGCAATATCAAAAGAATAAATACAAAGCAGAAATAGAAATACGAAACAAACACTTATAAGCTGTTTGCAAATTTATCTGTGATTGTATTACACATGTGTTAAATGTAAACAGATCCATTATTATCGGGATTTTATGGCCAGTGTATAGGTAACAAATAGTTAATAGTGAGCAGTGGCATATTTATAGGGGGTTAGCAAGTCTACCCCCCCCTCGCCAGTTGAATATAAGTGCACGCTTTGGATATGTTGTATTTTGGGTTTAATCAATTTACTTTTTGTCAAACTTTAAATTTTATGATTGATTTTATCACAAGGCTGCTGAAACTCGCGTTAAGGGTGCCGCCATCTTGAATTTTTGTGACCTGGGGCACCTTGGCCGCCATTTTTATATGCCCACGTGGGGATCGTATTTTTCACCCCTCTTTTTATGGCTTCTTTTCGGAGGCCATTTTCAACCCTTGATGGAATTTTCACCCTAATTAGAGCCCTTTTGGTTGTGTTAAGAACCTTCTTGTCAGTTCATTCCTTTTTTTATGGCTTCTTTTCAGGGGTCATTTTCAACCCTTGATGGAATTTTCACCTTAATTAGAACCCTTTTGGTTGTATTAAGAGCCTTTTTGGCAGGTCAGCCCCTGGAAGGTAGGCAAATGCGTGCGCATACAATGTTCTGATTGGTGGTTCTAAGGACAGCCCTTTTACCTGATTAGTTTCTGATTGATTCTTAGCCCCACCCACCTTCTGAGCTCTGATTGGAGGCTTAAGGCTCTGCAATGGTGACGGTGGGAAATTTGAAAATGTTCTAATAAGGGGTCCTAATGCTACCTCATAAGGCAGCTATAAGAACTTGTGTAGGTCTGCGCCCTGTGGTCGTGACCCCCTTGTTGCGAAACTTGAATTTGCTTGTAGGGCCATCTAGTGGTGTATGGGCTAATGAACATTTTTTCTGCAATAAAGGTAGCGTCACTTAGCGGTTGGACAAGTTAGGGATTGTTGTGGCGCCATGTAGTGCTGTATAGACTAATGAACATTTTCTGCAATAGAAGTTGATCATGCACGCCTTTCTCTCTGCTCTTGTTACGGAACTCTTATTAAAAACATCTAAACTACTACTAAAAGCGCTTTTATTTATGAGTAGAATGGTTGAAAAACAAGCATTATACAGTAATTTGGTTATCTCATCATTTATAATTAAACATGTAGTAAAAACTTATTTACAAAATTAAGCGTTGGTATATTATTTATTATTCTAAAATACAAAAACATAATCGTATAAAGTCCACAAACATCCGAATGCTAATCCTGCAGCGTCGTTTTGTTGTAGCGGAACCATCTAGAATTCTTCTCAGTGAAACGTAAATGGTAACCTAGCGGGGGTCGTCCAAAGGAAGCAAAATATTCCCCCTTACCATTCTCGTCAATGTAGATAGCAGCCCAATGCTGACCTGGTTTCTTTGCTGGATCCGTGTTCAGAATAATTGCACAAAATCTAGGTGCGTGTCGCGGTAGCTGATTAGACGCACATACAAGTCGAAACACATTCTTGTGGCTGGGGATCGATTTCAAACATTTCAACACTTGCACCGCATACACCTTTGGCGTACACCAAACAGTTAGCGGTTTGTACGAGACCTTCTTCAAAGCCGACTTCTAGGCGAAGGGAGCCGTTTCTAACTAAATTCCAGTGTGTGCTAGCGTTTGCAGACAAGTCAGGGGTTAGGTCGAAGACCATTAAACAGTAGCCGTTTGGGGTAATCGCTTCTCGATATATCGTGAGTAGCCACAGCGCATCTTCGTTACCAACAGAAATCATACCCTCAACGTTTTCACGTGCTCGTGTTTCGTTCGTTCTGTGTTTCGTTTAGTTACTGTGTGATTGTCAAAGTATTATTTTAATATGCATGCTGTAAATTCTGTATCATTTTACCAACTGAAATTATAACCTCAACATTTTCACGTGCGCGTGTTTCGTTAGTTCTCTGTTTCGTTTGGTTACTGTGTGATTGTCAAAGTAAGGCAAAAAAGAGTGAAAGAAATATTGATAATGTAGAAAGCAGGCCGAGTACATCAAGTCTGAATTATTTGAGGAAAGGAAACAAACGGGTATACTGTTATAACGACGATAGTGATGACGAGGAAGTTGTGGACGATTCCGATTTAGATTCAAATTATAGCGACGAAGAGGCAATCGATGCCGAAAATAATAAGAATACTGATGATGAAGATTATGACGAAGATAATGGTTTGATTACACTAAATGATGATAATGATGTGAGACACAGGATGAAGAAAATGATTCAGAAAGGAGAGGTGGAGATACCATGACGGAAATGAAATAACTGATTCTATTTGGGGACAAGTGGGGCAATCTCAAATATCCTTTACTGAATACAGTAAAGACACTGAGTTACTTGCAAATGTGAATACGGATAAGCCTTATGAGCTGTACAAACTATTTCTCACAGACCACATAACTGAGCTCATGGTGGAAGAAACCTATAGATTCGCTGAACAACGTTTGAATACTACAACCCCAAAATGTAAAAAGACTGATTGGAAACCGACAGATGAGTCAGAAATGGGATTGGGAATTCTTTTGATAATGGGGATTGTTCATGTGCCAGACACGATTTCATTGGTGGCTAGCGTTTGCAGACAAGTCAGGGGTTAGGTCGAAGACCATTAAACAGTAGCCGTTTGGGGTAATCGATTCTCGATATATCGTTGCCCTCATTCAAAAAATGAAAACCGTACCTGAGAATAAGGTGTGATATGCCTTGACATATAAACCATTAGCTGTAAAGTCTGGTTGTAAGGCCTTCGAGGGAATTTGTTGACGGTCAATATATAACGACACGTACTTAATATTGTTGTGATGAAAATTGAATATATTTGAGGAGTAATGACCGTTGACAGACTTATTCGCGACAAAACCTACGATGTATCGTTTAGGTAACTGACCCAGGAAGATATTATCCAATGATTTTCACTGTATGCCTAAAGGTATAGTTAACATTTTTACGTCAGTTCTTGAAACAGCATATTTTGCTGCCGTTGTTTCTAATGCATGTGCAATTAGATTGATAGGATTGATTCGCATACGCCTCACCAGTAAACTAGCGTCCATAATTCGCGTCTTGTAAGTTGAATTGTGCGCCGCCATTAGACTAAAGGTATTCCTTGATCGTACACATTTAGCTTTTAATTCATCACCGCTTATGAGAAACTTTTCCTGATTAAACAAATCCGAGTGCACGTGACCAATCATCTCGATTTTTTTGCTAGTCGCTGAAAGTATTTGACGTTTCGAGAAACCGCTATTTGCGGGCCCCAGTCGTGTATTCATCTGCCCGGCTGTATCATTGTGCTATAACGTACAACGTAGATGTGAACTCTTGGCCTCCTTTCCATAATTTAGCAACGTTTGGATATATGAGCGCTAGGCGTAGGTGTTGTTTGGTTGTGACACTATCTTCTGATTTAAGTAAACCTCCACATGTGAGAAAAGCGAATGCATCCAATTGTTTACCGGTGCTACAACATCCTCGTCAGCAAGTGCTGTATCATCTTGCTTTAGAACTTTAGCTGTGATGTACAACACAGTCTGACTTAAATCTATGTAATCGTTTCCATTTCCAAGCACTACAAACTCTATTGGGGCGTCGTCACTAACAGCTGATAAGGGCTTGTAAAATATCTATTCACCACTCTTGATACTTGTCTGCGTCGACGGTAAAGCGAACAAATCCAATTCACACTTGATGCATTCACATGATTGGGCATGTAGAAAAGCCATTATTTTGAAAATATATCGTCGTAAGTAGGTTTCTTGTTCTTAGCAGCAACAGCTCTCGGTAGAGACTGGTTAATATCAGCCTGACGTAATCTTTTATAACCCGAACCCTTCATCATTTTATCGATTTTTTCATCGGCTTTACGTTTAAGATTTCTACCTGCCTCATGAAATCTTTCTTGAAACGATTCCTTAACAGGTCGATCCTCTATAACGTCACCAAGAATATCGACACCCGTTCTGAGAGCTTCTTTTCCAATAGCCTTTGCACCAGACTTAAATAACGGTATTATACTTCTAAATATATCACCTAGCCAGCTTCCTATTCCGTGACCACGTTGATATGGTGCGCTTCTGTAAATGGAACTGATACCGTTACCGGCTTGATCCATATAATATTGTTGATAAGGACAAACCATTCTTTATGACTCCCGTAAGCGTAGTTTTCAGAAGTAATATTTATTATTCGCATAAGCGGAGATAAAACATCACCCACAATTTACGGTTCAACGATGTCTCAATGACCAAGGTGCCCGACGTCACAAAAATCTAAGATGGCGGCAAGTGTCCCACTACTACTTATGTGTACGTGTATATATATATATATATATATATATATATATATATATATATATATATATTTACAGAGATTTGCATGCACTTACGGCTAGGTGGAGCCACGATCAATCTCTATTACAGAAAACATTCATTAGCTTTAAAAATACACGAGTTTAGTTCGAGTCGTCAAAGCGATAGCACGTGTTTAGGAAAGCTCCAGCCTTTACCTTCGATTAGTGATTAAAATGTCAATTTCTAAATCAATAAAGTTACTATACGGTAGGGGTGAGTTTTTGAAGAGATTTTTATACCCAGCGGTTTGAATGGTAATAATGGATAAATACAATAATAATCTAACGTGTAAAAAAGGCGCGTAAATAACATTTGGGGTTGCTACGGGATCGTATTTCTACGAAAAAATACGGCTCTTTTAAACCCATACCAGATGTGATTGTTAAACTCGTAGAATTGTAAAGTAAACTTAAAGGGCAAATACCACTCTTTTGTCTTAACTCAAACAGGTAAACATTTTTGCAATAACAATGAATTAATTATAGAGAACCGATAAAACCACTTATTTTATCCCACGCCAGCGGAGTATGAAACAGTCATTAATACATATCTCTAACTGTAGGAAAAATAGACCAGATGCGATTTATAAAAATGCACAGCTTTTTATTTAATAAACCCATTTCTATAACAAAGCCAGACGTAAGCATTATTGTAAGAATCATTCTATTAGATTAAATGATAAAAATCGTAATCCAAAGTATAAAGGAAACGCATATGAATAGATAAAATAAACAAAAACTAGCTCTAATTTGTAATCGGAATTCTAAATTAAATACTTTTTCTTTTCTCAAATAAATGAAAGCAAGTCGCGTAGGGAACAATCTAATTTAATTTAAATACGAAGTACGATGCTTTTGAATAGATTTTTGTCGGTTGAATATTAATAATAAACGAAAATAATAATAATCAAAACAGTAGGATTATTGTAATGTGTGAAATGGTTCCCTAAATAAATAAAAAAGGCGCGTAAATAATATCTATACTTGCTATTTTATATTCGGTACCATATTAAATTATAACATTGTATTTCATATTATTTTGTATTATATTTTTCTTTGACAGCATATTTGAAATGTAATCTAACTTTAACCACTGTTAGTATATTTAATCTTAAATGTAATTAATTGACCCTAAAAGTAGGTAATTAAAGTCGGGAGGGGATAACAGGGTCATTATCGTTATTTATTATTACCATTCAATTAAACAAAAAGGAAGTTAAAAAAAATGGAAAAGTTAAGTTTCACGACAATAATAAACAGATTTGATTAGTTTAAAATGGGAATAATATGCAAGTTGGAACTTAAATAATAAACCAAAGTAAACAATTTATTTCAATTTTAATGCTGTCAACACCTACGAAACTAACCATACACAGATTGGGGTACTATGCAACTTATGCACGATCATTTTAATTAGGTTAGGTTAATGAATATCCTGCTTTGTTTTAAGTACAATTACTTTATTCAGCAATCGTCCAAAAGAAAATGTTTTTACTTCTTGTAAGATGCAATGTAAACTAATTGATGCTTCCTTTTCAGCTCTAATATTCTACAACTTCATAGGTGGAAGGCACGTATACCCCATGCCGCCCGGTGCAACACCACCACCTTTACTATGGGCTCCTTAATATTGGTGCTCCAATTTTATGAGCTCGGTAAGGGCTGCCAGCCACTTTCTCCTTTATTCCTTATGTACTCGCCAACACGTATTTGCCAAGCGTGGCGTTTTAACGGCTAAACCCTTTAAATGACGAGTTCTAAAACAGACGCTATACTCCAGGTGAGTAGCGCGAGACTCCCACACTCTCACATCGATTCGTCGATCCGTCCCAAGGATTCTGGGAGGGGGGCAAAATTCTTCAATGCCAAAATCAAGACTAAGAAGAGCAAGATCTGCCAGGAACAAAATTCTAGCCCATTCGGATGCCCGGGACGTCAGGACTCAAGCGACCTCGGTCATCGAAGTACCAACATTCGGATTCATTACTGCAACATACGTGGTATCAGGTCGAATCTTAATGCTATTCACCAACAGCTTGAACAAGTGCAACCGGACATTCTGTTTCTATCTGAAACACAAGTCTCCCCTGAAAGCACTGATTCGCCTGACCTGCAATTTCCCAGATTCAACCTCCACTCTAACTTTCGCCTTAACACGTTCACGCCGGCAACGTCAATTTCCATAGGAAGTTCTAGACGGATAAGAGTTTGGACAAAAATTCCATTTTTTTGTACTGTAATAATTTACTTATTTGAATAGATAGATAATGTATTCGCATATTTTTTATTACGTTCTGGTTTTATTTTTTGAAAATACGCAAAATTTTAAAGCGACCCACATGTGGGTCGCGTCGTCCAGTAATAATCGAGTATGTCATTAGGTGGAGCGAAACACCGGTGAGTAGCCACAGCGCATCTTCGTTACCAACAGAAATCATAACCTCAACGTTTTCACGTGCTCGTGTTTCGTTCGTTCTGTGTTTCGTTTAGTTACTGTGTGATTGTCAAAGTATTATTTTAATATGCATGCTGTAAATTCTGTATCATTTTACCAACTGAAATTATAACCTCAACATTTTCACGTGCGCGTGTTTCGTTAGTTCTCTGTTTCGTTTGGTTACTGTGTGATTGTCAAAGTAAGGCAAAAAAGAGTGAAAGAAATATTGATAATGTAGAAAGCAGACCGAGTACATCAAGTCTGAATTATTTGAGGAAAGGAAACAAACGGGTATACTGTTATAACGACGATAGTGATGACGAGGAAGTTGTGGACGATTCCGATTTAGATTCAAATTATAGCGACGAAGAGGCAATAGATGCCGAAAATAATAAGAATACTGATGATGAAGATTATGACGAAGATAATGGTTTGATTACACTAAATGATGATAATGATGTGAGCACACAGGATGAAGAAAATGATTCAGAAAGGGAGGGTGGAGATACCCATGACGGAAATGAAATAACTGATTCTATTTGGGGACAAGTGGGGCAATCTCAAATATCCTTTACTGAATACAGTAAAGACACTGAGTTACTTGCAAATGTGAATACGGATAAGCCTTATGAGCTGTACAAACTATTTCTCACAGACCACATAACTGAGCTCATGGTGGAAGAAACCTATAGATTCGCTGAACAACGTTTGAATACTACAACCCCAAAATGTAAAAAGACTGATTGGAAACCGACAGATGAGTCAGAAATGGGATTGGGAATTCTTTTGATAATGGGGATTGTTCATGTGCCAGACACGATTTCATTGGTCAAACAAAGATTTATACTCCAATGCTCTTGTAAAAAAAACAATGCCTAGAAATCGATTTTTAGATTTATTGAAATACTGGCATTTTACCAACAACGAAACTGCGGACACAACAGACAGACTTTACAAAATTCCTTTTAATCTTTTAATCTGTGGTTATGCCTGGAAAAGAAATCGTAATTGATGAAAGTCTGGTTCCCTGAAGAGGACGATTATTTTTCAGGCAATATATTCCAAACAAGACCCGTAAGTATGGGATTAAATTTTACAAGCTATGTTTGCCAGAGGGATATACGTACAGTCTTTCAATTTATACAGGAAAAGGCAAGCCAACAAATGGAATCTACTTACATGAAATAGTAAAACATTTTTTTAATCAAAAAGGTGACGCCGTTGCTGGTAAAGGTCATGCACATGCTGTTACTATGAGGCTCATACAAAAATTGCTCAATTCTGGGCGTATCCTTTACCCGGATAATTTTTATACAAGTATACCATTAGCAAACGAGTTGCTAAAAAATAGGACATTCTTGTGTGGAACTCTACGAAGCAATCGAAAGGGAGTTCCTAAGAAAATCACGAAGTGGTAGGGGAAGCGTGGAGACTCCATATCTACTGAAAATCAAGAAGGAACCAAGGTCTTGAAGTGGATAGATAAAAGAGAGGTTTTGATGCTAACAACATATGCAAAACACACCTGCAACATCGTAGAAACGAATAAAAAGAATAGAAAAGGTGAACTGATAAAAAAACCTGACCTAATAATCAGCTACAACCAAGCTAAAAAGGGGGTCAATCTTTCCGATCAGATTGCTTCTTACTACTCATCCTTACGCAAAACCATAAAATGGTACAAAAAAGCGGTTCTGGAAGTACTTTTCGGAACCATGCTCGTAAACGCTTGGGTACTACATCATAAATTTGCAAAAGATAAAGTAAGTATACTGCAATTTCGAGAAAATATTATTTACGAACTCTTAAAAACAGAAGCATCTTCACGCATCCGCAAATTGTCCTCCCGAGTGCAGCAAGAAATAATAGAAAGAGATGCTGAGAGTGTTACAGGAAAATATTTGAAAAGGATGGAAAAAAGAAGCGGACCGAAAGAAAAAAAGTGATGACTTACTGCGAAAGCTGTGAAAACCAGCCTCCCCTTTGTTTAGAATGTTTTAATGCTACTCATTCGAAATAAAAATTGAATTGAGAGTGTACCCTTTTTACTTATTTTTCTAATAAATGAAATGACATAACTAAAAATTACAACTTGGTTTACATTTGATTGTATAAATGAAGAACAACACTACATCTACATAATATCATTCTTTCGACACTTGAAATGAATGGGAATTTGATCCCACCTTTGACCAGGTTACATTAAGATCTCTATAAGACGGGTAAGCGTTCATATCTTCATATGTATAAGGCGTTTTATTCGTAATCTCAGTTTACAATGTGGTAAACAGCGAGACACGGGTGGGTCGCTCCACCTGTTAATGAATTGTTACGGCGACCCACCCGTGTGTCGCTTACCATTTTAAGTAATTCTATCAGCGACTCACCCGTGGATCGCATCGTCGCGAATGTGTTAAAAGCGGAGTATGTGCGTATACCAAGGACAACGTAGGTTGTAGAAGGATGTCCATTTTGGAAAACAACAAATTTGATGCGATTTGGTTGAAACATTCTGGGTCCCAACTTGTGAAATTCTACTGTTGTTTGCATAGGTCTCCCAATGATAACAACTTCCAAGATCTTTTTGATTACCTTAGTCTGAAAATAGACTACCTCTTATCACAGTTTCCATTTTGCGATATTTCAATTTTGGGAGATTTTAAAGCCCACAATTCCAATTGGCTTCATTTTTCATCTACTACTAATCTCGTAGGTCATAGTGCAGAAGCATTTGCTGTATTCTGTGATCTCACACAAATCATTTGCGAACCAACCAGAATCCCTGACAACCCTAACCATACTCCACATCTCCCGGACCTATTCCTTACAACTAACCCACTTGTCTATAAAACAAGAGTCCTTTCCCCACTTGGTCAATCAGACCAATGCCTAATTGAAATAACTTCCTCTGTACCCAATCCCACTGTTACTCGAAAAACAGATAGAACTATGTGGTGTTTTAAATCAGCTAACTGGAGCGAACTGCGAGATTTTTTTGCAACCTTCCCCTGGTGTGAGTATTGCTTTAAATGTCCTCCTCTTCAAACATTGCTCTTTCAATAACTGAAGTTATCCTGATGGGTATGGAGTTATACATTCCCAAAAACATAGTCGTGTACGTCATGCCCGTTCCCAACTCTGGTTTAATAGGGCTTGCACTGAAGCATTATCGCAAAAACATAAACTCTATACCAAGTGGAAATCAAATAAATCTATCGCCAATCACGCCAACTATATTGCCGCAAGGAATAGTTGTAAAAGTATTACCACCAAGGCCAAAAAGGTGTTTGAAGAACATAAATGCAAAGAATTAGTCCACTTTCGTTACAAGCTCCTGGAATCAATTATCAACAAACTTGACTCAAACAAGGGGACTGGCCCTGACGGTATTCCAGCTATCATCCTTAAAAAATGCTACCCCAAGCTAGTACCTCTATTGTCCAAACTCTTTTCGATCTCCATGTCATCTGGAGAGTTTCCCTCATCGCGGAAGTTGGCAAATGTCCAGCCTATTCCCAAAAAGGGCGACAAATGGAGGAAGCCATGAACCACCAACTACTTCGTTCCTCGAGTCCAATAAACTCCTAAACGACTACTAGTATGGGTTCAGACAGAGTCGTTCAACGGGTGATCTTCTTTCATGTCACCCAACTTTGGAATAACACATTAGAGAGGTCCGGTGAAATAGTCGTAGTAGCTTTAGATATTTCAAAAGCTTTTGACCAGGTTTGGCACAAGTGCCTACTTGCCAAGCCCAGTTTGTTTGACTTATCCGATACGCTCATCAATTGGATATCCAGCTTTCTTGAGAAAAGACGCGTTGTCCTCGATGGCTTCTTTTCGAAAGAAACTACTATTAACGCGGGAGTACCCCAAGGATCAGTGATAGTTCCCACACTTTTCCTGCTGTACATAAATGACCTCATTTCCTTAACAACTAACCCAATCCATTGCTTTGCAGATGATAGCACTCTACAATGTAGTTCTTCTCAGTTTTACCACAACGATAAGTCTAGACAGGACGTTAAGCTGAAAGCGGCAGCCTCAATCAACAGTGTCTTATAACGTGTCCTTAAATGCGGAACGAATAATCTACTCACGTTCAACGCCGACAAAACGCAGTGTTGCCTTGTGTCCGCCAAGAAAGACCGATCATTTCCTGCTGTAAATATGAATGGCTTAGAACTCAAGTTTTCAAACTCTGTTTCTATGTTAGGAATGTCCGTATCATCCAACCTTTCATGGATTGACCACCTTTTGTCAGCCAACAAAACAGCTCCCCGTAAACTGGGCTTTCTATACAGATCTAAACAGTACTTCACATCGCAACGTCTTTTATTGTATAAGGCTCAAATTCGACCTCGTCTGGAATACAATTCCCACCTCTGGGTCAGTGCTCCCCAATACTCCCTTGATATGGTAAACCGCATCCAAAAAAGAGCTATCAGGCTTATAAATGACCCGTCTCTGACTTCTGACCTACAGCCTAGTGGTGGCCGCCTAAAGAAGCGCGCCTAAACGTCCTAGACCGGAAATTTACACCTTCAATTTTTTCTTTAGACTTTTAAAATTCTGTATGTCTTTCTTCTAAAATTTAAATTACCAAATCTGTAGAAATATTTGTATATAATTATTTTCTCTTTAAATTTTTTTACCGAAATTCAAGAACGTTTTGTTATGTTTGATAGACATTTTGATTAACAATATGTGGAAGAATTAGCATATGAAATTATAGGCCTAAATGGTCTATTACCTTCATGAATTTTAGGATGAAAGTAAACTTTAGGAATCTCCGAATATTTTGCTTAAATTTTTTAATTCTTGTTCAGATATGTTTCCTTCATTAAACCACTTTTCGATTAGAACCTTGTTATTAGTAATCATTTTTGTTGTTGGATTTCTACTTAATTTTGTGTAAGTTGATGAATCTGATAGTTCTCTTTCTGCTTTAAAATTACATTCCTGTTTATTTAAAAGTACTATAATTTGTCCGTTATCAGCTTTTAAAACAACCAAGTCACCATTTTCTAATAAATACTTCTTAGTTTTAAAATAAACCATTCTCTAAAAAAAATTTCTTCTTTCTTCACATATAGATTCTTTATAATTTGAAACAGTATTGATATGTTTTATTAATAGTTGTTTAATATGAGATTTATTTTCTGGATGTTCATTTTAATTTGTTGTTTAAAGTTCTTTATAACCTTTAAAATATCCGTTTTATTTTTTTCTGTTCATGGATAACTAAAATTGTCTCCATATAAAATATCTTTTGAAATTCCTTTACCGCCATAATTTTTTATCCAATTTTCATTTAACATAAACTTAGATTCGTAATCATTTTTCAAATTTTCAATCTTCTATAAATTTTCTAATTTTATTTTATTAAAAGTACATCCAAAACGTTTGTTTTGATACAAAATAAAATTTCTAAAAATGGTTTGGTTTGTTTCGTTTTTTAAAATGAAAATATAATCATTACTTTTTTCTTAGGTATCCCAATTTTCTAGAAGTTGCAGATATTGTAATTTCGAGTAACTCCTTTATAAAATTTTTCTTGAACATTTTTGGATTTTAAATCTTTTTGATATTCCTTATATTTATTTTCTCCAAATTTTATACAACTAGGTATGTATCGTTTTCTGTATTATAAGTGTTTTGTAACTGTGGTTTCCTATTAGTGGAGTTTTGATTTACAATGAAATAAAAAATTTCTGCTGTTTTCTATTTATGCCAAATTTTCAAAATTAAATTATTTCTTACTACACCATAACCATGAATGTTAAAACTTCAGTGTGAGATATCATCATAACTAAACCATATAAATTATAATAACAAACACTGATTTTTAACTGTTAAATACATACATATATATATATATATATATATATATATATATATATATATATATATATATATATATATCAAGATTCGCCGATAAATTTCAATTTATAAATTATTTGTTAGTACCGAACATTTTGAATGGGTTATAGAATCTCGTAATTCGAATTAATCATGCATCAAAGATCGGAGAAACTTTTCAATTGCAACGTTTTCTTTTGTCGTTTACGTAATTTAAAGGTTTGCAAATGTTTTTTGTATTTTCTAAAAGGAAAATATGATTTCAATTTTGGTATCGGTATTTAGGGAAGCCCTCTTACTAGAGTTTGAAAAGAAACAGTCGTTAGTGTATTTATAAATAGGGATAGTTTTGTAGAAATAAATTTCGTATTTTGATTTGGTTAAATCACGTTGGGATTGCGTCATATAAAAAATTAAATTAAAGGACGTATTCAAATATTACATAGTAAGGTGCATCTTTCGCAAAGGTTTCAGTAAGCCGCCAGACCGGCACCATTCCTGTTGATAAGAATTAGGTTCCAAAAACAAAAGATTTGACTTTAAGTACATAGCACTAAAGGCTATTTTGCATGAACATTCCAATTCGTTAAATATTGAATTACTTAAGATAAAGTTTTCAGAAAAAAACAGTTGCTGATAAGGCAATTCTTCCGTTGATCTTCGAGTTAGGCTTCGTGTATGCGCGGAGTGTTATATTTAAGTTTTTTTGGGCAAATTAGAGTGGAGGTGGTTGAAAAACCAATGTGGCCGAAAGTAAAGTTTTTATGTTAGCAGTAGTAGTACAGGCGTAGACGCGTATAGTTTAGGGTGGCGTAGTTATCGCGAAACGACGTTGGTCAAGGCTTATGTAGACCAAACTTTCGAAACAGGGTGTTTTTCCCCTAAGCCAAAATCCAAAAAAGGATTATATAAGCGTTCAACCTGCACGAGACCCATTTATCGTTGTGTGTAGTGAATCTTTAGGGATAGTTATCCAGAGCGGCGCTGAGTGTTAAGTACCTAGTGCCCTCGTCTTCCTCTGGAGAAGATTTCGCTTGTTTTGCGGAAATATACAACGTTCGTTTCAAGGTTACAAACATTAAGTTCACAGTACGCCATTTACATAAATGACCTGCTGCTAAACAGATAAGACTTTTATTGTAATTTAAAATCATAAGAATTAATCAGAACTTGTACATTATATTTCTGTAAAGATAATAAGTAACCGCTGTAAATAATTTCGCTTGAGCAGTATCGTTAAAGAAATTAAAACCAAGTGAATAAATTACGTGTCAATGTAAACATTTGCGTACACGATCCATTGAGAATCGAACAACAACGCGGAGCAAAAGGCAGCCGTCACCAGCTGTATGATATCACAAGCGTCCCCAGCACCAACCGTACCGTCGAGGTTATCGTCCGCACCAGATTCTGTGTAACCAAAAGGGCTTCTTCGATTAAGGTAATTTTTGTTTTCTTTTAGTGTGGTGATTGACAACATTTAAATAAATATTTGAGTGTATTTTATTATGATGTTATTTAGGTATAAAAATGAAAGCATGAACGCACTGTTTAATTTTTTTAGAGATTCACTTTTGAGTATTTTATCGTTTAAATTATAAAGCCAGTGCTTTCATACCGAGAATAATCCGAATTTATTTGAAGTGTTTATTAATGTAATTCAAACTGACTAACGTCTATATCGAAATTATTATAGGTTTATTAGAAGGCAGTTTGCAAAATTCTGGCTAGAATCGCCGCCAAATTTAGATAAGCTCTTTGACGTTTACTTTATAATCAACATTGTCTACGATTTCTTTGTTCTTGTATTATTATTTATTTCATGTACATTATATTTATTTAGGTTATTGGACTTGTGTTTTTTTATTATGTGGACGTAGGATTACACAGCATCTGAGGATACGCAATTTTCGTGTTTATTCCTTAATTTGCTCATTAAATTAACGTAATTATATCGAGTTTAGTTTGAATGAAACAATCACGGCTGAAAGTTTTCAAGAGATTATTTAACTTTAATGTACATTTAGAGGCCGATGAATATTGCATTATTTTTTTATGAATTGAGCATAATTACTTGTAGTCTGAGGAATTCGATTTCAAACGATTGTGTACAGAATTGAAGCGTTTTTTATTTCATTTTTGTTTTGTTTGATGAAGTGAAATTATTTTACATATTGAGTATTTTGGATTAACGTAACGTGACTAGAGATTAGTGATTGATTCTTGTTTTTCTTATGAATTGAGCATAATTAAACGTAATTTGGGAAATTTGATTTCAAATGATTGTGTACATAGTTAAAGTTTTTTTCCTATTATTATGATTATATTGCTATATTTTGCCTGATGAAGTGAAATTATTTTACATTGAGTTTTGGGATTAACGTAACTTGACTAGAGATTAGCGTTTGTTTATCAAAGAAGTGATTGATTTTTGCGGCACGCTGTTATTTTATTTAAGCGTGCAAATATTTGTTTTGAAGCCTTTCAGGTTGGCGAAAGACCTGCTTATCCTAGAACCGCCTGTGGAGATTACGTATAGGTAAGCAAGTTATTTGGGTATTTAGATCGAGCTGTGAACTATGATAATTAGGAATTTCATCCCCTATTGTGACAATTCAAATATCCTGGCGCCCATTTCCGATTTTATGATTATTTCAACCCCTAGTTTGACTTATGTATGGTATGCTGTCCTATCGTGCGCAAATATGACTCACACTCTGTAGGTATAATGACGGGTGTGTCATTAGATATCGTTAAAGGTGTATACACAGACACTAATAACAGGTTAAATAGTCTGGTTATAATGACATATTAATGAAAACCAAGTACCTACCTACATTATTTCGCTTTTATCTGTTAATCAAGATAATCTTTCTTAAATTGAGTTTTAAATCTACCCCTTCCTTAGAAAATAATTAATCATAAAAGCAGAAGTCGCTTTCAATTTCGTTAGTTTCGTATTTCATTTTGTACTGTATGGTGTTGCAACCCTTTAAAGTGTTTTTGCTTTTCATGCATAATTGCAAGCATAATGGAAAACTTTGAGATTGCGTCCAGCCGTGGCAGAGAGAAATATTTTAGTGAAGGATTTCTATACGTGTTTGATAAGAATAGTACCTGTTTTACCAAAGAATGTTGGAGATCCGACCAGAAAAACAATAGTTGTAAAGCTCGGATACATACCCAAAATGGAAACATAGTTTTACGTCTAAACGAACATAACCATGACAGCTCCGCGGCAAAAGTTGAAGCTCAGAAAGTGATGACATCGATAAAGAAGAGAGCCGCAGAAACTATGGAGGTAGCAGGTCAAGTAATCAATAGTTACATGGTCCACTTGACCCAAGGTACTCAAGCGGCTCTCCCTCGAATGAAATCTTTGAAGAAAATGGTGAGAAGAGAACTCAAAGAACTTCGAGCAGTTCCCGCGGCTCCAATAAATCTGGAAACTTTGGAAATACCTGCGGAGTATCGCAGAATCCTAATTTTTGGAAGGCAAGAGAATGTTAAGGTAATGAAATTGATATAATAAATATAAAATAAATGTGTTGATACCTAAATACTGAGTGATTGGGCGAATATTATGTTAATAATTAGCATTCGTACTATTCAGTTTTTTCCATGGATAATTATTCCCACCCCTAATCATCAGTTACTCTAGCTGTACATTTTCATTAAACAATTCCAACGGGAATCATATAAAATTTTAGTTTTATCGGGTCCCGCCCCTTAAATGCCTAATCAATGTTTAGAGTGTAACGCTTGCAATATTACAAATGTGTTCCATAGTACATGGTAGGTATGCATAACGAAGGATTTAAAATTATCTGCATAGGCGTATAGGAAAGTATGGTGATGGCTAACAATTACTATAGTGTATATTTCGCCGTCCAGGAAGCAAAATTTAATGAAACCTTAAAAAACCGTATTTACATGATGGTGTAAAATTAGTGCGTAATTCTTATGTTGCTCCGTACCATTTTAGATAGAGAAAATCTTTAAATATGAAAGTTGTATTAGCTTCTTCTCCGTAACCCAAAATTATCTACCATTCTACAGGGTGTTGCATTTTCGGATACCAGTATCCAGCTTAAATATTTTAAATTAAACACCCTGTATTAATTTCCTGTTTCGCAATGTTTTTTGTTTTTTAAATTATGACCAGCCGTTACAGAGTTATTGAACTTTTTAGGAAAAATGTGACGTATGCAAACACAACGAATATAATCTACAGCGGCCACATTGTGACAGACTAAACAAAAATATTTTTTGTCAAACGCTTGTCAAGGTCATTTACTGTCATCCGAAAAATTAAAGTTAAATTCCGTTGTACACGGTGTTTGCTACGGTGGTACAATAACTTAATATTGAAATATTTTGAATAGAACACCCTGTATTTTAAGTGATTCAGATAGAGAAATAAATGCTCTTTCAATTTTTATTGGGTTTCCTTTACCTACAGTTGGCACTTTTTAAATTATTGCAGTTTGAAGAATAATAGGATCGTGTTATGCAAATTGTAATTTTTTAGAGGGCTGTGGAAGCAACTACAAAAAACAAAAACAATTATCTGTCATATCAATTCGAAGTAAATTAGCATTTGTGTGTTGTGCTGCATAAGTTCACTGTTTTGTGCACCAGAATGAATTTTTCTAGGGAAGAGTGCGTTGATATGATCTATGTATTAGGAGAATGTGATCGAAACTGTTTTCTGGCATCACGAAGCTATGCTCAGAAGTATCCTGACAGAAGACACCTACCTGAAGTTAGCTTTGAAAGAATCAAAGGGAGGTTTGAAACAACAGGAAGCGATAATTATTCAAAACGTATTCCTGCAAGAAATGTAACTAATGAGGAAAACGCATTAATGGTTGTTGCTGCAGTAGTTGAAAATCAACATCAACAAATTGTTGATGAAAGTCATACATCTGTATACCGTATTTTGAAAAGTAATAAATTGCATCCCTACCATATCCAAAAACACCAGAAACTTTTTCTGCAAGATTTAGAAAACCGGAGGCAATTTTATGAGTGGAGTAACAATACATTGAATTCCGTACCAGAACTGTGCCCTTTTTACCTTTTAGTATCAGAAGCCTCCCTAATCAGCGAAATCTCCATCATTACGATACCGATAAGTCCGAATTCTTGAGAACAGTTGATCATAAACATAAGTGGCCAATAA
This sequence comes from Vesta saturnalis, assembly GCA_036346205.1. NCBI lineage: Eukaryota > Metazoa > Arthropoda > Insecta > Coleoptera > Lampyridae > Vesta > Vesta saturnalis. The sequence continues at coordinate 250,155 of JARFJB010002268.1, read as the reverse complement.
AAGTGTGGAATGGAATTGTGGGGACACAAGTTGTTAGTCCACATTTTTTCAGAACCATCTTAATGGTCAAATGTGTCTCGACTTTCTTGAACATGAATTGAGCGATTTACTGCAACGTGTCCCTGAAAAATGTTTCGTTAGATCGTGGTACCAACATGATGGTGCACCCCCACATTCGAGAACGTTCGAAATTTTTTAAATATTAGATTCCCTGGTCGCTGGATTTGACCAGGTGGTCCACAGAACTGGTCTGCTAGGTCTCCAGACTTATCTATACTAGATTTTTTCCTTTGGGGCAGTATAAAGGACATTGTGTACCAAACTCATCCAACTACTAGAAAAGATATGAAAGAGAGAATACGTGATGCTTTTTGCCAAGTGACCCATGACATGCTAATTGATGGTCAACGTTCAACGTTCATTTACGGAACGAATTCAACTGTGCCTGCAACTAAAGGGCGGTGTGTTTGAACACTTATTGTGAATTGCTCTGGTATTTCTGTACTGATTTCACTATGTAGGTGTTAAAATTTAGTAATAAACATAAGTCGTTGCTTTGCGTTGATGATTTGATCAACTTGTCTTTTTTTATGATAATCTTGCAATATGCAGAAATGACGCTCTCGGAATATTTAACATAGCCTTCTAAAATTACAATTCGCATGACACGGTCCTGTTATTCTTAAAACTGCATTGATTAAAAAAGTGTCAACTTTAGGTATAGGGAAACCAATATACAATCGAAAGAGAATTTATATTTCTATATGAATCACTTACAAAATAATTAAAAAAAATTGACTTATGGTCAATCGAAACATATTAAGTTATTGTACCACCCTAGCAAACACCCTGTACAACGGAATTTAAATTTTAATTTTTCTTATGACGGTAGATGACCTTGACCAAATAGTTTTGATTAGTCTGTCACAATGTGGCCGCTGCAGATTTTATTCTTTCCTAAAAAGTTGAATAACTGTAACGACTGATCCTAATTCAAAAAACAAAAAACATTACCAGATAGGCAATTGATGACAGAATAAGAATATTTAAAAATATGGTGTTTAATTTAAAATATTTAAGTTGGATACTTGTGTCCGAAAATGCAACACCCTGTAGAATTGTAGATATTTTTAGGTTACAGAGAAGCTAATACTCAACTTTCATATTTAAAGATTTTCTCTAGTTAAAATAGTTATGGAACAACATAATAATTACGCACTAATTTTACACCATCATGTAAATAAGGTTTTTTAAGGGTGTTCAATACCAGCTAGAGACAACTATTCTCCGCTATGCGACGTTACTGTCGCTATTTTAATATTACGACACTACCAGTTCTTAAGCTCCGCCTCCCTAAGTACTAAGTTTTAAGACAAATATTTAATATTTTCCTGCGTAAATGAACAAGTTATTGTTGAAAAATATATACCAAGAATCTGTTATAGAAAGAGAAACAATCTTGTAAACTAAATACTTATTGCATATGCACTTTGGAAAGGAAATATGAAATAAATACTTTTTTTTTATATAATTTGTAATGAAATATATTCTAAATAAAGATTTAAACAGGTGTCTGTTTAATTTGTTACCTGTGCATATCTCTACCTATTGTGGACTTGTAATATAATGCTTCAGTGCATTTTTCTCACAAAAGAGAAATTTTAACTTTATAAAAGAAACAGATAATTATAATGATAAATGCATTTCCTGCTCAATCAAATCCTTTAATTAGATTTTTATTATACAATAACAATAAACAATGTTATACAGGTAAGATGTTTTGATTTTGGGCATTTATGGTAACTTTACACTAGACAATTAAAAATCTAATCATGTGATATCTTACTTTTGAATCAATATTCCAAAGCTCCGCCCACACTCATTATGTGTAACTGAAATTTCGAACATTTACACCCGAAAGATTATTTCACAATACAGAAATAGAAAAAATACTATATTATTAATTTTTATTATTTATTTTAATATTATGTAAAATTATAAAGAAATAATTAGATAACTGAATATAAAAACTTATTAAAATTAATATTAAAATTAAAAATTAGTTTTGGAAGCATTATGTTTTTTCAAAGATCCCTAAAAATTCCCTCCACGTTAAAATCGTTATCACTGAATAATACAAAATCGCAAGAATCTTTTTTGGTAATATTTAATTGGAATTATACCTGATAATAGTAGTTGTCATTTGTTTTTATCCTGTAACATAATTTTGTTAAATATTGCTTATGTGATTGTAAAGATAAATATTGACTCTGGATCAACGAACATTCCACACTTATGAACTGATGTATCAAATCTTGCTTCATATTGTGAAATTGCTGTTGCTTCGTTAACTCTTCCATATAGGATAGAAGGAGTCCTTGTGGTATAAAATAGATTTTGTCAGACTATGGCAATGTGTAGTGGACCTTCTTCTTAAAACATTTCCAAAATTAAAGGCGGTTAGATATTCCTTTCCGAGCTCTCTCCATCTTTGGTTATCATACTCGCCTGTGGTCAATCGTTGGATGCCTTCAATGTTGTGTGTTTCAGAAGGCAGAATGTCAAGTACAGCTGCTTCAGGTTTGTAATGAATGTCAATGGTGCATGTGCCAGGTGCCTCTTTTCTTAACCTTCCTAATACTATTTCGATGTTCACTTTGCCTGAGAAAATTCTTCTTCTGCCTTTTATTGAAAATTACCAGCATTTCGTTAAGTCCAAAGGTGCCAGCTAGGTCCATGAGCATGAGAAATTGCTGCTGCGTATGCAGGAGCAACATATGAATCAACTACTGCTTTTCCATATCCAGCCGATCTGAAAAATTCGTATTTCAAATTATTTATAAAAATGAACAAAATAGAAAGATATGTTTAGGTTGATTTTATTATATGAAGAAGAAATGCACTCTTCTTGTAGACCATTACAAGAAGCTACTTGTATTTACCAAAAACACCTATTCATTTCCTAAGATTAAAAAATCTCAAACCCTTTTCATGAAACATGCACTTATTAAAACTATAAATCGTGTTTGGATATACGCATAAAACAAAACTTGCTACTTACCTGGTTTGATTAGGTTTTGTCATAAAATTAGATCTCTCCGATCGCTTATGAACCTTAGATAATCTAATTTGAGTTTTTACCATTTTTGATTACGACGTACTCACACGACAAACTGTTCACAAACTACTATAAAAACCGACTGACACAAATGCATTAGGTGAAAGTTAATTTTTGCGTTAATTATGTGTTTATTAGGTACATGTCGTTTACAATTAAAAAATCATAATCATAATCAAATGGTTTTATAACGTTCTGAAAAAAATTAAAAAATTTTAAAATTGCATGATACTAATTAAAATTTTATTGAATAGGAAATATGAAAACCTAAAATATGGTAAATATTTAAGGAGAGGTTCAAGAATACAGGTTTATTGTTCTCAGTGACAAATGGGCGTGTTTCAGTGAGGGGCGGATAATTTTATCTTCTGTCTATTACAAAACGCTTTTCATTGTTCTCTTTACTATGAATATTTCAGTAAGTAGTACTTCCTAAAAAGTTCTAGGTAGTTGTGTGTCAAAAATTCACAAATTTTACATTATACTGCAATAAAATATAAATGTTGGAATTGTTTAGTTAAAATGTGCAACAAGAGTAACTCCTCATTACGGGTGATATATGGATAAATCGATTATCGATAATTATCGGTTATCGATAATTTTGACTATCGATATTATCGATATTATCAATATTATCGAAATTATCGATATTATCGATATTACCGATATTATCGATATTACCGATATTATCGATATTACCGATATGATCGATATTACCGATATTATCGATATTATCGATATTATCTATATTATCGATACTATCGATATTATCGATATTATCGATATATCGATATTATCGATATTATCGATATTATCGATATTATCGATATTATCGATATTATCGATATTATCGATATCGATATTATCGATATTATATTATCGATATTATCGATTTTATCGATATTATCGATACTATAGATATTATCGATATTATCGATATTATCGATATTATCGATATTATCGATATTATCGATATTATCGATATTATCGATATTATCGATATTATCGATATTATCGATATTATCGATATTATCGATATTATCGATATTATCGATATTATCGGTATTATCGATATTATCGAATGCGGCTGTCTTCGCTTTAAGAGCCCGCGCCTACGCCCTCTTGCCAAACACATCAATAATCGTTAGTATGTAGTTGTAGCCACTATTGTGTTTACTTAAAGTTCGCATATCACAAACTTCCGCTTGCCACAGCTCGTAAATGTTGTTCACAATATACCTATTGCGCGGAAACTTTTTCCTGGCTGGTTTATGTATTGTATGTGCTTCCTGTGCCTTCAGCCAATTTTTCACTTCACCATATTTTCCTTTTAGAGCGTAAGCTAAAGGTGTTATACCCGAAAACCCAGCCGGATGCGAGGGATTATAGTATACAGCATACAAGTTATGTTCGCCAACTAGCCCAATCTAGCGAAATTCTTATTCTTTGAGAGGCTCTTCTCGGGGTTTCCCGCGATTCACTATCAGCATCGTAATTTTCACCTATAGTTGTGAGTGTCTGTTCAACGTTAGGTGATACAGCTGCATCACGCCTTCGTGTATTTTCGATAAACTCTTGGAGTATATTTATTTCTTTAATGTACGTCCCAAACTGTCGCCAACCGTGTGGGTTTGCAGTTTTTCGCTGTCTTAGCATTTCGTGAACTAGATCGATAATGTTGGAATGAGGGATGATCTTGTCTTTTATTGTGACAGTACCCCTTTTATTCCAAAATACGTCACCATTCGTATTCAGTATACGTAAGAAGGTCTCACCTTTCTTCTTATATGAGGTCGGCAGTGTTGATACTATTTCGTCATCTGCCAGGCCTTGGAGTTTCGGTGAATCATCAGCATCACCACTGATGGTTATGCTAGCAGGTTGACGTAGTTGATTGGAAAAGTATAGATATCTTTGAAGGACTTGGTTGTACTGCGGCCATTTGCCGGGGTCAGTCATTTTGGTTTTTAAAACTTTATCCATATCGTTGCCCAGCTACTTTAAAATATTGTTTTGTGTAACACCTGAGCCTGCAACCGTTGTATAATGTCCAACGGTAGAATAACCATATTCTTCAGATTGTGGTCCATGGTTGTTATTAAAACAGATTACCCAGAATACCTCCAAGTAACAGTCCTAGCAAGAGTGGCAGAAATGCACCGCCCTTCTGTACAAGAAACTGTTTCTTTCTTATTATAGATTCTCTTCTCTGTGCTAAGCGTCTTAAAGTGTGCTTATGTTGAGAGAGTCGATGCTTCTGATCAGCTGTTAGCGGCACTCGCCCTTTTAAAATGTTGTGTGCACACCTGCTTAATATCCAAACATTTCAATAGAGGGAGAGTTAAAGTCTTTTTTCGCTATATATATACTTGGCAACTTGAGGCACAAATATATTTGTTCTATATCGTAACACGTATGGCGTATTCTGTTTTAAATCGAACAATTAATAACCGTGGGGATCTGAAGTGGCATCCTGGTACGCAGCCCCTAAGAATTCTGGCTTATCATGCGAAATCTGTCTTGCTAAATGTTGTATTTGTGCTCTATCATGTGGATTCTTAAACAAGATTATGTAATGGCATTAAATGAAATATCTCTCTGTCCGCGTCCTTGATGAAACAAGTTTTGTGTTAAGAAAAACACGCTTAGGTTTCTATGATGACAGCCCTTTGTGGAAATATCTACCACCGAACCGTTAGTTTCTCGCATTAGATAGAATTATTATTAAGACCAGTTTTTCACCATCAAACTGTTCCATATGAGGTAAACCCTTCTGAAATTCAACTGCGAGGTTTTTGAAACGGCATAGAACCAAACATCTTTTTCAAATGTATCGTATCCAGTTTGGATGTTTTTTAGAAAATCCACGTTAAAATACGACTTCCCACATCCCCATGGCCCGCAACTATTGATGAAAAAGGATGCTTAAACTGACCCTCCATCTTGAAACTCAAAACGGCACTAAAGGGCCCTCTGTCATCCGCCTCTCTTAAATACCTGAAAATCTGAGGGTACCGGTATAATTTACTTTTATCATTCCTATCTTTTAATATAAAAATGGCTTTTTGTTTCCTAGAATATAAACATAAAATTATTAACCATTACGTAACCAGTTAATTTGCAGGTTTTTAATTGCATAGTGAAAATTTGCTATTGCTTTATCGAAATTGAGTGTGAATAACGACTTGCACGTATTTACCTAATTAGATGATTATGGGTTTTCCCCAGACGTTATACATGTAATCGAATAGTTTAAGTTTGTTATTGTCTTATCAGAATTGAGAATGAATGACGAACTGATTGTCTTTATAATGCATTATTAACTATAATTATTTTTCTTTACGTAACTAGCTAATTAACAGTTTTAATAACCTAGTGAAAGTTTGTCATTACTTTAGCAAAATTTGGAAATAATGTCGACTTGTACGTCTTTGCCTAAATAGATATTTACTGGGATTTTCACCAACGTCAGAATAGTTAGAATAGTGGAAGTTTTTTATTGTATTATCAAAATTGTGGCTGAATGATAACTTGGTCGTCTTTACAACAACACGTTGTTATCCATAAATTCTATATTTTATTTTAGATAGTTAACTAATTAGGAAAACATTGTTTACGCTACTTGTTTTTCCTGTTGCGTAAAAACCTTAGGATAATTAGATTGGGGTTATAAAAATGAATCAAGTATTCTCTAGCTTCACTTACAGTGTTATATTTCGTGTGTCAACATCCCGTTTCTTCAATACAACACTGGTGAGTTATTATTTTTGCTTCAGCTTATACTTTATTTATTTTATTCGCTCGTGCAACTAAACGTAACAATGTTTTTTAAGCCTTTTAAAAATATTAAGGACTTGGAGATTGGTGTTAAATACAAAATACTCAATCTTGGACTCGTACCAACAAAGTATGGTGAAAGGGTTACTGTGCAACTGGCTGAGTTTAAATGCATGTATATGAGATTAATTTGATTGTGATTGAATTGAAAGACAGCGAGGTTTAATTATGACTCCAAAACCAAAATATATTATACGTAACAGTGAGTTAAGACCCTGATGCATACGTCGTATCTTAAAACTTAGTGTTAGACTCCTTACTTAAAATTTCCCGACAATAAACATTACAGGGTCCTGTATATACTTTTAAAATATACCACTAAATGGCGCCACAAACAAATTCAAATGTTTGGCCAAGGAATAAAGCCCCGGGAGCAAGTTTCGAAGACTTATACCTGCCTCACAGGTTAGAATTAGTCCCCATTATTAGAATATAAATAAAAATTCCCCGTCACAACCAAGCAGAATGCAGAGACTTAAATACAAATTCAAATTTCAGGCCTTGGGGGTTAAGCCCCGAGAGCAACTTGCGCAGCCCTACACCTGTTTTACAAGTTAGCATTAGGACCCCCTTATTGAAATACAAAATCAAATTTCCCGCCAATGGGGTTAAGACAATGGGCGAAGGTCCCCGAATAAGTTCCGATCACGACAAGAGGGATGAAGCCCGAGAGCAAGTTACGAAGCGCTACACCTGTCTTACAAGTTAGCATTAGTCCCACTTATTAGAATACAAATTCAAATTCCCCACTAAGGGGATCATGACAATGTGCGAAGGCTCCCAAACAAGTTCCGATCACGACAAGGGAGCGAAACCACGAGAGCAAGTTGCGAAGCCCTGTACATGTCTTACAAGTTAGGATTAGGATCCTTATTAGACTACAAATTCAAATTTCCCACCACGAGGATCACGACAATAGACGAAGACTCGCGAGCAAGTTTCGAGGATCTATGCCAAAAGACCCTTAATCGACAAGTTTCGAGGATCTATGCCAAAAAGGATGCCTGAGAAGATGGCCGCCAGGCAGGTGACCTACCCCACCCTCACCCCCCAACAATTTTAATTAACCCCACTCCATCCCCCACCACGTTTAATTAATGAGGGACTCAAGTGGACCCCCTCTACTTTTGATAACTAACTACATTTTCACCATAGACTAATTTTATTTACTTGATTTTATCTATTTATATAGATTGAATGAAATAAAGAATATGCGTCACATTTTCTATTCAACATATAAATAAATTATCTTTTACTAATGTAATGGATATTTGAAAATTCTTTATCTACAATACATTACCTTAATTACCACTTATTAAACCTATTTTCCTACCACTGTGTTACTTACAAAAGGTCATCTTAAATCACTTTTGTGAATAATTTTATTGACTCAGTTACAAATTAATTATTCTATCGGCGGTTTAAAATCATATTTAAAACTTACAAAAGTTTTACTGAGAATGCTTAATCTTTTTCATTTTTATGTTTAATAGAATAATTAGATTTTATTTTAATTTCGATTTGGAACATTTAATATTTATCATCGCTTACTCAACTATAATTGAGACGGATAATGATTTGGGGGCTGATTGTCGTCTATTTCGGCAGCGAAAAAAAAACTAAGCGTCACAAAATGTCACCAAAAATCGTTATTAAAACATATTGAAATTAACCTACTGGAGTTGAGTCGCTTGTGCATAAAACGGTACGTAATTATGATGAAAATTAGGTGCCAAAAATTAATAACTGACGTTCATATAGCAAGTGTCAACACTCATATCATTTCACATGGTCATTGCCAGATACTTTATAACGCAAAGGTTGCTGTGTAATTTCAACTTAACATAAATTAAAATCTAAACGACCTTAGTGATTGATGATTTCTTATTTCGACAGCCGATCGTATGGACAATCTTGTACTGTTACGGGTGAAAACGGCAGTACGATAAGTGAAACGTGTCTGTAGCTCAGTCGAAGGGAGTGGGGGTGGTTACTGATTTGCATGTAGGGTGAACAAATCTACACAGGTAACGCCATAAATCCAATGGCGCTGAGAATCGAAAATATTCGTATAATTAGCACACAGATAAACGCTAGCACTCCACAGCAATGTTCAAAACAACCAGAACTTGCTTACCTTTCGTAGATCGATTAACAAAAGTGTTCCTGAATTGATGCTATCTATAAAGGCTTCAAACGTTCGCCGCATGCAATAAATAAAATAACATAAGCGTGCTGCAATACCAATTGTAGAGATAATCAATCTTAATTACCCAAATTTTACTTCACTTGACGTTAACTTAATCAAAGAATCACTATATTAAAAAATCGTAATCCCAATAAAAAAGTAGCGTAATATATAATCAAATAAGCAATCCTGAAAGCTTTAGTCAAAAGTATAAACAATAATAAAAAAACATAGTCTCTGCAAGGCCGTAGAATTCCAACAATTACCATTAAACAAATAGCACCCAAAAAAATCAAAGCTATTGCTGACTACTAAATTATGCGCATGTAAATAATGGTTGTACTGTGAGATGTAACGTTAAATCCGAAAATGAAATAATAATACGCTTAACGTTTATTAACGCTGTATATTATAATTAAAAATAAAGAAATATTGTGCACAATCAATTAAACAAAACATCTACTTCCGATAGGAAATGATACGTAATATTTTTTACTTAAATTTCAATATTAAAATTAATTGGTAGAAGCTTGCAAGTTCAAAACCAAAATTAAATAATCTTAAACCCTGGTTGTAATTATATAAAACGCCATCACATTGAACACGTGGAAAACACAAATTCCAGAAATCTTGAAACTCACATACAAGCGCCCAATAAAAAAGCAAATAATGATGTAAAAATTACAGAAGACAGGTGAATGCGTTTCGGTAATGAATCAACAAGTCTGAAGTACGTTCATACGGTAGTATACAACAAAAGTGCTTTCAATTTTTTACGTAAATATAAATATACGATTTTATTTAAACAACAAAAAAACAGAAAGGTAATTATATTAGGTTCTTACAGGTTTTCTTCCCCAACTTACAGCGACAGGACAAATAACCAGTTGAATCTTCCATTTTTCCTTTAAAAACGAACCTCCGCATTGAACGAAAACTATCAGTCTCGTGAGGTAAAATTAATCAACTATTTTAATTTACAATCGCAAATGAACAGCGAAATACTTAAATCTAGTACAGGCGTCTTTTTTACTGCACCACCTGGTTTTATTAACACAAGCGGTTACTTAATTATACGTTACATACGCAAAACACTTTAGCCCATTTTTTATACACAAGCAATCTATTGACTATTCTGAACAGCTATGAGTACATTGTGACGAATAACAACAGTTCGACAAAATACCAAACACGGCACATATATCAATCCGCTTAAAGCGTGAAACTAATTCAAGAAATAGGAAAGCGCTAAAAATCAACACTTTCCCTTGTCAATGGACACGAAAATTCCACTAAAAATCGACGGAACACCAACGCAGAAATCTCCCCGGGTGATTGAATTCTACCTATAATCCACAAGTAGTGAAAGGCCATTTTCCCCACGATATATTCAGGTAACTACAGGGTACTCCGTAGGTATATTTTTCGCGCACTTTTTGCTACATCACCATGTCCAACTCTGAGAACTAACTCTTACTGACTAACTGAAAAGAACCAAAACAAAACCATTTACCATATTAGATCAAGTCATCTCTAACCACCACTACTAAAATCTTTCATACTGAAATGCAACCTGGACATTTCTCACGAGAAAAATATACTTCAAGTCACACGTGTGTCAACAACAATACACTGATTACCTAGAATCGAGATAACACTTGCTATACTCTTTTGCATGAGAATAATCATTCCTTCGAAACCTCCCATAACCCAAACAAATCCTCGTGCCCAATATTAACTAAAACCTAACTGACGAACTAATGACTGCTGTCTCGACCAAATATAATGCGTTACATAACACAATAACGACACTACAATAACAAAATAAAATTCACGGAAAGTTACAGCTTTCCAAGATTCTACTTACAATATTTAAATATATTACAGGTGCCACTCGATAATCTGACACATTCGGTAATCCGACGCCCCTCGACGTCGCTACAATAATACATACGTTTTAGTATTCAATAAATATTTATAGTATGTGTGTATGTACTGTAAAAAATAATGCCTAAACTGATTTGTATTTGAACCTTTAATAATCAATTTTTCTTAAATTATGTATGTATACAGTGAAAATCGGTGAAAGAAATACAATACCTGGTAACCCGACGTTTTCGATAATCCGATACCCTCCCAGCCCCGTAATATTAAAAAAATGCTAAGCTCAATACAACCACACGAGACAGTGCCTGTAATACATTATTAATCCCAATCAGAACGACGGGTAGTGCGCTCCGGGCTCTATCTTCGGCCAGTGAAACATGTGCGTGTGCAAAGTGGCAAATTTTAAATCTTAATCAATTAAGTAGTGCACGGGGACGTGATCGAGCATTTAATGTGGGAATCACAAACGTGTCAACAAAGTAAGTAATCAAGCAATCAGAATATCACGACAATGCACGGCAACGGTACAAAACGTGCCGGGTTTAAAAGTTATTAGGTTCTGTACAGAGCTATTTTCATGAGCCCGCGAACTTGATGTAACAATATGAATGCTCCAATTCAAAAACGTACTAATAAAAATGCATCTTATTAAAAATTTGGCGGTAAAATGTCGGTAGAATGATGTTTTAGGGTGCCTAAATCATAAACTCTGAAAGAAGCAGGGACATTTTATAAGTTAAGCTTAATCCTCTCTAGGCGATATCGCTAAAGAACCTTTTTTTTCTGTCGGTATATTGACACAAATGCAAAATACAAAATACACGACAATACATGGCAGAGCTGTAAATTAAAAAAAACCTCTGTACGTGTAAATTCTAGGTACTGCTTGCAAGGTTGCAATAATTGCAGGAAGTTCTTGCAATAAGTGAACATACTTAGCTACCTGTAATAAAATTTTTTTGCATGATGCAATTTAAATTAATGTTTCCTTTTTAGATCTAATATTTTACAACTTCATAGGTGAAAGGCATGTGTACCCCAAGCCAAGCATGCCTCTGAAATACACTCCTCAATACCTTCGCAGGTCATCATCGCTAGGAACACTCGGTTTGTCCATTTACCCCATAATTACGCACTCAAAATTCCATCTTGTCACACTAAACGGGGGCAATTTACATTTTCCACAGGTCCACCAAACTGTGGAATGCACTACCCAGTTCATATTTTCCTCCACACTTTGATATAAGTAAATTTAAGGTTGCGTTCATAAACATTTATTGGCAGCTTAACTGTATTCCTAACCCCCTCCCAGTGTTCCTGAGCGCTTTAGCACGTTAGGCCTATCTTAACCAGTTCAAGAATACTATTAGTAAAAAAAAGCGTTAGTTTTCCGTTATACAAAATTTGTTACAAGACCCCGCAAACCAACTTTTTCCCGAGCCTCGCTTTTGTTCGGACCGACACTGAGTAAAATGAATGATGATAAGAATTTTAGTTATTTTAAGACATACTGTATATACTTCTTATAAGAAAAATGCTTGATGTTAAGATTAGGTTAAATAAGATTTAGGTATAATACAAATTATATTTGTCCTTGTTTACTACAAGGATGTCAGAAACTATGTGACGAAAAATATTAATAATCTGTAATTTAATAATATAGGAATAATTAGTTAATTTTTAGGAAATATTGTGAATTTTATATAATAGTATAATGGTAAGTAAAATAAACATAAATTCTTTTAACGTTATATTTTAAAAAAATCAATTTTTCATATTAGAGAGTGGAAATGGCTTTAAAAGATGCTCTTTTGGAGATTATTAGCTGTATGCTTAGCCCAAATACAGATCTGCGAGGTGTTGCTGAAGAACGTAGAAAAGCTTTAGAAGTAACTGAAGGTAAATGATAAGTTAACCGTATTGTCTTGCGTTTTACGTGAATTTATTATGGAAACAAATCGATTTATAAAGATGATATTGTAGTAACAGTACAGCTTTAACACGTTGACTTCCAACTACGAGATAATTCATAGTAGACTATTTTACTGTAGAAGCCGACTATGAGTTATCTCGTATTTGGTTTGCTGACCGTTTTCGGGAAGGTACGAGCCTACTCGTAGTATATAAACATAAATAAAGGGTGGTCGGCTTCTGGGAAGAGAACTAAAAGCTAACACTGGTATATATTTATAACAAAAATTTATTTGTTTTTTTAACAATACTATGTATTATAAATAACCTTTTGAATAAAATTATATGGTTAAATTAGTTTGGCTTCTGGGACCCAAATCTCAAAAATTTCTATGGCAGGTTGTGTTGCAAGATTAGGTGTCATTTATAAAATATGTTTCCAGATTGCTGTACTATTAACATTTAACTTTACCTATTAATGATTTTCGTACTTCACCATTTCTACAATACTGTTTTATATTTAATTAACAGTGCAGCAAGTTTAATTAAATGGAATTATTAAGCTACAGTACTTATAACAACAGCCATTTATAAACAAATGTTGCATTAGTAGTGATACCCTTGCTTAATGTGTATATAAGGTTGGGTTAACGATGATGTAAATATAGCAGAGATCCTGGACGTAAGTAATATAGACCATATTCACTGCAATAAGCAAAGTGGAGAATTTGACTTTGATTGCGGTGCATAGCCTCACAGATGGGAAGTGATTATATAAAGTTTGAAATGTACACAAATACAACCAAACTATTGGATTTTAGTTAATGTGTTTACGATAAATATAATATGAATTTGATATATTTTATTTTGTAGTTATTAAGTTTAACTTGTGACAGTTTTACGATTACTTTTAAGTTACAAATTATATGTTTAAGGTATTTATTTATTCATGGAAAAATTTATTGTTCATTTGAGTGAAGGTAGCAATCATAAAACGTAACCCAGTGATATTGAGGAAACTCATTTGTTTTTATAAAAATACAATGTGAATTAAAATAGGTAAGTTTTTATCGGTGACTGGCAATACACCAAACATGTCACAGAATAAGTTACTATGATAGAGACGAATTTTAGCTAATGGTTACTAATGCACTTGTTAATAACATGTATGCAGCACTCGTAAACTTTGTTACGTACAGTAACAGTTAACAATGGTTACATTATTGCTGCATGTATATGTAGACAATATAATACCATAAGAACTTCTCTATGTTTTGTATGGTGTAGATTAGGAGTGGAAGATTAATAATCAATTCGTAAAAATAACACATCTTATTGTTTTGCTTGGGTATGAAATCATGTATTTTTTTTATTTATCTTTTATATAAATGTCATAATCCAAGAACAATATGAACGACGTTTAATCAAGTTATGGTGTAAGTGTAAAGTTGTGAAAAACTTGAAATTGATAAAAGCATTCACATATAAAAACTTGATGTACCAATTAAAGATCTAGTTAAATCTAAGAAAGAAATAGTTGTGAGTTATTAGTAACTGTAATTGTTATTGTACACTGAAAACACAATGTGTACATTTAATATGATTTGAGTTTTAACTACATATGTTAAATTATTGTAGTGCTGTGGTAACTTAACATACTTAATTGGTAAAGCGTTTACTTCAAGGTGTAGGAAAAACACAGCAAATAACCTAGACATACCAAGCGTTAAAATTAAGACGTACCCTTACGACTTTCATAATTATAAGATGCCAAAACCTATTTCATCGAAGATTTTCTTCTTGTCTATTGAAGTTATTTTGATGTTTATATATTGTAGTGTACCCTGTCCTTAAAAGCGTCATTCGAAGTTACTCTCAATAATTAAGAAACTTATTAAAATTTTTAAGAGCGTAATGTTGAACTTATTCGGAGTGATGTAAATTCTAAAAAAAAATAGCTAGCGGATGTATTTTGACTTTACTGAGAATAATGTTACTCTTACTCAAATCATTTGCTTGCTTCACATTGACTTTCTAGCAATACCTTAGAATGTATTTACAAGTCTATTAAATTACTTGCCAAACCCAAATCCGGTAACAAGAATTGGCTGTCTAGTGGTAAGTAAAAGGCCAGAAAGGTAAGAGAAGGAGGGTATGAATAAAAGGGAGAGGGAAGAAGAGGAGGCGAAAAGACAGAGTGTTTAGAACAGGAAGAAGGTAATAAGATCCCCAGATATAAAAAAGACTGAGGAGAATAAGGGTGGTAGCAGTGTAATAGTGCAAAGTGAAAGAGAAAGAAATGGAAGAAATAAAGGAATTAATTTGTGAGTTGAGGAAGCTGATGGAAGAAATATGAAGGGAATAAGGAAATACATCAAAGAAATGAAAGAACAAATTGAAGATAGAGAAAAGGAAGAAGGGGGAAAAACAAGAATTGTTAGAAAAATTAGAAAAAAGCAGACGAACAGGAGAGAAGAAAAAGAAAGGATAACATTGTAATAAAGGGCTGGAGAAGTAAGGAACCGCATAAAGAATTAAGAGGGACGATGGAAGAGAAAAATGTAAGAGCCGAAGTCAGGAAAGTGATGGTGATAAACAGGGAGAGCGAAAATGAGGCGGTGGTGGCGGAAATGGAGACCTGAGAGGAGAAGCAGAAGACTAATGGAGAAGAGAAAACTGAGTGACACAGGAATTTACATAGATCACGACCTGACAAGGGAAGGAAGGTAAGTACAAAAAAGAAATACGGTACAGAGCGGCGGAAAGGAGAGCGGAGGGAAAAAAAGTATGGGTAGGATACAGAAAAATGGAGATAGACGGAGTAAGATATGTATGGAACGCGAGAACGAAGGAGCTAAGCAGAGAGGAGGGAAAGAATGGACATACAAAGGTCAAAAAACTAAAAGAAGAGGGGCAGGAGAAAGGGGAAAGAAGGATGACGAAACGGTTGGGCAACGGAAAAATGTGTAAAGGAAATGGAAATGGAAAACAAAGCAAACAAAGAGAACGTAGGGAAAGAAGACAGTTAGGGAGGAATGAACTAAAGATAATGTTCTGGAACGTAGCGGGATTAAAGAATAAAGATCAAGATTTTTGGGAGTTTGTCAAGGAGCAGGACGTGGTGGGAATGCAAGAGACATGGATAGAAGAAAAGATCGGGAGTGGTGGGAAACGGAAAGGTCAAGTGATTTCTCATGGGTGGTACAGTACGCGGAAAGGAACAACAGAAAAGGAAGAGCTAAGGGAGGGATAATAGTGGGAATAAAAAGAAAATGGTTGGAAAAAGAAGATGAAGGGAGAGTGCGACAAAGAAGAGGGATGGTGGAAAGGAACATACAGTGTGGAAAAGAAAATATAAAAATTGTGACGGTATACAGTAGAAAGATGAAAGAGACAAGGGAAAATTTAGAGGTGTTGATAGGAGAGCGAGGAAGGTATGACAATAATAGGAGGGGACTTTAACGCGAGAATAGGTGAAGAAGGGGGAATACAAAAGAAGAGAGGGACGGGAAAAAGACAGACAAAATGTTAAATATGGAAGGAAAAGAGTTGTTTGAAGTGTGTAATGAAAGGGGGTGGGAATTAATGAATGGGAACAGAGAAGAAAGTTGAGAGGGGAGAGTCTACATACATAGGAGCAAGGGAAGAATCAATAATTGACTACATCATAACGAATGGAGAGGCGGAGGAAAAAGTGAAAACATTTAGGGTAGGGGAGAGGATCGAATCGGATCATCAGCCATTGGAAATGATAATGGAAGGGGGGGAGAGAAGAGATGAGAAAAGTAGAGGAATTCTCGACCAAGAAGGTATGGACAGAAGAGAGTATAAAGATGTACAAAAAGAGAATGGGAAAGGCAATATGGGAAGGGAAAGGAGTACAAAAAAGCGTGGAAGAAATGAGAATGATAATGGAGGAGCCATCGGAGAAAGAAAAGTTTAAAAGATGGAAACAGGAGAAAACTGATTGGAAGTAATGGTGGAACAGAGAATGCAATGAGGCCAAGAAGAAAGAAAGAAGAACACTAAGACAGTACAAGAAAGGGAACGTAGAAAGACAGGAATATAAAGAAGCAGTACATAAATACAAGAAAACATGCGGGAGGAAAAGGGAAGAAAACAAAAAGAAAAATGAACAGTTAAGGAATATAAAAAGTGAAAAGGACGTATGGAAATATCTAAAGAGAGTAAAGAGGAGAAGAAGGACGCAAGCGGGAATACAGATAAACGAATGGGAGAGATATTTCAAGAAGGTACTGAAGGAGGAGGATATACAGGAAGGAGAAGGAGGACAAAACAAGAAGACATATGAAACACATGAAACAGGACAAGCAATTAAAGAAGAGGAAGTAATATAGGCAATACAGAAGGTAAAAAAAGGTAAAGCGGCAGAAGACAGGATACAAGGTGAGGAGTGGATATATGGAGGAGAAAGGGTCGCAAAAAGGATGACTGAAATAGTAAATAAAATAGGGAGAGGTGAAGGATTCCCAGAGAGATGGAGAGGACACTATGCCCGGTGCACAAAAAAGGGAACAAAAAACAAGTGACAAATTACAGAGGAATCACTTTACTGAACACGGCATATAATCGCGACGGTACTGTAAGTTCGGTTGAAGGTGGAAGCAGAAGAAAAGGAACTGCTACCAGACGGACAGGGGCAGGATTTAGGGGAGGAAGAAGTACGATAGACAACATATACATTTTATTAAATTACTTGCAAAACCCAAATCTGGTGACAAGAATTGACCGTCTAGTGGTAAGCTACGCTGTGTTAATTGAACGAGATACGAATGGACGAGGTTAAGTGTTGCATCATAGGGAGGGAGCAGGTAAACAATAAAATAACTAGAAATAACGAGCTTTGCGCAATGCGGGTTCAACCGGTTAATTTGCAAACTGGGAAAGAACCACCAAGAAAACGTAGTTTATTAATCAATAAGCAATTTTACAAGTACATTCATAAATCAGAGAACAAAAAAACAAAGAAAAGAAAAGGTTCAATATACCAATATAACTAATTATCATTAAATCAGGTTGAAGTGTGTACAAAATTAAAAAATAGGTAACAGAAAAATAAGCGGTTTAAGTACACATAAGCACTACAAAAAAACCGTGAAATCAGCTCCAGAATTGTGTCAGAAATAAATTCAGAATTAAAATTGTGACACCAAACATGTGACCGTTATACAACCAATCATACCGGCAGTTAAGTTAACAATAAAGTAACACAAAAAAATAACGCAGGTAAATAAAACAAACAGTAAAATTAAAACCGGTGTGAAGAGAGCAGATAATAGGTAGCAGACAATTTTAACGGAAACAGCCGAACATCCAGGAGGCATTTTTTTTAGAATTACCATCTGCTAGCAGATACTTTCCCTGCAGCTACACACACTGCTACATTTGTAATTGTATTCCTTGTATTGGGAAACACGATACGTGTACCCCTTAGAAGCGCAAATTAAAATGTACTACTAGAATAGAATTCCACCCTTCATCTTTTGAAAATTCATAAATTAGAGTTCGCAACCTGTTACTTTGTGCGTTTAGTGTAATGTCTAGCAACACACACACATACATCCCATATTAGTGACATCGATTTACAGAGGGGCTGAGGTGGATAAACTCCACCCCATTTTCTTTAAAAATTCATAAAATGTACAGGTCTGATTCTGTCACTGTGTGTTTTTAGAATAATGTCTACTAACACAATACAAACATCCCTTCTTAGTACCATTGATTTGCAAAGGGGTTAAGGGTGTTAAATTCCACCCCATTTGCTTTAAAAATTCATAAAATGTACAGTTTTTATCATGTCACTATGGTTTTAGTATAATGTCTGCTAACACAATACAAGTATCCCTTTTTAGTAGTATCGATTTGCAAAGGGGCTGAGGGTGTTAAACTCCACCTCACTTCCTTTAAAAATTCATAAAATGTACAGTTTTCATCCTGTCACTTTGTGCTTTTAGAATAATGTCTGCTAACACAATACAAGCATCCCTTTTTAGTAGCATCAATTTGCAAAGGGGTTGAAGGTGAGAGCATCCGAACTGTACATTTTATGAATTTTTAAAGGAAATGGGATGGAGTTTACCACCCTCAGCCCCTTTGCATATCGATGTTACTAAAAAGGGATGCTTGTATTGTGTTAGTAGACATTATTCTAAAATCACAAAGTGATCGGATTAGAACTGTACATTTTATGACTTTAAAGAAAATGGGGTGTAATTTTGCACCCTCAACCGCTTTGCAAATCGATGCTACTAAAAGGGCATGCTTATATTGTGTTAGTGGAAGTTAGTCTAAAAGCACAACGTGGCAGGATGAGAACTATACATTTTATGAATTTTTAAAGGAAATGGGGTGAAATTTAACACCCTCAACTCCTTTGCAAATCGATGCTACTAAAAAGGGATGCTTGTATTGTGTTAGTAGGCATTCTATTAAAAGCACTAAATGACAGGATGAGTACTGTACATTTTTCAACCCCTTTGCAAATCGATGTTACTAAAAAGGGATGCTTGTATTGTGTTAGCAGACATTATACTAAAAGCACAGTGACAGGATGCAAATTGTACATCTTATGAATTTTTAGGAATTTAACACCCTCAACTCTTTTGCAAATCGATGCTACTAAAAAGGGATGCTTGTATTGTGTTAGTAGACATTCTATTAAAAGCACTAAATGACAGGATCAGAACTGTACATTTTATGAATTTTTAAAGAAAATGGGGTGTAATTTATCCACCTCAGCCCCTCTGCAAATCGATGTCACTAATATGGGATGCTTGTGTTGTGTTACCAGACGTTATACTAAAAGCACAAAGTGACAGGTTGCGAACTCAATTTTTTATGAATTTTCAAAAGAGGAGTGGTGGAATTCTATCCTAGTAGTACAATTTAATTTGCGCTTCTAAGGGGTGTTTGTATCGTGTTTCCTAATACAATTACAAATGTAACAGTGTGTGTGCTAGGGAAAGTATCTGCTAGCAGATAGTAATTTAAAAAAATTTGCCTACTACGGACCTGGATGTTTGGCTGTTTCCGTTAAAATTGTCTTCTATTTATTATCTGCTCTCTTCACACAGGTAAAGTTAAATAGGTATATATCCCAATATCAAACCCGCGGCCGTACATGGAACAAGCGTCGGACGTCCACCAATAGCAGCATATATCTAGGTGAATATACACCGCGTATAGTCGAAGATGATGAATTTTAGACCTGACTTGATTTTTTTTATGAAAAATCCATATTCCTATCAATATGATGGCATTCGTAAAACCGCTGTATATTTTATATACAGTTGTAAGGCACGAGACGACAGTATACTTCACTACGCGTGATTGTGCACAATATTTGGATTGCGATGGGAACCGTTTGATACATAACATATGAGTACATAAATTTTGAAGATACGTCAACTAATTTAGTTCTAATTTTGTACATAATTATAGTATTATTGAATACATGTCCAGCCGGTGTCAAGGTCAAAAGTAATAAGAACCCGAATTTATCAGTACAATGTGACTATTTCTTAATGATTTATGTATGAGTTTACCTATTAATCGAACGCTTTAGCGGAAGATTATTATTTTTGTCACTAAATTTCTTACTTGCTCGGTCGTCCGTCCATGATTTTCTTGTTACCGGTACAAATTTTGATGGAATTGAAATGCAAGGCCGATTTTCACAATAAATTCGCACATAATAAAGCTTGGGATTGTTTACCAGCCAGATCCCCAGATAAACATCGAAGATATTGACAAAAATATCACTAAGCAATATCGTTAGTATCTTGGTAACAATATGAGATACGACAAAATCTTAAAGATTACGTTTTCCGCAAAACTCCAAAAAAGAAGACAATTCCAAAAAACATAACTTTCTTATCTGTGGAAGTATTTATGCACCGATTTTGTTGAGGTGTCTGCAAAATGGAGTCACTCGACGACTAAAAGCTAAATTTTGCGCCGCAAGAATGTTTGTCGAAATTTGGGCTGAATGGTGGCCAAAGTCAATATCTATACACCAATTTTTTGAATTCGCGGCAAAATGGATTCACTCAATGACAAAGAGCTAAATTTTGTGCCCTATGGATGTTTTTTTTAAATTCAACCGAAAATTTATATGTATTCATCAATTTCGTTGTGGTCCTGACAAAATCGATGGCCAAGAGCCAAATTCTTTAGCCCATGAGTGTTAGTCAACATTTGGGCAGAACGTTGACCAAAATCAATATTTACACTCCCATTTCGTTTGTGTCGCGGCAAAATTAATTTCTTCGATGGGAGAAAGTCAAATTCTGTGTTCCATTAGTAATGGTCAGCATCTGGGCCAAATTCTGCTTAAGTTATAAAATATAGATTTTACGTAACGCTTAGCCCCAAAGGTTGACCAACACTAATAGGTCACAGAATTTGGGCCATCGACGAAATCAATTTTACCTCGACTTCAAAAGAATCTGTGTAGATATAGATTTTGGATAACATTCGGTCCAAACACTGACCAACGCCCATAGGTTACATAATTTAGCTTTTGGTCATTGAGTAAATCCATGTTGTCGTGACCCCAATGATGTTGGTGTATAAATAAATATACATCTTGGAAAAATTCGGCCCAAATTCTGACCAATTCCCATGGAACATAAAATTTGGCTTTTAGCCATCGAGGGAATCAATCTTGCCGCGACCCAACCAAATTGGTAAATAAATATAGATTTTGGGCAACATTCAGGCTAAATTTTAACAAAAACTCGTAGGGCACAAGATTTAGTTCTTTGTCATTAAGTGGATCCATTTTGCCGCGAACTCAAAAACATTGGTTTATAAATATTGACTTGGGCTACCATTCAACCCAAATTTTGACAAACATTCTTGCCGCACAAAATTTGGCTCTTGGTCATCAAGTGACTTGCAGACACCTCAACAAAATTTGTATATAAATGAGTTTTTGTTAAAATTTAGACTGAATGTTACCCAAAATCTATATTTATTTACCAATTTGGTTGGGGTCGCGGCAAGATTGATTCCCTCGTTGGCCAAAAGTCAAATTTAAAGTCCCATGAGTATTGGTCAGAATTTTGCTCAAGATATATATTTATACACCAACTTCATTGGGGTCGTGGCAAAATGGATTTACTCAATGACCAAAACCTAAATTATGTAGCCTATGGGTGTTGGTCAGTATTTGAGCCGAATATTGCCCAAATTCTGTATTTACACACCGATTTTTTTGAAGTCGCGACAAGATTGATTTCCTCGATGGTCCAAATTCCTATGGCCTATTGGTGTGTTGGTCGACGTAAAATCTATATTTTGTTGGAGTCACGGTAATATTGATTCCCTTGATGACGAAGCGCCCAATTCTATGTTCCATAAGTTGGTCAGCATTAGGACCGAATTTTGCAAAAGCTATATATTTTTAGACAAATTTCGTTTTGGTCGCGGCAAAATGGATTTACTCGATGACTAAGACCTAAATGTTGTACCTCATGAGTGATTGTGAAATTTTGGGCTGAATGTTATCCCAAATCCATATTTATGTACCAATTCCATTGGGTCTGACAAAATTGGTTTCCTTGATGGCAAAGAGCCAGTTTTTGTAATACATGTGTGTTGGTTAGGGTTTGGGCCAAACGTTGCCCAAAATCTATATTTATACACAAATTTCGTTGCGGTCGTGGCAAAACAAGCTATATAACAATTCTGAATAGTTACTGAAAGATTGACTACTCAACCTCAACAGAAAAACCCTGTATACGTAATTATTTTGTGGATCAGAATATGAAATGAATTTAAAGACAATTTTGAAAATGATAGAATAGCTCGAAACCGTGGAGCGTGAGCCTCCAAAAATTAAGTGTGCTATATAAAGTTCAGTACAAATGCACACGCAATCAAAAAAATGTAATATAGGAGTCGCCTCCAACACCCTGTTTCAAATAAATATTTTTTATAATTGCACCCTATGAAATTGTAAATTTTTTTGTTATTAAATTTAGTGGTTTTGCCGTTTCATTTATAATTCTCTACCTCATAAAGACAATTATTTTTTTTATTTATATTTTATTACTTTTGCAATGTGTTTACAACAATAAGCAAATAATATGTATGTTAGTGAATGTTGGACTTGAACTATATGACATGGTTGAAATCTATCGATTTACAACTTACAGTTTTCTACATCAAATCTATTCGGTAGGTCTAGCGGTTTGTGTCTCTTAAGTATGTGTAGGGTTTCACTGTTATCGAGCAGGTTGATGGCTAAGGCGTTTGGATGATGATCGAGTTTACTTAGGTATTTCGTACTAAACTTAACCATCACTTCTTTTACGGTATAAACTTTAAGGTCACTCAGAATCTCTACGTTTCTCACAAAGTATGGTGCGTCGTACATGGCTCGAAGTACTTTTGATTGAAATATCTCAATTATTTGGATATTAGAATTTGCTGTCATTCCCCAAAGTTGAATGCCATATGTCAATATGGGTTTGAATATCGCATCATAAACTAAAAGTTTGCTTGTGAGGGATAGCTTTGAGTTCCTGTCTAGTAACCGATAGCGCTTACTAAGTAATATGCAAAGTTGCTTTCTTTTTTTCCATATGTGAAACTTTCAAGTTAGTGCTTTATTGAGGTGTAAGCTAAGATATTTGACTCCATTTACCTGGGTTAATGGGAAATTGTTTATAAAGACTGGTGGTGTGTTACCTCTGCACTTGGTGAATGTAATATGAAACGATTTAGCTTCATTGAGTTTGATACGTCATCTTTTGGTCCATTGGATTAATTGATCTAAGCTTTGTTGTGGAAAGCCAAGCTGCTAATGTTGGGTCTATATGTTTTGTCATTATGGTTTTGTCATCGGCGAAGGCGGCAGTAAGAGAGCGCAGACTCGTTGATATATCTGCAGTCTAAACGAGATATAGAATTGGACCGAGAACGCTTGATTGTGTGGAGGTCTGTTTGGTATTGGCCAACTTTTACATATAAGTAGCGTTCTTCCAGGTACGACTTCAGAATAACGTATTGTGGCTAAGGAGTTTGTACTTGAGGCCTGCATGCCACACCTTATCAAAGGCCTGGCTTACATCAAGAAGAACGGCTGTGCAATATTGCTTCTCTTCAAAAGCTCGGTTTATGTGTATCTACTATTCGGTGAACCTGTTGTACAGTAGAGTGGTCCCTCCTAAACCTAAATTGAAGGTCTGGAATTATGTTGCTATCTTCTAGGATGGATGTTAGTCTTCCAACTACGAGCTTTTCCAGTACTTTGCCTGCCACTGGCAGCGGATTTTCCGGGTTTGAGTACCTGTATGACCTGCGCTGCTTTCCACTGCACTGGGAAGTGCCCCAGTCTCAGAGCTGCATTGTAAAGCATGGTTTGTAACACTAAGCCCTTGCGTGGCAGTTCTTTGAGCAGTTTTCCAGTTAGTCAGTCCAAGCCAGGAGCTTTCTTTGGTTTTAAGTTTCTGGTTACACTTTTCACTTCCTTAACTGTAAAACAGTCCAACGGTAATGCTAGTTGATACGGAGTGTCTAAAAAATCTAGTATTTCTGCTTCTTCTTCTGTCGAAATGTGGGAGGGTATACATTCTCGGGGTGCTGGGCGAAGAGGACCGCTTTTTCTGGATCTGTTCTTGCCCAAAGACAATCAAAACTATTACAGTTCGATAATAACCAATTGAACATTTCTTGGGTTTTATTTTTCTTCACACTGACTTAAATACAATGATAATTATCAACCACATTGCAGTAGAACTCGAAAACATTTCGTGAGTGAGCAAAATTTCTTTAGATTTATTTTTTGTTTACATATATTTCAAATATTTCTTTACAGATGATACTTTCCCGTGGCTTATGTTTAGCTGCTGTAATGAACGAATTAGCTAACGAATTTAAAGGTATTCTGGCAAGTACTCTTAATCCAAGGTTTATGAAGTGAATAGGTTACCTCAATGAACAGAATTACTTGGATTGGTTGAGTAAGTCTACGTCATCGCCAGTCCTTGCAGACACGCCTACCACTAAATTAGAATGAGCATATTCACATTTTAATATATTTTATAAGTGTATGAATTATTGGTATTATGTACATTTTTTTTTGAAGTAACTAATTGCTGTATTTTTGTTTCATATTTCTATAAAAAGAAAATGCAAAAGTGTTACTTATTTCAATAAATCATACAAGTAGATCTTTTTGAATTTTAAGATAATACGAATTCCGTTGTCAAGTGATGCACTTGTGGACGGTATATTTTATGTTTACTTATAACCAAAGCAAGTTATAACGTGAACTATTCTTATTTCGTGCCTGAAAATTACCTATGATTTATCTTTTAAATTAAAAATTCACATTTGAAAAAACTGTAGGTATATTTTAGTAAATGAATCACAACGAAAAATAAGTAGGTACATACATGTTTAAGTTACACCAATTTTTTATATTTTTTTCTTCTTTTCTCCTTCATTGGTTCATAATGCCTTTTTATTGGTTTTTTAAACCGCTTGGTTTATAGTTCAAGAACTTTATCCTGATAAATGTTCTTTTCCATTATAAAACTTTGAATTACACATTCTTGTACACAGACATTCCTCTTAACAATTTTACGAAGTAAAGTTTTTGTCTTATTTTTCTTGTTTAAAATGTGTTCCATTGTACTTGACAAAATATTTTTCTAGAACCTTTGCTTTATTTTGTCAATCTTCAGATGGTTCTGTTAGACCTCCAAATGATAAACTTTGTAACTACGATGGTAAGTTGCTGAAGGAATTTATTTTTGTTTCGTACATATATTTTCTGGCAATCCATCCTGCCAAATATATCAAACCATCTTGTTCAGATTGACATTTAGATTTTTCCGGACTACTTTGAAGACTTGAAGAACTTGAACAGAAACTTTCTTTGTCAGAATATTCGTTAGTCCCGTAATCATAATTTTTTGATTTGTCATCGATCAAAATATTGTCGTTAATCAAGACTTTTGCACCATTCAATACCTTAGCTAACAAGTATTTGTTATGTATTTTTGAATGACAAACGTATGTTTGATTAAATATGTATTTATTTCTGGAGTATATAAGGTTTTACACTAAACTATGGCACGCAACGTAATTTCTGACTGACATCACACAACTGTCTATTTTTGAGAGCGTAATGCCGTGTTGCCAAGCCAACAAGCACTGGTTACACAACATTTCCCTCCTTACATATATTTACGAATTACAAATTCATACGTTGAGGTGCATTACGTATACGTGTACTACGTCTTAGTTGCATACACTTTGGACTTAAATCTTCTGAATTTGTTGAATCCTTTTGAATATATAATACCTCTTCTTGATTCTCCAACACATTCTCAGAGCTTCCGAGCTGTACCCCATCTGAAATGGAACTACTTTCATCAGTACTTTTAATGGGCGACTGTTTAGGACTTAATGAATCAACAATTTCAGAAGTACAGTTTTCTTTAAATCCTGACGGATTCACTAACAAGTTATTCTCTGCCTGTGATGTATTTGGTTCTTTCAACTTTGTATTATCCAAAAGTTTTCTAATACTATTAACATGTTTGTATAATACTTTATCATTCACTTGAACCAAATACGTTACTGGGCTTACACATTTTATTACACTACCCTCCTGCCACTTATCTGTTATATACGGACCTAGTCTTCCTACTAATACTTTTTCCCCTACAGAGAAAAAATCAGTTTTTCTTGTGTTCAAAGATTTGTTATTATGGATGTTATAATTCTGCTTTGGTTTAATTAGGTCAAGTAATGTTTTTGGCTTAATTTTAAAAATATATTCATTCGGAGTAATGCCTGTACTTGCACAAGGTGTATTTCTATATGTAAACAGAAAATTAACTAGTTGTTGATCTATTGTTAAGGTTGAATTTTCTGCAAGAAATTTCTTTAATGCAGCTTTGACAGTCTGTACATGCCGTTCAGCAGTCCCATTAGACTGAGGGTGATATGGGGGAGATTTTACTACATTAATACCGTTTATTTCACAAAATTTAAGAAAGCTTTCCGAGTTAAAGGGGGGACCGTTGTCACTTACAATAATGTCCGGCAACCCCATTACAGAAAATGTTAATTTCAGTTTTTCAATGGTATGTTTTACACTGGTACCTTTTAACATTACATGTATATCTAACCATTTAGATTTACTGTCCACTATTAACAGATAAGAGACATTGTTAATAAAAAAGAAATCAATATGAATACGCTGGAAAACATTGACAGTTCTAGACCAAGGCATCAAGGAAGTTTCACTATTATTCTGTGACAATTGACAAATTTTACAATTGGAAATCAACTTCTCAATATCCTGTTGTATTCCCGGCCACCATACTATTGACCTAGCAAGCATTTTGGATCTTACAATACCAGTATGGTTCTCGTGTATTAACTCTAAAATTTTATTCCTCAAAACAGAAGGAATTATTACTTTTATGCCTGCAAGTAGGCAGTTTCCCTCAATGGACAGCTCATGTCGTTTTAAAAAGTATGGTTTTATCTCTGGAATATTGACTTTATTAGGCCATCCTGTCTTTACAAAATCTATCACTTTAACTAACACCATGTCTTTGGTTGTCAACCTAGCTACATCCTCAAAGGTCAACGGTAGTTCCTCTGTTAAATTGAAAGAATTTATAAAACCATCAACCTCTGTAGAATCACCAAGTGGCAACCTTGACAACATATCTGCTTCATGCATTTGAGTTCCTTTTCTATACTCTATCTGGTAATCATATGCAGATAGTATAACATTCCAACGTATTATTCTAGATGCGGACATAACTGAAATATTTCTATCTGGATTAAAAATCACTTTAAGTGGTTTATGATCAGAAACTAAGATAAACTGTTTGCCATATAAGTACTTGTGAAACTTCTTAACACAAAATATAATAGCTAGTGCTTCACGTTCAAGCTGTGAATAGTTTTGCTCTGCCTTACTTAAAGTTCCAGAGACTAAATATATAGGTTTCTCTGTACCATCAGAGTCACGATGACTAAGAACACCCCCTACCCCATAAGAACTAGCATCACTAGAGACAACAATCAATTTATTTGGGTCATAGTGTATAAGAACTTGATTTGTCTCTATTAACTTTTTACTTAAACAAAAAGCGGCTTTACATTCTGCATCAAAATTAAATTCCACATCTTTTCCCAACAATTTATATAAAGGTTTTCAGCGGCCTGACAACATAGGCACAAACTTACCATAATAATTAATTAATCCTAAATAAGAACGGAGTTGTGTTAAATCTTTAGGTTCAGGAGCCTCTTTTATAGATCTCATTTTATCATTAGTAGGATGAATACCGTCTTTGTCTATACGATGACCTAGGTATTCAACCTGATCCTTAAAGAATGAGCATTTCTGAGAATTTACTTTGACATTGTACTTGCTTAGTCTGTTAAATACCATTTCGAGCAAATTATTTACATGGCCTTCCGAACTACCAGAAACAAGAATATCGTCCAGATAGCAATGAACATTTGGTATACCAGCTAAGATCTGATCCATTACAGACTGAAAAATTGCTGGTGCACTGGATATACCATAAGTTAATCAAGTAAATCTGAACAACTCAATATGTGTATTTATAGTTAAATATTTTTGAAAAGCTTCATTTACCCTAAGTTGTTGATAAGCACCTGACAAATCTATACAACAAAATATTTTACCTCCTGCTAAGCTTGCAAAAATGTCATCTGGCAATGGTAATGGGTACTGTTCAACCTTTAAAACTTTATTTACAGACACCTGAAAATCTGTACAAATTCTAACATCATCTGTATTCTTTTTAGCAACAACTACTATAGGGGAAGCCCATTCACTATGCTTTACCGGTTTTAAAATGCCTACCTGAACCATCTGATCTAATTTTTTCTCAACTAATGGCTTAATAGCAAAAGGCATTGAATATGCCTTTTTAAAAATAGGAACTGCATTTTCTTTGATATTAAATTTTACCTCAAAATGCTTGATAGGACTACACATATTACCATCAAATAACAATTTGTATTTATTTCTAATAGCCTCCACTAAATTGGCATGCTCGTTAATATGACTTATTTGATTTTCTATGCAAAATATGCTTTTCCAATCAGGAGACAAGACATTGGGCCAGTTCCTTCCCAGTAGTGGTGTAAACTCTTTACCTGCCTCTATGACTGTCAATGGTAACTTGCTCATTTTACAACCATACTCAACATTTACTATACATTCGCCCACAGCTTTTATAGGTTGACCTGAAACAACATTTAGTTTATACTTTACAGGATCTAAAGCTAAACCCAAAACATCATTAAATTTGTTTACCGACATTACTGATTTACATGCACCAGTTTCCACTTCAAAAGTTAACTTTTTATTGTTTATTTTTAATGTTACTCGATATGCAGAATTTGAAACATCACTCACTGTGTGAAGACTGAATAAGTCGCTATTAACTTCGTCACACTCCTGATTAAGGTCATCTGCTTCTTCTACTGCATTCACTGGTTGTGCGTGAATCTTAGGGCATAAAGACTTAATATGTCCAAACTTTGTGCAATTATAACATTTCCACTTTTCTGCAGGGCACTTGCCCTTAAAATGATTCCTTCCACAATTTTTACAATTTGTGGTCTGTTGTTTATACGAATTTTGGCCTGTGCTAGCACCTGCTTTAAATTTTGGTCTTTGTTGTGTACCTTTGTTTAATGCATTTATATTACCACCATCTGATAACTTAACTTGCTTCTGTGCAACTTCAGAAGCCAAAGCTATTTTACATGCACCTTGAAATGTTAATCCAATTTCTCCCAATAACTTTCTTTGAATTGCCTCATCCCTGATTCCGCAAACAAATCGATCCCTAAGAGCCTCCTCTAGAAACTGTCTAAATTTGCAAGAATTTGCCAATTTTCTTAGTTCAACACTAAATTCAGAAATAGATTGATCAGGTTTCTGTTCACAACGGTTAAAAACAAAGCGTTCGTAGATTTCAGAAACAGGTGGAGAAAAATGATTTATCAACTTGCCCTTTACTTCTTCGAAGCTAAACTCACTGGGTTTACGTGGAGCTACCAAGTTTTTTAATGTCTGAAAAATCAATGTGCCTCCTAAAGTAATTAACATTGAAACCTTCATGTTTTCTTCCACAACATTTACAGTGAACAAATGTTCTAGCCTTTCTACATAGGCCTCAAATTCCTCTGGAGTACCATTAAAAGGTTGTATATTACCCATTAAAGCCATATCAAAACCACACTAGCAATTATATTTGCTTGACGAATTTTGTAACGTCCGTCTCACGTTTCTAGTTGTGCAATCGCATCACACTAGGGTCGTAGTTCTACAACTTAGTAGTTCTACTGACTAACAACACTAGGCAACACTGTTCGCCCAATTACTACAAAATGAAGCCAACTTCACTAGAATATATGGGAAATGATCATCACGATCTTCACAAAATTTAACCCTTTTCTTCTTTTTTTTTTTTCTTCGTCGCCAAATGTTATGTATTTTTGAATGACAAACGTGTGATTGATTAAATATGTATTTATTTCTGGAGTATATAAGGTTTTACACTAAACTATGGCACGCAACGTAATTTCTGACTGACATCACACAACTGTCTATTTTTGAGAGCGTAATGCCGTGTTACCAAGCCAACAAGCACTGGTTACACAACAGTATTCATCAGGAGACATACCCTCTGTATTTGTATTTTTTTGCACGAGGCCAGGATTCTTTCCCAGGACCATCATTCGTATTCTATAAATAGCATTTAAAGGAGATGGGTGGTCATTGAGACCACCTTTAGTTCGGATTTGGCAAAAAAATGTCTCCAGAGAGTCCTGGTTGAGCCTATGTGTCTGAGCCTATGTGTCGGCATATATTTAATAGAGTGGCGTTGTTGCATATCAGTAAAAAGGGATTTTAATGATTTAATGGATATCAAAATACCTTTTTGGGAATTGTTTTGTCCTACATCTCATATTTAGAATCGTGTCGTAAACATCATACAATATATCATTTTGTTTGTCGATATTAAGACCATACGGTTTTTTAGAAGTTAGGGAAACATTTGCTGAATATGAATTTGAAATATCAAATCAGTTACTAATCCTTTCAATAAAGTCTCCTGTATCAGTAGCTAATTTCTTGTTTCGAAAATAATCATAATGCTTAACCCTCTATTGCACAATGTTCCCATACGGGAACACAAATAATATTTTGCAATTAAATTTTTAAGCATTCAGAAACTTCTCGTGCATTTTGTTCCCTTCTAGGAACATCGTATTATTACACAGCGCGCGCTCTCCATCATAGATGGCCTTGAGCTAGTTAAACGAAAACGGTTACCGTATTGAAGTGTCAGCTGTGCAGAGAGGTTATGTGTGGTGATTTGTATGCATTGAAAATAAACGTAAGTAACCAGTTTGTAAAATTGTAATTGAGATAAAAACATTTTATTTTTAATGATTTTATATGACAGAATGTCTAAAACACTATTTTCTTTAGAAAATATTCCCTAAAATAAAATGTTCCCGGTTGGGAACAAAATACGTTCAATTTATTTTTCAACAACATTTTTTTTTTATTAATTTAATTGTATTTTACAGGTTATGGACCCAACCCTCTTTAATGGAATACCACCAAGAAATTTTTATGCAAAAAATATTATAATTCGTGATATACCACCTGAAAGTGATGATTCTGAATTATCGGATGACCAGGAAACTAATGAGGAAGAATTATTTGTACAAGCAACCAATTCAAATGATTACCAATCTGATGGCTTTGACAGTGAAGATGAAATTTCTTTGGCGCAACTGCAAACAAAAATGTCTGATACAATAACGCTGAAACAGATAAGATGGAAAACTACTATGTCTACCACAAATAATGCCCTAGAATTCTTAGGCCATCATTTACTTCCTGAAAGTATTCTTTGTTTGAACACGCCCCATAAGCTTTTCCGTTTTTTCTTTTCTGAAGACTATAACAGAGATTGTACGACAGTCATGCTTATATAGCACCCAAATTAGCCCTAACAAACTACTGTGTATTGGCTGCCGAATTAGAAAATTTCTTTGGTGTGATTTTATGGATGTCTCTAATTAAACAACCTACTACTCGGAGGTACTGGTCACCTGACACCCGAATTAGCCAAATAGCTGATGTGATGACAGTAAATAGGTTTACAAAAATTAAACAGTTTCTACACTTTAGTAACAACAGTGAGAGTGCTAGAAGTATTGATAAAATTACCCCCGTGATAAATCATATACGAGATGCTTGCAAGAAAATTCCATTAGAAGAACATTTATCCTGTGACGAGCAAATCATTCCATTCAAAGGTAGAATTCGCATAAAAACTTATAACCCAAAGAAACCTCACAAATGGGGTTACAAAATGTGGGTTTTATCAGGGGTGTCTGGGTTTTCCTACAACTTCGAACTATTTACAGGCAAAGAGGGATATACCAGACTAGATTGTGAACCTGATCTTGGAGCGGCTAGTAATGTGATAGTACGTTTGAGCAGAGTAATTTCACATAATGTCAATCATAAAATATATTATGACAATTATTTTTCGAGCATTCCATTACAAGCATTTTTTGGCAAAAAAAGGCATTCATAGTGTAGGTACAGTACGTGTGAATTGTTTGCCTAATTATAACCCTTACTCTGAGAAAGACATGAAAAAACTTGGACGAGGAGCGATAGTTGAAAAATCAACAAGATATGATGACACTGACGTCAATGTTGTACAGTGGTATGACAATAAAATTGTTTCTTTGGCTTCAACTTACTGTGGAACTCATCCCATAAAGTCCATGAGGAGATTTTTTAAGTCTGAGAATACCCACAAAGAAATCAATTGTCCTGATATTGTGGGAGTGTATAATCGTCACATGGGAGGCGTAGACTTGCAAGACTCATTATTAGGTCTATACCCAATCAAATTGAAAAGTAAGAAGTGGTATCACCGTATCTTCTACCATATGCTAGATGTAGCGGTTGTGAACTGTTGGCTATTGGACAGACGCATAACAGCTCAACTTGGTCAGAGTGACAAAGCTGTACCGTTGCTTACATTTAAAACAGAGTTAGCAAAGGAGTTGTGCAAGAGAGGAAAAATTAACAGAGGAAAAATTGTTACTGGGCAGGGTTGGTGCAAGTTACATCTGTGTTTCCATTCCAAAGCAAACTGTTTTAGAGACTTTCACAACATAATGTAACAATAATAAAAATGCATTCTGTGCATTTTGTTCCCGATCGGGAACGATTTTTCTTTAATCTAAATTCCTGTTTTTTTTTTTTGTAAAAAAATGCGTTTATATCCATTAAAGTGTATTATAAACAACATTAGAAGTAAAATATAATTTTTGTTAAAAGATTAAAAAAAAATAAATAAATTCGTGCAATAGAGGGTTAACAGCAACACTAGTTGTATGTGATAGTAAATGAGCTGCTTGAGCTACATTCTGTTGCTGTGTTTTTTCACATGTTATATGCCCAATTTTTAGTTTGTGGTAAGTAGTAACTTCACTGGCGCTAGTGGTGGCAATTAATTCTTCTAATGGGACTTTACTGATTATTGTTCCATCATTTAACTGGATTCCTGTGTCAAGTAACCAAATTCTAATCAATTTTAATAGGCGCAAAGAAATATATGTTATTTCCAGTTATCGGATGTGTTATATGACTTTTTTCAATAGATACTGAAAGCTGTTTCCATAATCCTATATTTCCTCCACCACAGTCCAAAACACAAGCAACATCATAATTTATACTGTTTAATTTTACTATGATTTCAAATAGTATCTCTTTTGTCATTTTTTTATCAAAATCGATGTGTATGGGTTGCTTCCATTGGCAAAATAGTCCATGAACCATAACAACTTGCATGTGACTATGCGGTCCTACAACTTCATCAGATAGTTTATCATATTCATATAAAGAGCTGACTTTCATTTTGTCAAACTGCAAAACTACAACTTTTTGGAAGTCTGACAAAGTTTCACCTGCTACTTTCATAATCCGTAGAATAACTTGAAGCAAGTCTTGGCGTAGATTTATTTTTGCAGCCCATCTCTGGTAGAGGATATTTAAGTATTTTCCGAAGATAAAGGTAACAACGCTTGCTGAAATATCGGAGGGTGAAGGCCAAAGAAATGTCTGCCGAGCTCCATGTTACACTTTTCTTTTCTCCTAATATTAAATTCAGTTGATTTTTATTAAATAGGTTCACAAATTTTTTCCTTATTATTTCTTCGTCGTGTACAATAGTAAAGGATTTTGCCTTTTCTAATTTTTTTTTCATTGAAGCAACTGTTATTTGAAATGTTTGTAGCTTTTCTGTTAATTTGAAATTTTCTTCAGTCAATTTTGAATTGTCTTCGACAAATTTTTGATACTTTTCGAGAAGAATATTATATTTATTTTGTAAACTGTCGTCTTCAGTTTGTGTATCTATACTTTCGTATTGTTCAATATTATCTCCGTGCTCCGCTGTATTGAGTAGCTCATCAACTATGCTTATATTTATTCTCTGTTGAACTCTTTTTCTCTATTTGTTAGTACAGTTTCGGTCGGTATTGCAATATTAATTGCATAACAGGTATTTAGAAAAAGGGACGGCACAGCTGTAATAAATATTAATTATTATTTTTGTGGAATCAAATTGTAAGTAGCAAAAAACACTTCTTTTCGTAGATATTTGTAGCAGGCGTTAGGGATGTTGCGTCCTAATTTGTTGTTTTTCTTTTAACCCTGCTGTTCTCGACAAGACTATACACTTGTGCTCCCTCAGGTCATAATGACCCGAACTCCTGAAATATGAATTAAAACTAAAATAACAATTTTTATACATTTATTAACTTTATTTCTCTAATGCAATGTTTTTTATATGAAACGTGAAACTTAACAATAAATTCAACCAAATTTAAATAAAAAAAAGAAAACGGAATAAAAATAGGCTAATAATTGATATGATTCACTACTTCTTACAGCCGGGACAATAATAGGTCACGTGTTCTTTACACAAATATTTTTTACACTTAATGGAGGTCATATTAGTTTTGTTATCACATTTAGAAGGGCAAAATTTGGTAGTTCCAGGAAGAGGTGCGGTAGAATTTTCCACCAATGGTTGTTGAATAGCTGTTACAATTGCAGCTGCTTGTTGTTTTCAGGACAAAATGTAAGGATTTACCAATTGTTTTCCCAGTTGTTCCAAAAACAGTCTTCTTTTGAACAAAACATTTTTATTCCAGTCTGGATTTATTTCTCGCCATAAGACGAAAACACTATAGGCACTGGTATCTAAAATGTAAAATAAGATTATGGACCATCGATTTGTTTTTCGTTTGCATGTGTATGCACTGATTAGCTGATCTAATGTCTCAACTGCTCCTTTGGTAGAATTATAATCAAGTATAATTTGTGGTTTTTTGTCTTCTCTGTCGCTTATTTGTTTCTGGTTATGAAACGTACTGATTAGAATGACCTTGTATTTTTTTTGGAATATAAGACACAACTGCGGTATCTTTAGTAAAATAAAACTTGGAACTATTCACAAGGTTATTTACTTCCATGATAGGTAGCTCAGGCTTGCTTTTCCTGACAGTCCCTAACATAGTAAAATTTCTTTTGAGAAGCATTTGACCCAATTTATACGATGTAATGAAATTGTCACAAGTTACGTGCTGACCCCTTAGTCCATAAGTAAGGTCTCAAACTACTCTCAGCCCCTGATCCTTCTCAGGTTTTCCCCCAGGTGGTTTTCCCGTATATACTTGAACTTCTAAAGCATAAGAACTTGCAGTATCACAAAGCGTCCATATTTTAATTCCATATTTTGCTGGCTTGCTTGGTATATACTGCTTGAATGGACAACGACCTCTAAATGCAACCAGCTGCTCGTCCACAGTTACGTCTTGCCCAGGTGGTAGTATTTCAGCCGATTTGTCCCAAAATTCTCTAATAGGAGCCAACTTATCCCGTAGCCTTCTTTCTTGACGATCTTCTTTATTATCAAACCGTAACACGCGTGATATATAATAAAATCGTTTCAACGACATTGTTGCGCGAAAAAGAGGTCTGCCTGTTTCTGCATTCCACAAACTTCTGGTAGATTCATCATGCGATCTGTAAACTCCTCCTAACAGTAACAAACCTATGTACGCCTGCACCGTAATGTCATCAAATTCTTGCAACTTGTCACCGTACACTCTACCACCTTCGATGCTAGTCATTTTCAAAATTATATTTTCCAGAGAACTATTGAAAAATAGCTGAAATGTAGATTTTACATCCTGGACTCGTTCATTGCTGTATCTAGTTGGACCTGGAGTGACTTTTATGATATTTGTACTAGTTGTACGCCCTGATTGAGGAAATGGATCTAACATCCAAGTTATGGCATTATCTTACCGATTGAGCAGGTGGCATCAATTGCGTAGGATTTGTCCGTCCACCATCTTCAAAAAAATCATCGTCTGACTGTTCATAATCACTATCTTCACTGATATGATCTTCCTCTTCAGAAGCTTCATCGTCACTAATGTCACTCAAATTATAATAAGTTTTTTTAAGTCTTCACCACTAAGATATTTTTTTGCCATTATTGTTATTTCAGCACTTTAGAAGAACTAGTAGTACGTACAACAAACCGCACTTTATTCTGCAACGTAACAAACAAAACTGTCGGTTGCATACTGCGGTATGATATTTATACCTGCTGCAAGTTGCAAGTCCGTTCCTGTTTCGACTTGCACACGCGGCTACAGACCTGCCGAAAATGCTGTAGTAACTCGCATAGGTAGGTACATTTGAACAAGCATGTGATGATATGCATATTATCTATCCTCAAATTTCAATATAAAATAATTGGAAATACAAATTTATACGTCCTACTAATGTATTACAGCCTCGGGTCATAATGACCCGAGGAACATCAATGTAACAATCATGTTTAAAAAATAAGGAAAAAAATTTATTAAAACAAACAAGCCACCTCATTCTTCAATGGATTAGAAACAAAGTCATTAACTACGAAGTTTAGATATTAATAAACAAAAAAGTTATCTAATAATAAAATAAAATATTTTATTCGTAGGTTAGGTGTGTATTTATTATCATTCGTAGTTTTTTTTTGAAAACGTACTCATTTATTAAGTTTTAGAAGAATGTAAAAAAGGTGTAAATATGAGTGAACTATTTGAAAAACTAATGAAACGATGAAAAAGACGTATTAAAACAAAATACTGGACAAGACACGTGATGTTCCTAGAGGATTTTTGAAATTCAGATCAGCCGGTTCGGTTTATTTTGCCGAATAGTATATGCCCTTGAATTTCTGAATATCTGTTCCCCAACACCTGCACGCTGCACGGAATCGCCCACAAGCTATGCGATTGAGGCAACCTATTCACTTAATAAACCTTGCTCTTAATCTACGTTAGAATTTTGAATTTAGATGTTTCCCAACTTTCAAACAAACAAACAAACGAACAACCGTGTGAATTTCTTAATTGTTTGTTTAGTTGCATAGGTACATTGTTGCAATGAGAAGAGAGTTTCTGCAGCATGTTTCTTCTTTGAACGTAGGCTAGGTATGGCGTTTACAAAATGGAGTAGGTAACAAGAAGCGGGCAATATAAAGATTTAAAAAAAATTACATATTCCTTAGCAATCTTAAAGGCTGCCATTTTCAACTTACAAGCACAAACACAAACTCTGAAATGGACAAATTGAATAAAGTAAGCTGTATAAATTTCGTGGAAATACTATCCCGGCCGTCGCATTGATGGTAACAATTATAATGTATGACAGGGTAGTATACATTTTGTAAAATAATACTACTCGATTACTACCATGTCGTACATTATGACGGTCGGGATAGTATTTGGTATCTCTCTAACATTTACATCCACGCAGTTGAATAGTTAATGATAAACGCGGGATTATGCAGTGTGTTCATTTTCCATAAAGCACAATGAGCACTAACGTACTACTAGCGTTGCGCACGAGTAATTTGGTTAACGATAGCTTCACAACCCTCAAATGAATAACTCCAGAGTGGCTGTTGAACATTCTTGAATTCCTACTAGGTTGACTCAAAACGGTTGAGAAAAAAATAATTTACGAAGTTCTACGTAGTTGGCTAGCATTAGAAACTCTCTATTGTTGTTTGCACTGCTTCACAGAAATTTAACAAGTTTACGTTATTTGACATTATCTTAGGGCTACTAGATTTGAGAAAATGAACGTTACGTCTTGTTAAGGGATATGCACGCAGTCCAATCATTTACTGTTATACGGCCGATTGCATGACCAGTATATGACAAGTCAGCGTTTTATCACTACTGATTCAGTGCGTTCCTTTCATCGCCGATCCATCCCATCGTCAGTTCAACCTATCGCCTGGACTAATCGAGAATTTGTTGCAACGATCTAAGCATAAAAAATTGGTGAAACTTTAAATTTTGTAGTACTGACTTAGCTATTGTACTGTTTGCAATACCAAACGCTATAAAAACTCGACAGATTAATAAAACAAAATACTCCAGAATACCATTTATTTATTTATTCAACCCATATTGAAAGAAGTGAAACAGCAAAACAAATACAAACCAATACCTTCCTTTACCATTATTAGGTTATGCATAGCATATCTTTATAATTTCTTCGTGTTAGTCTGATCCGATAATCAATCCGTCCGTTCGTGATTATTGAAAAACGGATCAACCATTTATGCTTTGCTAATTGACCTCGACACAGCTTATATCTAACAAATTGGGGTTAAAATCAATGTTCTTGTCTGTGATTACAGAACAACGGTATCAACTTGTTTCAAATCTGCTTCCGCTAATTGCCGGCATACCCACTAAAGAAATGCAGCTTATACGGACCTCGATCAGGTAACTCATACTAGTTCAAAGGTCAAGGTCAACAAAATGCTTAACGGACACCATACAGCAATATGGGCATTACTCAAAACATTATTTGACGAGATTCCAAATATGTATTTTATTGCTCCTTTGTTACAAAATAACAGACTTAAAAAGGTATATACTAAAATAATTTTTCAATATATTGTCTACGCATTTTAGAACTGGTAATCATATGCTAAGCCTCGTAAATATTTCATTCTGTCCCGATTTTTGTACACATTTTCTCGGTCCTTTTGTCAGCTAAGCAATGTTTCTTAAATTTGGGAGGTGCAAGATTTCCTGTCACTAGTTGCTCTATCACTTCTTCATTCCGAGTATGCATGTAATCGCACCGACAAAATTTATCACTTTTATCCTACTTGCTCTGCTTGTCAAAAACATACAATCGTCTCACGTAACTAAACTTTTTGCGCCCTCGTTGACTTAAAGTTTCCACTTGTTATTTTATAGTAACGAATTAGGATGAACTACATATCATTTTGAATGGGGTATTTTACATATTTACCCCAAAACCTAATTATCCTTAACTTTCTGATTAATCTTCTTCTAATTAACCTTAACTCTCTCATATGCAATTACACTCATAATACCTCATTAACGTTTGCTTAAGATTTAAAGGAAAGTTAATGTTTGTAAGTATACTATAGTTTTTATTATTAACGATCATCGATATGAAACTGGAATTATTCAACTTAGGAATTAAGTTCCAATGCTGAAAGGAATTCCATCAATGTGCAGGCAGAAATAAAAGAGCCACTTGTCTCTGTCATATTTGTGAGGATATCCATATGCTCTAAATTAAAACTTAGTTGAATTTAAATTCTACCGACATTTATGTAAAACAGAAGTTCCGGTGATGAGTTCACTGGCAATGATATGGCTCGGCTATGAAACGGTCGCACCGAATCAGCTGCGCTAAGATTAAAACTTTGGCAAAACTGCTCTCGATACATTTGCGATATTTTTCCCGAGTTTTAAAGACTAGTGATTCACTTGGTATACTTCGATTATGTATACTCGCGTTTCCAATAAGGCATTGTTTAATAAGACAACACAGGGGCGGCTCACTCCGTTTTTAAAATCCAGAAACCAAAGTTAACCCAATCATGTTTCGCGCGACTATTATCGCGGCCTAGAACTAATTTGAAAAATAATATTTCAAATGTTTAGATACGTGTTTAATACTCCATTAACAACAAAAGGATTTATAATGTACTATTGTTTAATTTAAATAATGTAAGTTTAGGAGTTCACTATAACAATGCATATCTATGTTTTAAAAATGAAACTTGCAACTATAAACATATGTATATCATGTAACTAAATGAGGGCGTTGACTCACTCAGTGCTTTGTTGCCAAAGCTTCGGCCGTCATTTAGTATGACATGGGAATAAACGTATACTTAATATACACAATTTTTACAGCGCCATTCTTTTGGCGACGAATTATTTCTGAATTAATAATATACGAAAATTCATAAAACCTACATTGAACGGCCGACTTTTTATTGCTTATTATGGCACTTCTCATGCTTACGAACTGTTTTAACAACAAATTTATTCGACGGCCATATATGGCCGTCAAATGTACTTGGCTGCTCCAATGATGGTAAAATACCAATGTATGGCCGTCCTATTGATAGCTGGATATATATATATATATATATATATATATATATATATATATATATATATATATATATGTTGGTAGACAAACAATTCTAATAAGGGCTAAATCAAATATATTTGAAAAATCTTTTAAACAAAGCCCTACTAGAGTAAGGTAAAAATAAAATAGTTACATTAACAAAATGATCGATAACCTACTCGCAAGCAATGACGCTAAAAACTACAGCGTACCTTTCCCAGCTTATACGTTCATGTATAGATATGTCTGCATTTAACACCAATAAAAACGATTTAGTTTTATTAGCTAAAGCCGTGGACAATCAGTTTTTAGTTGCAAAATCTGGCCTGAAGATGAAATTGTGAGGCTTTCTTAATGGCATCTAGACACGTTTCTGTAAAACCCGGTATCGTTAATAACAATTAAACTGAGGTTTATCTTGTCACGTTTGCCCACGCATTAAGTTGCTGACGCGTATGAAAATGTTAGTAAACAATCAACGATGTCAAATCATACCAACAATAAGGGGGATACTGTACGGTTCTTTAAACAGATTTCAACTTAAATAAGTGTGCTTACGAAATGGCGTATTGGCAATTATATTACTACCGGATTACTACCCTTTGTTAT
Source organism: Vesta saturnalis (assembly GCA_036346205.1). Lineage (NCBI taxonomy): Eukaryota > Metazoa > Arthropoda > Insecta > Coleoptera > Lampyridae > Vesta > Vesta saturnalis. The sequence continues at coordinate 208,974 of JARFJB010002268.1, read as the reverse complement.
TAAAAGACAATTCTGTGCGATTCAATGTCTCGTAATAATTAAATATTCTTGCAAGACAATGACCGATTTTCATTATGTTACACCAGCTTGTTGAATTGCTTGGTGCGAGCTTTAATCTACATTTAAATACCTACTTACGCTTGAATGTAATCCTTTAATTGATCACCAACACTTATCGGGTTAAGGTACGCGGTCTAAACTCAAGACGGTGGTGATTATTTATAGATGAGTTGTTTTACACGCCCGCTTCGCTGATTAAAACCAGAACGATGTGATTATTTATCGATACGTTTGTTTACACGACCACTTACTAACAAAAAAAAGAAAAGACAAATTCGCGTCTTTAGTTTTTACTAAAGCGGAAACGTCAATATATTTATGGCCACAACGGTTTACAATTATGATTTGTAATATAACAATAGAATGTCTCCTACCCGGAATGACTCAATCGAATCTCCAACTTAACTAACTGTTTTACTACCAAATATACCCCAGTTTTTAAAAGTTCTAAAAAAACAAGAAATGTTTCCATATTTGTTATTTCAAGAAGTATTCATTTTTAAAGTATGCACTCTGCTGTAGCAAACACTATAGATCTCCAATTTCAACGTTCCCAAACAGAGACGTTTTTTGATCTTTCCGTATGTACCGTAATGACCAACCGCCGACATTTTACCCAATTTAGAGCGTATAAAAATTCTAAACGATTTGTCACGGTTGTTACGAATAAGGCAGTTTGGAGTCACATGGCAGAACTCCTGTTTGTCTACCCCAGCTTAGTTACATAAAATGTATAAAATAAAATTCACAATATATTAAAATCCCTTAATTATTTTTTCTTTCACGGTAACAATTGCGATTTAAAAATCTTTATTAGTCATAAAATTTTCTCGGTCCGCTACCTACAATATCTTAATAGCTTCACGTTGTAAACGAGCATAATAATGAGTTGGTCTTGACAATATTTCCATATTATCAAATTGAATGTCATGACTTAAATTGTTTAAAGCATGCTCAGCTACCACAGACTTCTCCGGTTGACCCAATCTACAATATTTCATATGTTTCTTACGTCTAGTATCAAAGCTACGTTTTGTGGTTCCAATGTATACTTTTGCACTGAAGGACAATTTATACACTCCGTAAGACGACAATGGATTTGAAACATTTTTAGGTGACGTTATTGGTTCTGAAACTTAAACCTCCAACCATAATCCGAAAAATTAAGTTATTCAAAGTTAAAAATATATTACATGAATATGTATATTAGTTAAGTATAATAAATACTAATACTTACTATATTTAGAACGTATGGCAGTCTAATATTTTATTTAAACGTTTTTTTACAAATATGGGGCTATAAAATTATGAAGCACTGCTTTCGGAATTTAAATGGAGAAATGCAAAATCGCATCGCGAGGAATGTAATTTTAGGTTGAACGAGGGTACATCTTTCGTGGGCCTTCAGTACTGAAGTTTCTATGTAGTCATGTGCTTGTGCTTTATTCGTGTAGTTAACAAATCCTACTTGAAAAACTGGTACTGAGTGTAGACACGTGTAGACGTGTGCTAAGTTTGTCTACCTTTAAAATGGGAAACAGTGGGTTTAATAATTATTAAATTGAATTAGAAATATCAAAGCAATTTACTTTTTGTCCTAACTATTCTTGAAATAGATAATATATCGTTAAAATGGCAAGTGATTGTTTAAAATGTAAATTACGTATCGATGGAAGGTCACCCGGTATTGTGTGTGATTGCTCTTATCACGCAAAATGCGTAGATATTCAAGTAAAACATCTTCCTGTTTTCACTGTACCCGGAACTATTTGAAAATGTCCCGACTGCCGGATAGATAAAGAAGATATGAGTAGTAGCATTATAGCTGCTGACTCCGCTGATACGGGGGATATAATGAAAACAATTATTATGCAGCTTAATATGATTAACGGTAAATTAGATAGACATGAAATAATTCTCTAATGAATCCATACAATAGGCGAGCTCATTAGTAAACTTGAAGAAAAAGTTGAACGACTTGAGAAGAATGATGAATCAACGGCTCAACAGTTAAGTGATATGAGCAGTAACGCCATTCTATCCGCAAAATTAATTTGTGAATTTGGTGAACGTCAACGCCGCAAGAATAATTTAATATTGTATAAGGCAACAGAAGCTACTCAACTTATGGCATGTGATCAAGAAGCTGCAGATAAACAACTTGTAAGTACGATGCTTAGACATTTGACTTTTACTGATACTTTTAACACCTTGAGATTGGGAAAGTTTGATTCAACTAAACCAATAAATTCTCGTCCAATTAAAGTTTCATGTAATAACTCACAGACTGCTCTTAATGTAATTCGGAAAGCAAAGCTATTAAAACAACACCAAGACTATAAAAATTAATCCATTTCCTTTGACAGAACCCCTATGGAGATTGAAAATTATAATAAATTAAAACAAATCTTAAATAATAGGCTTGCGAAAGGAGAAAAGGATTTGACAATTAAGTATATTCGTGGTTTACCTACTATCGTTTCATTAAACTAATTGTGCCCAACAGTCGTAAAGTATTGTGTTATTGCCAGAACTCTCGTGGCTTACGCGCTAAAACAATGACTGTGTATATAGCAACGCATGAAAGTGACTTTGCAATTATTGGTTTTTACGATACTTGGCTTAATAACAATGTGTTCTCCAATGAACTATTTTGTGAAAAATTTAACGTATTTGGCGGTGATCATAAGTTTGAATTAACAAACCTTAAAACAGGTGGTGGTGTTCTTCTCGCAATTCGAACTACTATACATGTAGAACTAATAGATACGAGTGTGTTAGTATCTCATTCTCCTTTAATTGACGTTGTGGGTGGCAAATGCAGTTATAATTATTTCTCATTCCTTGTTTTTGTAGTATACTTGACCCCACAAGTTGTTAATAAAGATGTAGAGATTTTCCTGGAACATTTAAATAATCTTATTGGTGATCAACGTGTCCTTACATTTGGGGACTTTAATACACTTACGTGGAGTAATAACCATCATGATAAACGTTCACGTATAGTAAATGACTTTATAAATGTATTGGATTTAAACCAGTTTAATACTGTTTTTAACGCATATCGCAAAATGTTAGACTTAGCACTCAGTAATTTATCAAATGTTGTCTCAAGATGAAGACCCTATAGTGAATGTTGATACTTATCATCCACCTCTAAATCTTGAACTTAACTTAACGTCTTCTTATAAATTCCAAAAGGTTTCTGTTAAAACACTACCAAATAAATTAAACTTTAATAAAGCCAACTTGGCTCAGCTATATTATGACATTACGCAAATTGATTGATCAATCGTAACTTATGTAAATAACTCAGACTGTGCTGTAACTGTTTTTTATGACCTAATTTATGCATGTGTTCGTCTAAGTGTACCACTTTACCATGTTCACAACCAAAAGCATTTTCCTAAATGGTTCTCAAGTGAGACTAGAAATTTGTTAAAACTAAAAAAAATTGTATTTAAAGAAATATAGAAATTGTAACCAGGATTACTACCTTCTTGAATTTAAACGTTTAAGAAAATTGAGTAAAGTACAAATAAAAAAGTATTATAAAGCATTTCACCACGAGATGGAAAACAAGATTAGTTTTGGCCCTAATTACTTTTGGTCTTTTATTAACAGCAAAAAAACACCACTCGCTTACCCGGTAATTTCACAGATAATGATGGAAATATATTTTTTGATGCAGATAACATTGTGGATCGTTTTAAGCTATTTTTTGAATCTGCTGATACCAAGGCTGAACCTCCTGATAACTATGATTTTGATTTAAAATCGAATACCAATCAATGCATGTTTAAGAAAATTGAGTAAAGTACAAATAAAAAAGGATTATAAAGCATTTCACCATGAGATGGAAAACAAGATTAGTTTCGACCCTAATTACTGTTGGTCTTTTATTAACAGCAAAAAAACACCACTCGCTTACCCGATAATTTCACAGATGATAATGGAAATATATTTTTTGATGCAGATAACATTGTGGATCGTTTTAAGCTATTTTTTGAATCTGCTGATACCGAGGCTGAACCTCCTGATAACTATGATTTTGATTTAAAATCGAATACCAATCAATGCATAAATATATCAACAATCACAACAGATGATAATAATAATAAGTATTTATTGCCCAACACATAAAGAAATCCAATTACAGGACAATACACACAAAATTAACATCTGTGAGCTATCATAGTACAACTAAAAACGTACAATTATGCTTACTAAACTAAAATTGAAATTTTCTAAGCAAGAACTGTTTTATAAAAAATTAAGATAATAGAGAAAAAATTTCAAATTGAGTAAAAAAAGACAAAATGATACATATTATTGGAAATGCGAGAAATTAATAAAGGTAAACTGTCATAATGTATATCAACGTCATTGGATATGATATTAAGAGTGCTACTAATAATTTGCATAGGTGATCTAGGTAATATATTTGTGCGTGCGGTAGGGTTGTAAAATGTAAAAGAATTACGTGAGCCATACTGAGGTACATGAAAATATAAATGGGATAGTAGAAAAGGACAATCTATATTATTGCGCAGTAGATTAAACAGAAACGTTATGCCATTAACAAGTCTTCGTCTTTGAAGGGATAGAATGTTGAATCTAGACAATAGTGCTGCATGATTACAACCTCTCTCGGGGTAGATACCGTCAAGCTTGAAAGATAAAACATTTTAAAAATTTCCTTTGGATATTTTCTAACTGTCTCTCCTGATAAACGTAATGAGGACACCAAATTAGTGAACAATATTCGGGTTTGGTTCTCACTAAGGAGTAAAATAAAGTTTTCATAGCAGTTGTATTTTGCAATGATTTGCAATTACGTATGATTAGACCAAGCATAGACATTGATGAGCGCGAAATGTTTGTGATGTGTTGAGAAGAAGTGAGCTTATGGTCAAAATACACTCCTAAATCTTTTATTTCGGTACATCTGGTTAGCGGAGTAGAATTAATAGCGTAGTTAAATGTTATTGGTTGAAGTTTCCTCGTGTATGACAATATTTTACATATAGATATGTTTAAAGCTAAATGATTCGTATTACACCAAACGTCTAAGACATCTAGTTGATTCTGAAGTTTATGACATCATACAACGAAGTGATAGATACAAATATTTTTAGGTCGTCGGCAAATAAAAGTTTGCAGCATGTAAGGATATCATTGAGGTCGTTGATGAAAAGTAAAAATAGCAATGGTCCCAAATTGGAACCTTGGGGTACCCCAGATGTTGCCGAGATAGAACTTGAAAAGTAGTTATTAAATATTACTAATTGGGTACGACCAGACAAGTATGAATTGAAGAGTAACAGTAGATTTTTATCAAAGCCATAGTTATCTTACTTGGCGATAAGGATATCATGGGAAATTTGGTAGAAGGCGTTGGATATATCCGTATATATTACGTCTACTTGCCCTTTCTTATCTAGTACTTCAGAAATGAATTGTGTCATAGAAGCTAGGTTAGTGGTAGTGGAGCAGCGTTCCATAAATCTATGTTGGTCTTGCGATATTATGTACTTGATAGTTGGATAAATACGAAGATACAATATTATTTCAAAAACTTTACCAAAGTTGTTCAATATGCTTATTGGTCTATAATTAGTTACGTCCCCTGGATCTCCATTTTTAACAACTGGACACATAAGTGAAACTTTCCATAGTTCAGGAAATATGCATGAATCTAAGATCTTGTTGTAAATAATACAAAGCGGTTTAATAAAAATTCCTTTAAATCTGATATCATAAAAGCGATCAATAAGTTAAAACATAAAAGTACCGCAGGCTTAGACCAAATTCCTTCTTGTGTAATAAAAGATTGTGCTGATGCGTTTATAATTCCTCTTTACAATTTATATATATATATATATATATATATATATATATATATATATATATATATATATTTAAATAAGACAATTTTCTTTAAAACTTGTGTAAATAAACGTAAAAATTAATTCAACGTTTCGGGAACGTCCTTTGTTCCTTTGTCAAGAATTTATTTGACAATTACAGAGATTGAAATAAGGTAACTATTAATAGTTACCTTATTTCAATCTCAATCCACGTTTAACGACTTGGATACTGAGTTATCTAGTGAGGCATAACTTCTCTCTGACTCATCATTCTAAAGTTTACTTTTAGTAGTATATAAATGGGATACTGGACCACCTAGGGATTTACATGTGTAAGAGAGGGATAATTAGATAGCAAATAATTTGTATTTCTGTAAGTTCAGTGTCCTAGTCAAGATGCTCACCGGCTTAGCTAATAAACAGATCAAGAGTTCCAAGGTCATAAATTTAGCCCAGAAACAAACGCACAAACTGGTTTGCCGAATGCAGATTTTATTGAGGCTTCATCGGAACCAGACGCATTGACAACCTGGAAACACGCCCACTATTGCTCATCGATCCCTTCAAGCCATTGTTTTAGGCAAGAAACAAACCCATTGTTCTAGCCAAAACACAAACCAGATGCATGACTCATGATGTCTTGAAGATCACGTCACCTAACCAATCCGGACGCATGATTGACTTATTAATCTCTTCAACGCCATTGAATTAACTTAGAAACAAACCCGTCGTAGCCAAAACACAAACCAGGTGCACGATTCATCGACTTGGACATGGGCTTCCTCGTTCAAGGTTATTAAAATGGCTGCTCAAAATTAAAAATATAGTTTTTCCCATTTGTTTACATTATTCTATTATATTTTTATATTTGTTAAATGGGGAAAATAAACACAACACAATTCTTTCTCCGCCCTTTACTCCCCCCCTCCCCTATCCGGGTTTTAATGTTTTGGACCTACTATCAAAATTTCATTTCAAAATGCTTAGAAATAGTCGAGATGGTTTTTCGTATTAATTAGATACAAAAATTAATTGCTTTAAACGGTCCTCTTCAAACATTGCTCTTTTAATAACTGAAGTTATCTTGATGGGTATGGAGTTATACATTTCAAAAAAACACAATCGTGTAGGTCATGCCCGTTCCCAACCCTGGTTTAATTAATTTACACTGAAGCAATATCGCAAAAGCATAAATAAACTCTATACCAAATGGAAATCAAATAAATCTGTCGAAAATCACGCGGACTATATTGCCGCAAGGAATAGTTGCAAAAACATCATCACCATGGTCAAAAATATGTTTGAAGAACGTAAATGCAAATTAGTCTCATGTCCTTTGGGTGATCGCAAATTTTGGTCATTAGATAAAGCCATCCGTAAAAACTTTAGTACATCTTCCTTTCCTCCCATGACGTCTTGCGACGGAGCTGTAGTAGCTGATTCTGCTGAAAAAGCCACCCTCTTTGTCCATTACTTTGCATCAAATTCATGTCTCAATGATTCTGGTAAAATTGTGCCGTCGCCCAAATCTACCCCATACGCTATTAAACCAATCCACTTTCGTTACAAGCTCCTAGAATCAATTATCAATAAACTTGACTCAAACCAGGCCCTGACGGTATTCCAGCTATCGACCTTAAAAAATGTACCCCGAGCTAGTACTTGTACTGTCAAACTCTTTTCGATCTCCATGTCATCTGGAAAGTTTCCCTCATCGTGGAAGTTGGCAAATGTCCAACTTATTCCTTAAAAGGGCGACAAAACCGATCCCTCAAACTGTCGACCAATAGCTTCACTTCCATTCTGTCGAAAATCATGGAAAAACCCATCAACCACCAACTACTTTAGTTCCTCAAGTCCAATAAACTCCTACACGACCACCCATATGGGTTCAGACAGGGTCAGCTTCTTTCATATGTCACCCAACTTTTGGAATAACACATTAGAGAGGTCCGGTGAAAGAGTCGTAGTAGCTTTACATATTTCAAAGGCTTTTGACCAGGTTTGGCCTACTTGTCAAGCCCAGTATACGCGTTGTCGTCGATGGCTTCTTTTCGGAAGAAACTACTATTAACGCGGGCGTACTTTAAGGATCAGTGATATCTCCCACACTTTTCCTGCTATACGTAAATGACCTCATTTCCTCAACAACTAACCCGGTCCATTGCTTTGCAGACGACAGCACTCTACATTGCAGTTCTTCTCAGTTTTTCCACAACAATAAGTCTAGCCAGGGCGTTAAGGTGAAAATGGGAGCCTCAATCAATAGTGACTTAGAACGTGTCTTTGAATGGGGAAGGAATAATCTACTCCGCTCAACGCCGACAAAACCCAGTGTTGCCTTGTGTCCGCCAAGAAAGACCGATCATTTCCTGTGGTAAATATGAATGGCTTAGATCTCAAGTGCTCCCCAATTCGCCCTTGATATGGTAAACCGCATCCAAAAAAGAGATTATAAATAACCCGTCTCTCACTTCTGACCTACAGTCTCTTGAGCATAGAAGAATAGTTTCGGTTCTTTCCTTGTTCTATCGCTATTACCATGGCAAGTGTGCCTCCGAAATACCCTCCTTCCCAGACTAAATCAAGTAAAGACTGATATCTAACAAAAATCGATTTATCACGGCATAATTAAAGACACATTTAAGCACACAAATTTCTGGTGGGGCTACTAATTATAGTACATTGTTGGGTATTAAACGAACTTAGAAGTTACAGATAACTATAATACAGTCCACACTCTGTATGTAATTTCCAGAAAAGCATTTCTTTAACATGAAACCACTATTATTATTTTTTAGACTAAAAAGCTGGATATTATGATAACATCTAAATTATGTGATTTGGATCTATACTATGATTCATTTCAACTCATGTAAGGGGGGATCGAATTTTTTTATTTGTTAGATCACCAGTCGCTTAGGAGCTATATGGGAAAAACTACATTTTTAATTTTGTGTATATAATTAATACAAAACACCGTTTTGACCATTTTTTAGAATTTTGAAATGAAATTCTAGGTCTAAAACATCAAAGGCGGGTATAGAGGGGGGGGGGGATGTTTTGTTATTTTATTTTTAACAACGAGCGCTTGCAACCAGCTTGCACACGGAGGTCCTTGAAGTGGTGAATGTATCATGCATCCGGTTTGTGTCTATTGAGGACAATAGGTGTTTGAGGATTTGTTACTAGGCTAAGTTGATGACTTCGGTGCATTGGGTTTGTTTAGCTACGTCGGTGAATTGGTCAATTAATCATCAGGAATATGACCTTGAACAAAGGTGTGACATTGATTTGGACACATTCTTTCTCACTCTTATGATACTTTCCTACCTATCAGTTTCTCTCTTACACATGTAAATCTAATATTCCCAGGCTATGCTACATAACGTCATTTGTTTCATAAAATTCTTTTTAAATGCATGTGAAAATATGAAAAATATTTTGGTGATTTTAAGGTTAAAATAAATTTAGGTTAAGGATCTCAAGTAAGTAGTTTGGTAATGTTGTCGAGCTTCCAGTTTATTCTGTAATATCTTGTAGTGAATAAACAAATTAGAACATAAGAATTTGTAAACTTCCCCAGGCATATAGGGGCCGGGGTTCATCTGGACATGGGGATACAATGGACTAGTGCATATTTCGTGCGTTTACGTCAAATACGATTCGTTATGAAAATATTTAAGTTGGCAACTGTGAAACCATACAGCCAGGGTGGGAAAATGGCCACTAGTCGCAAAAGGTGTGACGCAATGAGCACATCTGTGTTTTCAAGAGCGTTGATATAATTTTTCACGGTAACTACCCAAGATTTTTCTCTGTCAAATATCAGTTTTTCGATACTGTTATCATATACATACGTATTTAAGACTTGTTGATTAAATCACAACGTTTTAAACACATTTTATTACTGTACTTTGAAATATTTTACAAAATCGGGTTAGGTGTGTTACTTTGAATAAAATAAGTAAACATAATTTATTTTTCATAATGATATTGAAATATATCAAGAAAAGCAACCGCAAGTTCCCTGAAGATGAATTAAGGAACGCTGTGATGTTTTAAATAATTGTGGTTCAATACGATCAATAACTGAATCGCACCACGTAATAACATCGAGATTGGCGAAGTACGTGAAAAGCCCCAAATAAGTTGGTTTAAAAAATGTCGATTTCAAGCCAATTTTTAGAACGCAACGGATTTTTTTCGGATGAAATAGAGAGTGCCTTAGCTTATTAGGTACTTATTGAACTCTAAACAACTACGGAATAACTCCTAAGAAATACACGGACTTGACTTTCTAGTTCTCCGAAAAGAATCATATTAAACATGCTGAACAATAGAAACAAAATACAGAAGCTGCAGAAGATTGGTTTATAGGATTTATTGAGCGTCATCATAGCCTTTCAATAAGAAATCCAGAAGTGACATCTCATGCGAGATTGACGGCTTTCAATAGAACTACTGTTAGCAATTTCTTCGACAAACTAGAAAGTGTGAAGGTATAATCGAATTTTCAGCCCGCAGATCTACAACTTGAAAGAAACAGGCATTACTACATTGTCTATAATTCAAGAAGTTATCGGGAAGAAAGGTGAAAACCAGGTGTAGCATCTCGATCAGATATGAAAATAAAAACGATTTATTTCGTATAGTCGAGGGAACGTGGCGAGCTGGTGACGTCAGTTGGCATAATTTCTGCAAGCGGTAGTGCGTTGCTTCCAATCTTCTATTTTTCCTCGCGTACGTTTTGATGAAAATCGTATGATGGCTAGCGTTCCACCAGGAGTACTGAGGCTAGTCCATAAATCAGGATAGATGACAGCGGACAATTTCATCAATGGGTTGAAATTCTTCCAAACCAATACCAGATGTCATAAAGGTAGACCGGTCTTATTAGTTATGGACAATCATGAATCGTATCTTAGTTTTGAAGGAGTAAATTTTTGCAAGAATAATGAGAACCATTCTAACTCCCTCCACATACTTCTAATCAATTGCAGCCTTTGGGCCATTGCGTGTTCGTTCCGTTCCAGAAGTATTATTAATAAATAATATTAAATCAGGTGCTCTTAAATGTGGAATCTCACCATTTGACAGAGGGATTTTGCAAGATCATGACTTTTTATGTTCTTCAGTCTCGGACCGTCCTGATCCGAAGGATTACGCTGAACCAACAGCATCATCAAAAGAAGATGAACCCATTCCTCCTGCTACACCTACAATTTGTTGAAAAAGATTCCGATGAAGCAGACGACCCAACAGCAGTCATCACCAAAGATTCGTCATCTGAAAGGAGGACATGGATGTTGATGAAGGTAGAGCAACATATCGAAGATGTTGGTGAGGGTGATTTTGTTTCAGTCAAAATTTTGTAAACGAAAGGCAAAGTGGGCTAAATTAGCTCGGAAAAATACTAACATGTGAGATGGTTTCGAAAATTAAATTTTACAGACTGTTGTCAAATCGTTTTAAAGCTACCCTGAAGAGACCCCACTTGTGCGATTTGATCGAGTTGTCTCCGTTTTACCTGCACCAATAAAAGATACACGTTTGCTTTTCGACATGTATTTTAACATCGACTTGTTAGGGCTTTCCTTACAATAAAATTATACGTACTTTGTTCATCAGTTCTTATAAATAAACACTTTTTCAATAAAATTTCTGTCTTCAATTCTATCCCCACATCGTATCCCTGGGTATGAATGTAATTACATTGGATCAATATATGTCCTCAGGATTGATAAAAATTTCAAGTATACATTAAACCCTAACATACATAGTAACCTGAAAATAGTATACATAGGATGAATTAAAAAAGTATGAAATGTTAGTGTCCAAGCCAACTATCCCTGGTCTCCCCTTCCAAAAATTAAAAACCAGAGAATGGAATAAAGTAGTCCTAGTTAACATGTCCTAGTTGAATATCGTATCTTACAAATAAATAATTGTTAGTAATGAGTTTTATTTTAAACAATTAATGCCGGCTAACCCAAGAAAGATACTTTTCTTTTAAAAGTCGAACCACCACAAGTTAACTCATATATTATACATTACAAAGATTTATTGTCAGTATCTGTAATTATAGTTGTTAGCAATTTATAGTGTCCTAAAGCGTCTTTTACTTGATACCAACTGCTTTGATTCTTTTGGACTATGAGCAATTTTTGGATAAATAAAAGCCCGATTAATAAGAAATTTTAACTAAAGTTGGAAATATTTGTTTTGAATTAAAGCAGTAATTTCCATAACTACATAATTAATTGTTTTGAATTTTTAGAGTATGCGGGTTATCTATCAGAAATTTTATTAACATCAGATGAAGCATTAGAAGAAAGGCAGATGGCTGGTATTTTATTAAAGCAGTATGTTCGTAATCATTGGACAGAAGCTGATGATTTTGTTCCTCCAGCTACAAGTGAAGTTGTTAAACAAAAACTAAGATCCACTTTACCTAATGGATTAAGGGACCCAATTGGAAAAGTTCGAAACACATGTGCTATAATATTAGTTTTTATCGCTAAGAGTGATTATCCATACAATTGGCCAGAAATGATGGAAGTTATATTATCAAAATTAGAACCTGGAGAAGAAAATACGTGTTCAGGAATTTTATCTTTTATTAGAGATTTTAGTAGATTAGCTAGATGCTCACAAATCTGTGAAAGCTCCGAAAAGATATATCCATTTTTATACGCAATTGGACAAGAACTTGTAAGTATCACTTTTCAGTTTTCAAGATTAAGCATTTTCATTTCAGAAATATAGCACTCACATACGATCAAAAGCTATACTTCAATTTGCTAACTTTCCATGTGAATTAAGTTTAATGAAAAATGATAAAAGTATTATAACTGAAATGGTGATGAATTTTTGTCAAATGTGTAGTGTACAGTTAACTTTGCCCCATCCAGATCAAAGTGATTATATTTTAAAATCACAAATTTTAAAAGCTTATTCCATATTATTATCAAAAATGCCACCTTCCGTTAAAAAAACTATAATTGATGTGTTACCGACCATTTGGCAAATTTTATTTCGTTGTGGAATGATTTTTGATGAAATGCTTGAAAAGGAAACTCTTCCATATCGAGACCCTGGGGAATGTTTAGAAGAACCCCCTTTATTTTATACATTAGTGTATAATGTATTTGAAGTTTTACAAACAATTCTTAATATAGAAACTGATTCATCGGTACTTGCTATGGTTTTACCTGACTTAATTTATCACATAATACTTTTTATGGCAATACCTCAAGATACTGAAGATCGGTGGAAACATGACCCCGATCTTTATTTTTTAGAAGATGTTGATGAGGAGTGCTTTGGAAAATCTATGCGAATTCAAGCAAAACAGTTTTTAATGGTAGGTATTTTTTTTGAAGAATACATTTAAAAAAATTGTTTAAAGGCCTTTGTTCTTATTCAATAAATAGGTAAGAATAACACGGTGAACATAAATGGTTTATCCTTAAAATGTAATTTAAGATAAATTGAATTGTAAATAAACAGTGGTCGGTATAATAGCGTATTTGTCTCTGTGAAGACGTCGGTAACGCAGGGATCTTTGAAGATCAGATTGCTATTGAGAGGAAAATGGCGGTATTGGTAAACAGTTAACAAAGCTATACTATGCACGTATAACGGTTGAGGTTTCTCAAAACAAAATAATAATTAGCCACACGGTAGTCAAGCAAAACAGACAGACACAAGAATAATAAAAAAATAGTTTGAATTATACTAAATGTAAAAGAATACTCTTTAATGAAAGCGGCATAAAACAAGAAATAATCCTGAAAGAAAAAATGTATCTTCTTGAACCTTACTTCTTGGAATTCCATATTTAATACACTAAAGTTCTAAATATAATATAATTCCTAATATAATTTCTTTTATATAATTATTTATTTCTACGCATTTCAATACAATATGTATCATTATGAGGAGAAAATATATAAGTAAAATAACAAACAAATAGTTATGGTAACAAATCGTTACGGTAAAACAGCAAACTTAATGTAAATTGCAATTCTATATTCAACATATCTGTTAAAGGTGAGTCTTTAAGATCAACCTGTTTGTTCATTAAAGGTACCTTCTGTTTATGTTTATAAATCTTGAATGTTTCCAAAACATCTAATTTGCCTTTATTATTACCAAAATGTAAAAATTTAATGTTTTGTTGTCATGAGGTGATTATTTACTATCAAATGTTGGGCATACTTTGATTTGTCTGTGTGTTTATATTTGTAACATCCAATGTGTTCCTTGTATCTAATATCAAAGTTACTAAGTGTTTGTACAATATAAACAGAATTACAGAATGTGCAGTTCAATTTATAAATACCAGAGTTGAAAACGTCGTTAGTTGAATTTTTCGAAAACATGTAAAACTATACAGAATTATGAAAGTGTAAACTTTCGCCATTAACACTCATAATAAAATACTTATCTTTTTTGGGGTTTTTAATGGTGTATTTAAATTATACAATCTAAACGTTTTAATAACACTTACAGTTATCTTCGTTAGTAGTAATATTTGTAAAAATTGTTAAAGATGTTGTAAACAATTTTGTCAAAGTTGAAAAATTTTTCACGTCTGATATAGATCGGCGCTATATTATTTTTAATAATAAAGCCGGGATCTTCCGACGACGCACTAATGACTCACCCTGTATATTTGGTGGTTCCTCTAAGTTCATTGTGAAAATAGGCAACATTGTAAAAATAAAAATAATAATCTGTCAAACAGACGTTTAAAACCGCATGTCAGATAGAGATTAATAGACATAAATAGGTGTTAAAAACAATTCCAGAGCCGTCCGCTTTTATAAATTATCACTAAACAGTTGAAACATTTTTATTCATATTTAATTAATTTTTAGACTTACTTTGCGTTATATTAAGAAACTTTATAAACAAAAGTTATGTAAAATTAAATTTTCTTTAAAAAATCGGTCTACACGTTTTCTTATAAAATTAATCGTTATTCAGATATTGAAAAAATTTGAAATTCTACCTTAGGAATTTTTTTTCCGCTAAATTATGCGTCGTATTAAAAAATTGCATAGAACATAATTAACCAAAATGTTTAAGGTCTATATCTAGATATTTTTATATCTTTGGAATATTCAGCTGTTTTAGAAATATTTGATAAAAATCAATAGCTGCCCCTAATAAACCCCCTCTCTACCACTGGATTTCTCCCAAAATCTAATCAGCTCCAATTGAAATGAAAACAAGCTTAAATACAAAATTTTAAGTACGTAGGTGTTTTCGTTGTGGATACCAACATGTGTGTGTGTGTGTATGTATATATATATATATATATATATATATATATATATATATATATATATATATATATATATATATATATATATATATATGAAAATTTAGTAATTCTAAATAGAGATATATATCCTACAACAAAATTTCAAGAAGATGTGAGAAAGTCTACAAAACTGTAATATCTGCTTTACAGATTTAGAGAAACCACAAATTTTACACAAAAACCAACAAGCCCCAAAACTATACGGTCTTATAAAAAATCACAAACAAAATATGTCCATTAGACCAGCAGTTTCTTACATCCAAGCACCTAATCATATTTTAGCAAACAAACTAAATCACATAATAACAAACAATAATTTGAAGTACAAATTAAAAATTCTATTAAGAATTATTTAGAACTAATTAATCAACTACAAAACATCACATTACCACTACATAATATACTTGTAAGTTTTGATGTTACCAGTATGTTTTTCAAAAATGCATGCATCTATTAAATAGATTTTTTTTAGTTAATGATAAATGTTGAATTGATTACAAGAATGGAGATGATTCAATTGTGTGAATCAAAATGATTTTACATTCAATAAGATGTTTACAAAAAAATGGTTTACCTATGAGCAGTCCCAATTTCGCACATTTTAGAAAATATCTTTATGGTTAATTTAGATCAAATTTTTGATTTAAGTGGTTCTGATAATATTGTATTTCGGTTTCATTGTGTTGATATTTTACCATGTTTTGATAGTTCGTCAGATTTTATTGGTGAGTTTTTAATTAATATTAATTAGTAATTTACATCCTAACATAGAATGTACACTAGGGAAAGAACAAAATAGAGTTATTAATTTTCCAGATTTAAACATAAAAGTTATTGCATAGAACAAGTTTGAGATCTCCATATTCAGAAAACTTACACATACAGATATTACAATTCCAAACGATTAATGTCACCATAAAACACTTAGCTGGATATAAATCATTAGTACATAAAGCAATGTCATTAGTCATTACCGTCAAACTAAACAAATTTCAATAAAGACATATCAATTATAAAACAAATTGCACAAGCAAATGGTTACATTTCAAATATGATCGACACTTTAGTTAAAAATCAAGAGTACAAATTATCTATCAAAAACATTTATCCAGTTAACACAGAACCGTCAGAAAATAAATACATATTAATTCATATTTTGGAAAAATACAAAAATAACAAGAAGTACAGAGTAGCTCTCAAAAAAAGTATAGTATTTTTCACCAGTAATTAGACTTCACTAATATGGCTACCATTATACTATGAACAACAACCAATTACCAAATTACTAAAATGCTATAAGTGTAACATTGTAATGATGATATTTCAGTTGGCTACCCAGAATCGCATTTTCCATCCTTTCCTACAACATTGCAATAGCAATAGACAAGTATACTAACAAATACGATCTTCAAACGTCTTAAAATATTATTTGCCGACTCAGTAGCGTATCACGCGGAGCGGTAGCCAAGGTTAGTAAAATGGAACATTTTACAATTAAATTAATTATGGTAAGAAATAAACATTGTTAAAATAAAAGAAGGATTGAAATACATATCATTATTGCTAAGAATTTCTGAAAATTTGCTGTTACTAATTGGATATTAATGTTGAAACTGCATACCCCATTAGCATAATGTAAATTAGGAATCATTAATGACCACTTACAATACTTTTGAATCAATTTTCTATTTTGTCATACTGTAAACAACAATTTGTAACAGTTGTAGTGATTGTTTGGTTTTTATATTAAAATGGAAGAAAGTTTTGTTTTAACTGAAGACGAGAACTTTATTAAAAATTTGCAGTTATAGTGCAACTTCAGTAATATTATATATGATATTAATTTTCGTCTATTTTAACTGTTATTCCAACTTAGATTATATATATATATATATATATATATATATATATATATATATATATATATATATATATATATATATATGCGTGAAAAAGTCTACAGAGGCACAAGCAATTATTGTAAGAACGCGCGCTTTATGTTAGGGACATTACTTTTAATATATTTTTGTCACCAGACGACGATGAGTGGATAGATACAGATGAGACTAATTAATTTATGTATAATTTCTTTTAAATGTTTATAATTCTGCGATTTTTAATTGAGCAATAATTATCAATAAAAAATTTACTACATACTTGTTCATTTTTTTAAATTTTTATTAAAATAGTTAATTAATACTAGATGAGCATTTACGTGTTGTGGTGAAAAAAGGTACTACGCCAATGAGTGCTCCCGCGCTTTATTTGGTCACAAATTTAAATGGCAGCCATATTACAGAGTTCTTCTAATTACTGGTGAAACGCACTTATACCAATGTTCCTAAATATTAAATTTACGCTAACTACGTTTTGAAGTCAGGTATTTATGAAATAATCACTTTATGACTTCACAAAATTTTTTCACATTTTTGTAATAAAAAAGGAAAATTAGGTGTTTTACAAGCATTCGAAATTTATAAACATAAACAGAAAGTACCTTGAATGAACCAACAGCTTGATCTTATGGGCTCAACTTTAACAGATATTTTAAATATAGATTTATAATTTGTATCAAGTTTGCTGTTTTACCGTAATGAATTGTTACTATAACCACTTGTTGGTTATTTTATTTATATGTTTTCTTTTGATAATTATATATGTTTTAGTGAAACACGTAGAGAATTAAATCATGTCAAGGGAAGTATGGAATTATATTGTATTTTAAACATTAGTGCTATTTATGAAGTAAAGTTGTCAGATTGTGTATATATTGCTTTTCTTAAATAGTTGTTAGGTTGGATACCTCCAGTTTTTATTAAGTATAACTTTGATTATACCTTTTTGTAGTATCTGAAGGGGGTAAGATGACAATTTACTACTCCACCCCAACCTATAATTGCATACTATATTACAGTGGCGGCTCGTGAAGAATTTTTCAGATTGAAAATATTTTCCACCCACATAAATACAAGTTTTAAATCACAAATATTGTAATTACTATGCAATTTCGTGGTTAAATAAAGAAACGTTTAGTTTAAGCCAAAAGATTACTTACATACGTAGTTGTATGTGCTTTATTCTGTTATAGATTGCACAGTCAATGCTTTAATGTCATAATATAACTTGCCACAAACCTTTTTTTATTAAGTTTTACAATATATAAAATCCATTCTTCATTCTATCGCATATAGATCAATCACTAGTTTATTAAAACTGTGTACGTTACTAGGAAAAGTTCTTTCTGTAGATAGCATTCCTAATATGCTAAATCTATCTTCTTTCATCGAGTTTCTTAAAAAGTCTTTATCCTCTTCGACATTGAAAAATATTGCTCTGCTTCAGGACATTGGTGTGGTGTCATTAATATTTTTAAAAGTTTAGTTGTTTTATGGAAAGTTTCACGCATTTGTCTTGCGATATTAAAGATAAAAGAGAAACTGCTTCTGAAATGTCCTGTAACTCCTCTCTTTGATCAAGTGCTTTTAGTTCAGTTTTTAACCTGTTTTTCCGCAAAAAGTGAAATTTGTCACAATACTCTTCAACGTCACATAAATTTGCAGCTACAAGAAGCCCAGTAAACTTTTATTTATTATATAATACAATCACAAATTTTCAAGGCTTCTCTTTTCTATATGCCAGAGCAGTTTTTTTTTGTGGAAGAGTTCCATCTAAAAATTTCATATCAATTTCGGTAATAATGGTATGTATCCATTTTCTCGCATGTCTTGTATTTTCTGTTCAAAATGTAAATCTTGCTTAACTTGAACTGGGTCGGTATTGTTATGTTGTAATTGGTTAAAGATAATTTCAAGGTGTGGCATGTGGCACGATTCCCAGGGAAAGTTATTGGTAGCCATTCAGAGAGAGCGTGTGCTCCACATGTAACCCCACTTGATTTTTCTTGTGGGGGTTCGTTAAAAACTATGAATACCAACAAAATTTTGAAACCGAACAACTGAGGAGGTTAGTATTAGAAGCATTTACTAGCTGACCAGGGTTTTAGAATCTACTGTGAAATGGTGCTATCTCTGGAAAACAATGGAAATTTGTTTGATTTTAGGCCTTCTGTTAATTTACTTTGATAGGATTCTTATTTTTTTATTAAATTGGTACATCAATTAAGTCATTGGATTGCTATTAAATACTTAAATGATATAAACTGTTAATAGACATAGGTAATTATTAATGCTTAAAAAATAAAAAAAACTGTGTTCTGGTCCTTAATCGGAATTTTCCTGGTTAAGGCCGAAAAAAGACTAAAACACAATTAATCCATAATGCGTTATACATCATTGGATTCAGAATAAAAAGGACTTTAATAACCTGACATCTGAATACCAGGGCCGTATTAAAAAAAAAAAGAAGTTGATGATGGTTCCGCAAAGACGAAACGTCGGATTAAAAACCTAATAATGCCACCTTATAGTGCATTAAAAGTTACTGTAGAAAAGTGTCACCAGTTTTGGTCTAAATTAAATATTAACCCGAAAAACATAATTTGTAAAATCCAAAAATTCCATTTTTTCAAAATAACAAATTTTTTCAAGGATATGCCATTTTCTTAGGTCTTAGATTACGTAACCTTTCTCCCATTCATCCAAATCTGTATCTCTTTCCAAGATCCCCATAGCATTAATATAGTCTTTATGTTGTGTTTACTACTTACTTTGGTAGCCTTTAGCTAGATTTCGAGTAATAATATTATGCGTTATATTTTCGTTTAGATTTGCTCAAGTTATACACATGGTATTCAGTGTATAATTGTACCGAAATTATATTGGATAAGGTGATTAGTATCACTAATATATATATATATATATATATATATATATATCCAATATATATATATATATATATATATATATATATATATATATATATATATATATATATATATATATATTTGGATTCAGTTTTAAATTGTTTTGAGAGGCTAGCTCTAGCATTACACAAAGGTCGCTGTTCACGTCATAGGTATGAATGCATTAAAGTAACCATAGTACTTACGTTTAGCTTATGATGTATAGTCAAATACCGTAGAAAAATCTAGTAACACAAGAGCAGATAATTTTTCTTTATGTGTAGCATTGATTATATTATCTGTGATGGCAACAAGGTTATCAACCGTACCAAAACCTTGTCTCTTTGCAATTGGCCGTTGATAAAGATATCTGTTTATATAATATTTTTTCAAAAACTTAGAAAGCCAGAGTAACATACTAATTCCTCTTAGGTCGTCATACGATTTAGGATTAGTTAGCCAGTGTAATGCCTATAGCGCATTTCCATTCTTCAGGAAAATAGCTTGCTAAGATAGAGTTATTTAAGATATGGGTTAAGTATTTCTCAATAAAAGGACTGCAATACTTTAGCATGCAAAGACATATAATCAGATCCAACAGTTTGGGTACAGGAATTAAAGTATTGTCCAATGGAGTTAGGATCTGATAAGTTGCTGGGAAGGTTGGTATTGTCTTTAGAAATACTGTAAATGTATGTTCTCTCCTCATATTCTACATTGACCACAGTAAAATTTCTCAGTTACCTATACCGCTACTATTTAGTACGCCTAAATTTGCTCAACTCATTCATAATAGCTCTTAAGGTTCACGAATCCATTTCATACCAAGACAGGGTTCCCATATTACTCAAAAATGGAACTATTAAAATTATCTAAACCTTACAATTTTCCGGTCTAACTTGAATAATTTCACAAGTAAATCATAATACTGCCTTATATTCCCATTTATTATTTAAAGGAAAATCAAATAGTAATTCCTTACACTTAAGGCCTGTTTTCGCATAAATCTTCAAGTTCACCATTATACAGAATAATTAACTTAAAGTTAAACAAAGTATTGTATCTGCTATCTTCTAATATATAAAAATGAATTATTATTTGTTCATATTTTTATGCGCTGCCGTACCGTTCATCCGATTGCGATAAAACTTTGACAAATTATTGCTTCCACATGCGCGAAGGATATAGGCATAATTTTTTTTTAATATCGCCCCCCCCCCCCAGGGGTGGCCTTCATATGCATACTACACCATTCATCCGATCGCCATAAAAATTTGGGAAGTTGTTGAGTACACTCCCGGGAAGGTTTCTGACATAAAAAGTTTTAAATATCGATCCCCAGGGGGACCCCCTCATATGCATAATACAACATTCATCCGATCGCTATGAAACTTTGGAAAGTTCTTGAGTACACTCCCGCGAAGGTTTTTAGTATAAATTTTTTTTAAATATCGGCCCACTAGGAGGGGGCTCATATGCATACTTACGATCGCATTGAAAGGAAGCGGGAGAATTTGTTTTATATTTGAGCGCAGCAAAGCTCACCGGGTACTGCTAGTAATCTAAAAAAATTAAGAGAAACAAGAAAGGCAATTTTAATATACAATGAATGTGCGAAATTACTCAAATCTATATATAATCTGTACCTATAAATAACTAAAGATTTGCAAAAGTTAACATCAACCATACAGTTAGGCAGTCCATGATCACACAGAAACTCCTTATGAATATAACAGAATCAAAAATAACACTGTGGATAATACTATAAGAAAGATAAGTGGTTTTAAAATTAGATAAAATTGGTGCAACACAGCACATTGATATCATTAGCTAAAAATACAGATTATCACGTGTTCGTAAAGTAAAAAGTACTAGACGCCAATTAAACCTACACATGGTTAGGAAACAACATTACGCTCTCGCTCTCTTCTATCCCGCCTCCTCTCGCACTGCGCTCTCGCGGTCTCTCTCTCTCTCTCTCTCTCTCTCTATATATATATATATATATATATATATATATATATATATCTGTGTGTGTGTGTGTGTGTGTGTGTGTGTGTGTGTGTGTGTGTGTGTGTGTGTGTGTGTGTGTGCGTGCGTGTGCGTGCGTGCGTGTGTTTGTGGGGGTGTGTGTGTGTGCGTGTGTACGTGTGTGTGCGCGCGTGTGGGCGTGCGCGCGCGGGCGTGCTCGTGGGTGTTTGCTTGTGCGTTTGTGTGTGCGTGTGTTACAATACCGTGCACTGTAAGCAATAATCGTCATTTATGATTATTACTGCCCTTATTATTATAATTATTATTATTTATTATACTTGCCAGGAGGTACACACAGATACAGTAAATTACACCTGGTAGTAGCTTATTTACATCTGTATTGTATTATAATTGGGGCCGAATATTTTAATGTGAACATCGATGTGTGTGCCATTCTTCAGATATAGATACTAAATATTACAAGTTCTTTTAATGAATGAATACTTGACTAATCAAAAAGGGGACATAAAATTTGGACAAAATATGGCTCATTAAATTCGTCATACAAAATTAATACAAATATCTGCCACGCACATCAAAACCAAATCATAAATATCAATGATATGGTCGATAAACTTAGGTTGCGTATAAGACAATGCGTCAAGAAATCGAAAACCAGAAATCTAGTTTGGACGAAATATGAAGAGTTGGACTCTTCTTTCAAAATTAGTACAAACGAGTACCAGGTATATATCAAAGTCGGATCATTATTAGCGAAGGTATGGGTTATTAAAGTTTAGGTATGCGTTTGGCACTGTTAATCAAGGAGTATAACTCGACTCAAAAACAGGACCTTTAATTTGGACGAAATAGGGTGCAGATTCATCTTCCAAATTTAGTGCAAATACCACATATATAAAAATCGAATCATAAATAGCGATGAAATGAGCGATTAAAGTTTAGTTACGCGTACGACAATACATTAGATGCTATGAGTAACTTTACCGCTGAATATTACTAAATATTCAGATTTATTTATCTTAAATCCTATCGCCTTTACGCTTCATAATCGAACTAGGTTGAATTGGAGAACTAATTCCTTCAATATATTTCACAATGGAATAATTATTATTTACATATAAATTGCATGGAGCAATTGCCAGCTAATTAAGCTGGCAACTACTGCATTATCTTGTTATCGTCACAAGGTTACTACAACTTTCCAGTCAAAACAAATACGAAACCTCACGTTCTGTGAACCCTCAACTTTTTTACGTAGGCTGTTCGATCTAATCTTAACTAGAGTTTTTACCGTATAAAGTTATACATTCCAATTATGGAAGTTGGTCGCCCATCGCAAATCATAAGATTTGCAATGGGCGGCCAACTGGCAGGATTAATATGTATGATTTTATACTGTACCAGCTAAATCTATCGTTTTTAAGTTTCTAACTCTTCTTTGTAATACCTATCAATGTAATTTAAAATAAGAGTAGATAACAATTCGTACTAAATCTTTATCCTGCGATATTATTCGACTATATAATTTTAACTGTGTTTAACTATGTTCGACGCCTGTTTCGTTGGTGACTTCTTCGTAAAAACGGTATTATAATACTTATATTAACCAGATGCAAAC
The DNA here is from genome assembly GCA_036346205.1 of Vesta saturnalis. Taxonomy (NCBI): domain Eukaryota; kingdom Metazoa; phylum Arthropoda; class Insecta; order Coleoptera; family Lampyridae; genus Vesta; species Vesta saturnalis. Next base: position 185,299 of record JARFJB010002268.1, on the reverse strand, counting down.
GTTATACAAAATTTAACCAAGAAAGCTAGACTGTAAACTTCTAAATTTTAAGGAATGCCTATTATGATTGCATCGACCTTTCCAAAACTGCTTCACACGTTCAATACGTCATAATTTATATCGATCTTAGCATTATTTACTGCATACATTTTAACTTGGTGACACTTTGTGATATGCATGCGTTATAGCTAAATCGTATACTTTAATTTGTGTAACATTATTGATAGAATTTTAGATTTTAGTGAATAAAATACATCAATCTACAATCATAAATGCTCTAACAGATGCAGTAGATAAACATTTACTGTTTAGTAAAATGAAATCAGAATCTTACTACTGGAGAATAATGGAAGCGACCATTTACGCTGTTGGTGCTATAAAGAATTTTATCGTTGATTTGTATCACGAAAAACAATTGCTTAATTTTAACATCATACATTATTTAAATCAATGGGCTGCCGAAGTTGGTCCCTGTCCATCATGGTTAATGCTAGCTCGAATGATGTGGATTGGAGGTCGTTATGCTTTACTTCTAGGCTCTAACATTATCTCCACATATGTAATGAGTATTGTGCATAATTTAGGTGAGCCTTCTTTTATACTACGATATTCTGCCATAAGGTAATAATTTTATGTTTAAATTGGGTAGGTTATAATTGCATTTTAAAATTGTTAGGTCACTTTTACTCCATTTGCAAACTATCAACGAATCTGAACATAAATGTGTGTACATTGAACTTCGCTACACTTTAGCACATGCTCTTATAGATGCGTTAAACCATTTACAAGGAGACATTTTGCGCATAGGATTGGTTGCATTAGAAAAACTACTTAAGGTAAGATACTCACTGCATTTTTATACTTACCTGATCATATTCTTCTAGCTGGAACCACCATTTATTGATACCATACAAAATGAATTAATAACATTAATTTTAAACATCTTTGCACGAAATTTAAATAGCTTGAAAGTTGTGAAAAACTTACATCCTATCATTAAAGAAATGTGCATACATAGTAACTGCCAAAAAAACTTTGAAAATAAATTTTTGCCTATATTTGTGGATGTTTTGAATCAAGTTATTTCGACAGATAATTGTCAGTTAACGTCCTTTGAAGCACAATGTAATGCAATTGAAATACTCAACACTCTAGTCAAATATTCATATGGACCTATTAGTGAAAATCTTATTACATATGGATTCATTAGCCTCTCAACTTGCATTATTACGGTTGACGATTCCGCTATTACGCAGGTAAATATAATGTTAGATAAATAAGTTTTACAAAGATAAAAATGGCACTTGAGCGTTCAAACAATGACCTTTTGACCATGTACTGTCATTAAAGTCAATTTAGATAATTTGGAAAGGCTATTACAATAACTGTTTCCACAAAAATTATTTGAAGTTCGTCTTTTTTTGGGAGGACCCAACAGTTGATACAGTAGATTGTAACGAGGGGATCATAGGCGAATTAACTTTAGAACTTTTAGATTATCTCCTGTCCTGAATTACTTATAGAGTTGCGCTGGTGATGAAGCGATTGTTGGATTGTGATCTAAGTAGGACTGGTCGATGACCATAGAATGGAGTGTTTTGCATCAACACGGCTCCTAGTATACATATGTGAGGAACAGCGATATCCGCCAGAAAGTATATCTGGTTTAGGGCTTTGCTTGGTAATGAGTGGATAGGAAAATCTGAAGACTATAGCTGAAGTTCCACCGAGTTTGGGATGAATTAGGGGGCTAGTGATTTGCAGTTAAAACATGTTCCAGTTTCTATGCGATCTTTTAAAATTGTATCTATGACAGTAACATTTTCACAAAGAAAATACTTCTTTTGGGTCTATGGGATAATTATCGATGCGCATACGTTAGAGAGACACCGTGCGCCATCTCTTTTTTTAGCTTTAGAGTACTGTTTCAATCCTGAAGTGCGACGATAACCGTCCATCAGCTTGTAGTTCATCTGGTTAGCCATGTCAGTGAATTATCAAATTAATGCAAGGTGCTTCCGAAGTTTTCTTTGAAAGGAAAACCTAGTTTGGCTCTTAGTTCATCTGTTTAGCCGTGTCAGTCGATTATTAAACTAATGTAAGGTTCTTCCGAAGTTGTCTTCAAAAGGAAAACATAGTGTGGCTCTTGAATACTACTGTTAATGATGAATATTGCTATTTACGTGAAAGATTGACATAGTAAGGACAAAACTGGGCTCTTTCTTTGGAGTTAAGAGCGAGTTTGACAATACTGTTAGTACCAGGTGCTTTTACAAATGGTTTTACATGGAGCAATTTTTTAGGAAAACGCTCAAACTCGTCTTCTCAATACTATAACAGTGATTTTTCTCTCACCGACAAGATCTTTCTTAGTAAAATAGGTTTTCTATCAAATATCAGGAATAGTAAAATCGATTATATATATATATATATATATATATATATATATATATATATATAATATATATATATATATATATATATATATATATATATATATATATATATATATATATATATATATATGTATCAGGATGCGGTCTAGTAAATAATCAAAATTTCATTTTAACTAGACCGCATCCCGATACCATATTTTTATAATAAATACGGTTGTTACTTCCCTAAACTTTAAAACTATATATATATATATATATATATATATATATATATATATATATAGATAATCAGTTCTTCAGGTGCCCATGGCTTTTGAAAGTTCTTTCTTCCATTGTTGTTTATTTTTAGCTTTTCTTTCCATCTCTCCAGTCCAAGTTTTTGTAAGTCTTCGACTACACACCTATCCCAGTTTTGTCTTGGTCTACTTTTGTTGTTTCTTCCACCCGGGTTTTCTTGGTAAATTTTTTTAACGGCTCTTTTTTCTGGCAGTCTTAAGTGACCTAACCATCTTAATCTGTTTCTTCTTACTGTCTCCATTAATGAATTTTCCCCATATAGTTCTTCTATTTCGTTATTTGTTCTTCTCGAGTTTCCTCCTTGCCTAACTCCCCCATATATTCTGTGTAGTCTTCCTCTCTCACATATTTCTAGTTTGCTGTCGTCTTTCTTGGTTAGGTTCCATGTTTTACTCCCGTACAATAGCACTGATAACACTAATGTTTTATAAACCCTTAATATTTCCTCTCTTGTGTATCATTTTCTGATCACTCCTAGTGTTATATTAAATTGAGTAGTTGACAACGGATATCCTTGTTTCAATCCATTTGTTGTTATAAACTTCCTTGTTAGTTTCCCATTCACATTAATTTGACTGTATATGTTTTCCAGGGTCATGTTTATCAGTTTTACTATTTTCTCTGGAAATTTCATATTTTTTCAATGTTTCACTTACTTTCTCTCTCTTGATCTTATCATATGCTTGGTGAAAATCTATGAATACTGAATATAATTTAATTTTTTCTCAGCATTTATTTTGTATCTGCCTCAGACTGAATATGTGATCGGTCGTTGATCTGTTGCTTCTGAAACTCGCTTGGTATTCCTCAAACTCTTGTTCTGATTGTTTTCTAATTCTGTTGTCGAGGATTTCGCAAATATTTTGTAAGACGTATTCAATAGTGAGATGGGTCTGTAGTTTTTACATTTTGAGTGCTCTCCTTCTATATTGGATTAATTAATGAGGTTCCCCACGCTTCTGGCATCTCTTCATGGGAGCTATCACTGATCCTTGTGGTACTACCGCGTTAATAGTAGTTTCTTTCGAAAAGAAGCCATCGACGACAACGCGTATATGTCTTTTGTCAAGAAAGCTGGATATCCAATTGATGAGCGAATCGGATAAGCCGAACGAAGTGAGCTTGGTAAGTATCAAAAGCTTTTGAAATATCTGAAGCTACTTCGACTGTTTCACCGAGCCTCTCTAATGTGTTATTCCAAAGTTGGGTTTACTCTTAACTTCCACTTCACCACATTTTATGGACACCATTCTACTTTAACCAGCTTAAGATGGATGGAAATATCGTGATATGGGTACACTTTAAAAATAAAGAAATACTGTAATCTTACCATAAACTCACCGCCTCTACTAATTGGAGCGTTATTACCCTCTAACGGAATTCTGAAATAAGCTCATGTATGTTGAACGTAATTACCCTTTTTATTAGATATCTTTAATTACTCTTAATCGCTGTATAGCTTGTATGTATTCCACTCTTACAACTTTTGAAACCATTAATAGAAACTAAAACAAAAAAAGATATTATTGGAAACGTAAACTGACTGAATGACGTTAAATTAATTTAACTATTTGACATTTTAATTCCCCTTACTCATTTTGTTATGGTTCAATTGTATCTAATTCTGATGATTTCATAAATTCTTTTGTGCAGTTCTTCTTCACCATGTCTTATAAATTCATAAATTAATTTTTATATTATTTCTTCCAACTCTTTCATCCTGGACATTTGAATATCGCTTTGGTACATTTTTGTTGGGTTCTTTTCGACTGCTTCGGTTATTTTTTCCTCACCTAATACTTCTATCTAGTGTTGTACCCAGATTTCTTCTATATCTTTCTCATTCTCTATTTTTTCTTCTTTGTCGTTCTGCATTATTGTTATTTTTGGTTTGTATTTCTTTCTGACTTCATTTGCTTTCTTGTACTACTTTCTTACATCATTTCTATTATACTTCTCTTCCAATTCTTTCAACAACTTACTTTGCTCTTCTGTTTTCTTTTTTCTCATCTTGTACTTTACTGCCCTTCTTGTTTCCCTATATCTTTGCTCGTTTTCTTCATTACAGTTTTGTAAGTATTGATTCCTTATTTCTCTCCTTTATTTCAGCATCCTTTTACATTCTGCATCGAACCAGTTTTTCTTCTTTCTTGAATTTTCTCTGCCTATATTACTTTCTGCTTCTTTTACTATTATTTTTTATTTCTGCCCACTCTTTGTTTACTTCTTCCTCTGCAGTCTTCTCTTCTAATTCCTTTTTTATTGTTTTTCTAAAGGATGTTTCTACCTCTTCTCTCTTTAATTTTTCCTTGTCTCATCTTGCTCTGTTTTTCCTTTTCATTTGTCTGAATTCCTTAATTTCTAGTACTAGTTTAAGTATTACCATAAACTGGTCACTGTCAATGTCGACACCTCTTTGGCTTTTTACATCTTGTATTTTGTTGGCATGCATACTTTCGATTACTACATGATCTACTTGGTTACAAGTTTTCCCGTCAGGGCTTAATCATGTTCCCTTATGAATAACTTTGTGTCTTAGGACGGTTCCTCTTATCTTCATCTGTCTTTCTAATGCAAAATTTATCAATATTTTCCCGTCCTCATTACTGTGATCATGTTTACTTTCTTTCCCTATTGCTGGTTTGAATTAATCCTCTTTCCTTACCTTCACATTGAAGTCTCCTATTAACAACTTTATATCAAATCTTGGTATTGTCTTATATCTTTCTTATCTCTTCGTATGTTTCTGTCTTACTTTCTTCTTCTTCAATCTCCGTTGGCAAGTGAGCATTGATTAAGCTTAGTTTCCTTGTCTTTGTTTTCCCCCTTAGATAGCTGAATCTTTTATTTATATTCTTCATATCAATTACACTGTTTTTTACATCTTTATGCATCAAAAATCCTGTTTCTAATTTATTTTGTTTGCCTCCCAAATTAAAAAAAGGTGTTACAGTCGATTCTCCCTTTATATTTGTTTCTTGCATCGCTAATATTTTAATATCGTACTATTTTATAATTTCTATTCAATTTTTTAATGCACCTTCTTTATTAATTCCTCGTAAGTTCCAAGTAGCTATCTGTATTATTTCTTCCTTTTTTTATCTTTTATCGTTACCCTTTTCCACGTCTTATCCATTATCTTAGATCTGTCCTGCTTTGATTTGCTAGTTTTTTGACATATCCGCCCTGATCAGGCTTCCTCCTTGTTCCTGCAATCACTCATATTTGATTCCGTCCACTTCCCGTTTCCGGTATCCTACCTTTGTTTTTTCCCTTTGCCCTTCTTAGCTCGGGCCATATTTCGTATTCCCAGCTGGACCTTTCTTTCTTCTAATGTTAGATCAATCTCTACGTAGACACTTCTTGGTAACTTCTATTTATTTTTTGTTAGTTCTATTTTGTGATCAACATTTTTACATATCACCACCGCGACTTTCGATCTTCTCACTTTAAAGGCTTCTACTTCGATTTCTATTCCCATCTCTTTTTGTACGTAGTTAATGATTTTTTGCTTTAAATTTTATCTCTCTTGTTGTCCCTTCTCAAAATCGACCCCCATAGTTATTCCAGGATTTAATGAAACATCACCAGTTGTAAAATGGATAGATAATAAAAATAAATAAATTGAATAAAGTATTTAGGAAATGCAAAGTACCATATTTTATATATATTTTGTTATTGATGTCTCATCAATTTAACTATTATGGTCCCATAATACTTACAAGTCCAAATAGGCCAGAGTAATTTCTTGCATTCAATTTAGTAAATAACTCATTTTTATATCCGTGTGTATGGTTCACCTTGAGGATGCACCGGTACACGTGGGGACATGTTTTTCGATTAGTTGTAGTAGACTGAATGAATACATCCGCTTTGAGTACACATATTTTTTTGACCTGCCCAGGTCCATTTTTTAAATCTCTTCGATTTGAGCATCGAATTTTCTGATTTTTAGTAAAAAAAAGTTTTATATTAATTCGTGTACAGAACAAAACAATGGATGACCTTGCGCCCTGTTTTGGTAGTAGAACACAGGTTTGGCTTAGTAAATTTAACAGGGTGGGCTTCAATAATTCTAGTCATTGATTAAATTAAAGCATTGAATAACGAATTTTTCACTCAACAATTGAAGTACAAATTTTTGTGAAAAAAACAACACAACAACATAGAACAATTCTTTTATTAGCTGAAAAAGTAGAAATTTCAACAATAAATTAAATATATTTGTACCTATTTGTTTTTTCACCTAATTAATTTGTTTCTTGAAATTACTCTGAAATTTCTATTAATGTCTTTTAATGTAGAAAAGAATCGTTTACATGCTGCTAGCCATACCGTTACCCTTAATTAATTTAATTAACAAGAAAAAACCTCAAATATTTTAAATATTCTAAACTGGATTAAATTTTGATTAATTGCACGAATTGAATTTTAAAATATAAGAACTGTGACCATATGCGCAAAAGACAAAAATGAATTAGTACATACATTTTTTTTAAAACGTACTCACTTTTAGAGAAGTTATTGTAGCGAGCGTTCTACACGTGTTCGTAAACAGATTTGAGGTTATCTAGGCTTATTGTTCATTAAAATTAAAGCCTGCTCTGTTAAAATGCATGTTTTTTAAAATGCATGTTAAACATGCAAAATTATTAAGCGAACCTTAAATAATTTAATACCTACTGGATACTACAGAAACTAAATTGTAGTTTACATTATTTACAAGTAGTTTGTTTAAATAGGCATCTTCAGAGCCAACATAATTACAGGAGACCTATATCCTTTATCAATTTTGTTAACATGCGATTAAATTTAAATTCACAGTTCTTAACATTTGGAAATACCTTGCTTTATCTCGAGGAAAACAAAAAAAGTCGCAGTTATAAGACTTATTGTTGCAATTTTTCGCAACACAAGTCATCCCTGCCTTGCGTTTTGGTTCATTCGTATTTTAATTTGAAAGTTTATAAAACGTAATTCCACAAAACTTTATATCGCATTTAGATGCACCACAAACTGTAAATTGCTGTATCCCATTACCGAAAGAATTTTCTGTGCTGCTGCCACTGATCTACTACCAAAGCATGGCGGAAGAGACGTGCGCTAGCAAGATGCGCAGATCCTCAAGATTACCTAAGCTTTCTTTCTGATTATTTTTTATTCTGTGCTTTAGGTACATTTGAAGATCTGAAGAATGTCCATTGTAGCTAACAATCTGATAACTGAGTATGTTTAATACCAATTGATAATGGGCCACAAGTTATTAAACTAAACGAGAAGGAGCAGTTCCCAGTATGCATAATTTGAATTTTTTCCACACACTGCACTTAAACGTGAAAACATTTACTAAACCATTACGTTTTTCAAAATGAAGATTGACATAAAAAAGGAACACTGAAATCCTCTGTGTCGTATTGATTTTAAAGAAGATATCTAAAATTCTATGACCACATAGAACCACTTCTTGATTATGTTCAGATTCAACTTCCATCTCTGTCTTTCTTTCCTAAACCAATGAGCGATCTGAATTTTCATCCTGGAAGGTCTAAAATATCTATTTCATATGTGCCTTCAGAAAACTCAATATCCGAATTCATCATCAGATTCGTTTCATTGGATTGAATACCATCAGGCCCAATACTCAGCGGTTTCATTCGAATAAACAGAGCGTTTGAGTTGCGTTCTAATCAGTTTACTAAAAAAACATACGTATACATATTATAGATAGTTCTTACACAATATGAAATGTTAATAATAAAAGACCCAATTTACATGGCTTGAGCTCTCTTCAAAATCTATCGACCTGTTTCATTTTTAAACAGTTCAACTTATTTTTGTTTTAGCCTTTGAGTATTTCTAAATTAATAGGTTTGTTCAAATCAGAATTATAAGAGAAATCGTATCAAATAGGTTTTATATAGACCTGCGGTGTAATTAAATATTACCTGCTTGGTTAATGAAGCATGAAAGAGTATAATATTTTCTGTGTAGTTTTATTGGTGATCGATTAGGAATCACCACTTGCACATTGTATGGTTCAAGATTTGTTAAAAGTCACCAGTACTCTAAAGCATTACATTTGCTTTAGGCAACTGGGTATTGTTTTCACTTTCTCTAATCACTAATCAGGATGCTACTATAGTTAAGATGTAATTATGTATATAATATAATTTTAATTGCCTGTGTACCAGTAGGCCACATGACAATTATGTAAATATCATGATTAATATTGGTCATCAACTAACTGTGTTGCAAGAAAGATTTTTCTTATTGATTACATCTGTTTTGTGTTTATCTGAAAAAATGTCTGACAAAATTTAATAGAGCTTATTATTCCCTTGACGGCAAACAATGATTACTGGTCTTGCTTGCTTGGTTTTTGATTGAGGTGATTAGACATGCATAACATTTTAGGTACTTGTAATATACATAAAAGGACAAAAACTATCCAGAGTGTGTGATTTCTAAAATAAACCGTAATCGCCAACCAACCAAGCTACACTGAAAATATGATACATCATATTTCTACTTGCAGTCTTATCTATTAAGCAGTCAATGGGTAATGTGTCATTTCAAATGAACATTAGGGAAAACTTTCGCTTGTGATTGTGACTCTTGTTGCAATGAAATGAAAACAAGGAATTCATGTGACCAGACCTGATGAGAAGTGGGGTTATATTCTGAACTACTCAGTCTGACCTTTAGATCGAAGGGCATTTGAAAATTATATTTGTGTTCTATCTGCTTAAGAAAGAATAAAAAAATTATTCACTGCCTCACTTTTAACAACTGCAGATTCGGTCCATGAGGAAACAACACCCATTATAATTATGTGTTTATCTTGAATGATACACACAATAGAAGTGGCATTTACGAAAGTGGGGGCCCGAGTAAAAAAGTGTACTAAAAGTAAGTATTCCTGCCTCCCAATCTTGTTACTGTTTTCTTGTCAGTCAACCTAAAACGTAAAGTTGGTACCGAAATATGTACTTATTGGAAAATATACCAGTTAGTAAAGAAATACTATCAAAAATGCAACTTGACATGGGGCCTTTAAATAATGTTAACACAAGATAATTGTTTTTTTGGCTATTAAATAAGTGATCACTGAAGTATTCAAATATACTTATATGATAAATTGTTAACATACTATAAATCATTGAATGTTGTCATTGGTTATTATTATTCAATGATATACACTTTGGCGTTTCATGTCTATTTATAAATTAACCCTTGACCACCGTCGTGCGGCCACAGTGACCGCTTCAGATTTTCATTGGTTTGTATTTTTCCCTTCTCTCACAATAGTTCAATTAGCTGCACGGTACCTTCATTCCACATACTCCTCAGTGTTCTTCCGTAGAAGACTATAAGTCTGTTTGTGGTCTAGCTACGTGAATTTAAATCTCATTACCGGTCACAGTGACCGCACGACATTGTAATCGTAACTTTTTTTCTTTTAAGTAATTGTATCTTTTGTAATGGATAATCTACCCGGACCATCAAAAAGAGTAAAATCTTGATATGTTTCGGATAAAAATTTTGAAGTAAACATGTTTGTAACGATATGAAGAAATCGATAGTGATTTTAGTGATGCGGAAAATCTTAACAAGAATATTTATGAATGCAGTGAACATGAAAGTGATTTAGAGATTGAATTTATCGTAGCAGATCATGAAGATGAAATGGAGGAAAAAAACTCAAGTGATGATGCTGAAGACGAAAATGGAGTACGAAACAAAAAAAATTATTACGGTAAAAATAGATTCAGGTGGTCCTTTGAACCATTTTATTCTCGCACCAGAACTTTACAGCACAATATTATAATGCAATTGCCAGGTTTGCGTCCAAGTGCTAGGTTTGGTGATTTTTTTTTTTTTTTTTTATGATTGTGGACCTGAACAGGCTAAATAAGGCCTATCGTGCTAAAGCACTCAGGAACACTTAGGAGGATGGATAGAGGGATAATGAATTGCCAATAGATGCCTATGAACAGCTACCTTAAATTTTCTCATATCATAAGTGAGAGGAAAACAGGAACTAGGGAGATCATTCCAGAGTTTAGAAGCCGTGTAGAAAAAATGTGGATTGCGCCCGTTTGGTACGACAAGTGGAGATTTGTACTGCATACTGATGATGTGAATGAGCGAACCGAGTGTTTCTCGCAAAGATAGCCGGAGATGGTATCAAAGAATGTAATTCACCAGCACAATAGCCGTTGTAATAACGATAATACAAAGAAAGAACTGAAACCATCCTTCTATGCTCAAGGGACTGTATGTGAGAAGTTAAGGACGGGTCATTTATAAGCCTAATCGCTCTCTTTCGAATACGATCAACGATATCGAGAGCGTATTGGGGAGCACTAACCCAAAGGTGAGAATTATATTCCAGATGAGGCCGATTTGGGCCTTATACAGCAGAAGGAGTTGTCGAGAGGTAAAGTACTGCTTAGATCTGTACAAAAGCCTATTTTACGAGCAGCTGTTTTGGTGGCTGACAGAAGATGGTCAACCCATGAGAGATTTGAAGATACAGTCATACCCAACAGAGTAATAGAGTCTGAAAACTTAAGAACTGAGCCATTCATACTTACAACAGGAAATGATCGATCTTTGTTGGCGGACATAAGGCAACACTGAGTTTTGTTAGCATTAAATTTAACTAGATTATTGCTTCCCCATTCGAGAATACGTTATAAAGCAGAACCTCTTGTAACTGTAAAGTGTGTTGTTCAATGAATATTACAATGGACCAACTTGAAACTTGAAAAAGTAAGAGCTCGATTTTTACGAACTTCAAGACCAGAACTAAAAGATCTAGACCTAGTTGAACTAAAAGCATTTATTTGTCTGCTATTGTCTACAGCAGCGTTTGTTTCAAATCATGAAAAAATTGAAAGAATATTTGCAACTGATGGATACAGCAGAGACATTTTTCGTTCTGTCATGTCTAAAAACAGATTTTCGTTTTTGCCGATGTGCTTGCTATTTGACAATCCTGACACTAGAGATGAAAGAAAACGAAGTGATCCCCTATGTACCGTTCCTGCAATTTTTTATCAGTTTATTGTAAATTCTCAGGCTGCCTACACCTTGGGTGCCAATACTTGCATTGATTGCTAGTATTTTTTACAGGTAAGTGTAAGTTTAAAATGTATATGCCAGTGAAGCCATGTAAATACGGTTTAAAAATAATGTTTGACCGACGCAAGAAATGGCTATGTTTATAACGGCTACATTTATAGTGGCAAAGGATCTAAAAAAGTTCAGTAAGCCTACACAAGCAGTTCTAAGACTGGCCCAACCTATTTTTAATACAAACGGAAACGTGACAGCTGACAATTGGTTTATGTCGATTGAAGTAACAAAAAAGTAATTCCTCCTGAGTTTCTCCCTAATCTGAAAAGAGAAGTGAGTTCATCAGTTTTCGCATTTACAAAAGATATGACTTTGGTATCGTACATGCCGAAAAAAACAGAGCAGTAGTTCTACTTTCATGGATGCATCACGCCAAATCTATTGATAAGGATAATAAAAAAACAGAAATAATTTCCTTATACAACAGCACCAAAGGTGGACTCGGCGAAAAGTGTGCTAAGCATTCTACAAGTCGTTGTGCTCAACGCTCTGTGATCTGTTTTCGCTTAACCGACATCAGTGGCATCAATTCATACATATTTCATCAGGCTTACAAAGACAGTGTCAAGTTGGACAAAGCCAATTTCATAAAATTACTTGCTGACCAATTGGTACGACCTCATTTGGAAAAAAGAATGGTACAAAATCATATCCCATGCGAATTTAAGCTAAATACCAGAAGAATATTGGGAAATCCTGAAACACTAGTTCCTGTTGTTAACAAAAATTGGAAAAACGTGAGACATGTTATATGTGTCCGTCTAAAATCAAAAGAAAAGCTTTTCATGTGTGTGTTGTGTACCATAAAGCAATATGCTTGCAGTGCAATGCGCAACTATGTAATAATGGCAAAATAAATTTGTAATTTTTAAAGCTTTGCAGTTTTCACATTTTTCTAATTTTTTTTTTAGATTGAGATATTTTTGTAACTTTCTAGACCTTTGAACATAAAGAAAATACTTTTACTTTGTTTGATGTTTTTTTATAAATATGTATTTTGTTAGGTAGAGCATAAACATATGATATATGCATTCATTTTACATAATTTAAATAAAAATTTCTATTAAAGAATATGGGTTCGTTTTTATATATTTTTTACTTGCCAGATATCTATGACAGACACTTGTTTCGTTTAAAAAAGAAAAAAATGAAAAAGTTTATCAACCCAAAAAAAGTACGGGTCACTCTGACCGTACGATGGTGACAGTGTTCCAAATATTTGACGACGGTGGTTAAGGTACTTAACTTTATTTCGTGAGTCACTAAGGTTGTCGTCATTTTTAAAGTTAGGGATTATGATAATATCTTCAAATTGAGGGTTGTGGTCAAGTTTGGCGTTGTGGTCAGTATTAAAGTTGATGGTTGAGGTCAAATGTATAGTTTGAGCAAGTATTACAATGATGAGATTAATACATACGTCGTTTAGTCAAGTTGGATGTTGTGGTCATCCGTAGAGTTGGGGTATGTGGTCAAATTGGGCGGTCATGTGTTTAGGATAAATCTAACATCAATTTAGGGATTGTAGTTATTTTGCGCCATTGGGAGTTGTGGTCCTTGGATGTTGTGGTCTAGACCCTTTTAATTATTCTAGGATTACAACAATAACATTTGTTTGTTTAATAAGAGTAAAATTAGTGTTATATTTACAGTGTGGTGCAGATTGCCTTCGGAGTTATTTATGTAATGGAACAAAAAGTATATTAGAATTTAGAGATAATGAAGGACGTTCTGGTACTGATTACATTTTAAATGTCCTTAAATACGTTTTGGATCCTCTTAAGATGGAGTTTGCTTGCAAACAAGTTGGTCGATTTTTTATAACAGCGATGCATAATTTAGGACCTCAACTTGATCAACACTTTTCATTTCTGTTAAGAGGAGTTTTAAGTTCAATGCAGCGTGCTAACACTGTTTCTGTGGAAGAAAGTCTTTTAATTATTTTTGCTTACTTATTTTACTATCATCTTGAAGCTGTAATAAATTATTTAACGTTAATACCCGGACCTGATGGACAAAGTGCCTTAGCATTTGTTCTTGACAGATGGTTATCAAAGAATTATATTTATGAAGGAAAATATCAACTAAATTTAAAGTAAGTAAATATTCATTAAGTTAGTATATTTATGAACCATTGTTGATTACAGTGTTCTGGCATTAAGTAGAGTAATTGAGTATTCATTTATTCAAGAAGATAAAAGAGTAGCAGATATAAAAGTAAAAGAATATGCTGACGTTGACGAATATGAGAGTGTTTTCCCAACAACTAAGGTTAAAGAATATTGTGCCGAAATACCAGTATTGTTAACGATTATTAAACGTTTAGTATATATTTTGGAATTGCAAGCCACAAATATGACCGAAACAGAAATGGTTTTTACTGGATCAAATGAATGTGACGATGTTGATACAGAATCATTGAAAAGTCCCCAATCTGTTTTAGTATGTCAGCGTTCATTTTCTTCCCATAGTACATTGTTTGATGGTCCTGATTGTGAAAGTGATAGTGAAATAATGAATGAAACACCAGATCCTTTAGATGCAACAGATCCTATATACAATGTTAAAATTGTTGATTATCTTACTAACTTTTTAAAAAGTTGTTTAGAAAATCAACATTTCCACAATTATGTGCAATTCTTAAACAGTAACGAAAAAGATTTTCTATCAAAGATGGGAATGGATGTAAATCATTTCTCTAAACAATAATGATTTGCCTTGCTTATTGTAATTTGTATAGTTTGTACAAATATTTATTTTTATGTATAATTTCAATTGTTTGTATTACAGACCAAGTCTGTTATGGCCGGGTGTTTTACCTATGTAGTAACTGGTCTATATTAATGTTTAAAAAATTAATATTGTGAATATGGATAGTATGATCTATGCAACCAATAAGATACTTATTGGGAATCTATCTATCATGTTTATAAATATGTAATTTAAAATCTTCTACAAGTTTTGGACTTTTTACTTACGTTTTATATACAAAGATATATGTACTTACTACCACTTCAAATATCGATATTAAAGAAATATCTTTATTTGTGCTAAAACATTAATATTGTCCTTCCAGTTTGGATAGATTTTTATTATTTATTTTTTTAAACATGGCTAAAGCCCACTTAAGTATGTTATTTAAATTATATCATAACTTAACAATTAACAACTACTGCAATTTGAACATAAAATTTGTTTTCAGGAAGATATAATTTACATACAAATTGGTAAACAAATTTTAAGTTTATATTGTGGATTTTTTGTTGCTTATTTTATTAACTTGTTAATATTCGTGTTATAGTTACTAACATAAAAAAGTGATGTGATTGACAATTTGCATGTCCACATTGTTATGATTTGTGAACATGTTGATACTATATTATGTTTTTGTTAATTTAATGATCTTGGAATCAGTTTCAACACCAAAGGCAAACAATATTGTGAGACCATACAAATAAGATCGGTTTTGAAATTGGTCACAAGGGTTAATGATTTATATAAGACTGAAAGTTGCTTATTTAAAATTAGTGATGATAGGTTTAGAAGATTTTGTCGATTATTAATATTTCTCAGGTGTAATTTGATGATTTAAATTATATGTTAATTAATTATAGATAATTAATTGTAGATTTTGTAAATTTTATATTATAGTTCTTTTATTACCGTTGTGTTTTCTTTTATTAGATTGGGAGGTTTTTTCAAATTTTGTTCTACAGTCAAGACTCATTCAAAAGTAGTGGTAAATTATTTGTCACACTAATGTATGAGAGAATTGTTTTGAGTAAAAAGTTTTAGTAAATCATTAGTGGTGTTTTAAGTGTAAGAATCTTTCTAACTAAAAGTCAAATCAATAATATGTTACACTGACAATTCAATCACCTTCTCATGATGTATCAAATTCTACAAATGCAAGAATTCTGTTAACAGGTCAAAACGCCTGTCTGGTATAGTGATTTATAAATAATTGCCAAGATGTAGGGCGCCACCTTATTATATCTTGTTCAATTAATCACAATAAATAGAATCTGTTCTTATCTCATTACAGTGATGGTGCTACAAATATTATAAAAATTCGAAGTTACTTTTAATAATGTAAAAAATTTTTAAGAGCATTATATTGGGTTTATTCACATTGATTTAAATTCTAATGGTCTTTTCTTGATTTTCCTGCCAATAATGCAAATCTTACTAAAATTATTTGATTGTACTACATTGGCTCTACTCACAATAATTCAAAGCTAGTTAAGCTTTTCCTGCGACCTCAGAAGTGTATGTCAAAAAACAGCTGATGGGCTGAACGGTTTGGCAAGAAAATGATTTTAAGGGACAAAGCGATAAATTTATTCTTTGTAATTTCGAAAATCTTTATGATGAATGTGCTTGTGGTCAGTGACAATCTAAACAATTTTGTGTGGAATGAGTGCAAGGTTAGAATATGACAAGATTTTGTGCTGTGTTATATGGCACATCAAGTCTATTATGCTGTGATTTAAAGTAGCTTAAACCTGTTCAGGGTTGATTTTTCCTTAATTTATTGAATTAAAGAATTCATTAATGTTTTTCACTCTTATTACAGTAATAAACTCGTTCTTTTGATAAAGTGACAAGTACTTCCTTTTTTAGATAAAGTCTGATTACATATAAAGGATGTGGATTTACTTTCACAATTTGTATTAAGACAAATTTAAGTTCAATTTGAGTAACGTTTTTTAAAACATTTGTTTGCAAGTTAACTTCAATTACCATTATTAAATTTCTAATAAAGATGTCATTAGTGTTACAACTTGTATACATGTATAATGTACTTATAGTTTTTGTCTATGTATAGTTTAATAAAGTAATTCATGAATGATCAGTAGAAGTAGGTACATAGCCCTTGTGTGATTATTTAATAAAGCTTTAGCTATTTCTTGGTAAGAAACGACTTACAATATTATTGTGGTCTAAGCCACATACAAAAAAACGAAACGTCACCATACAATTGTTTATTCATACTGGATTAACTATTCAACAGAACTACTTTCAAAAACGATATTTTTATTAAATAAACATGAATTTTCCTCAATATTCCATATAAACACTAACAGAGGCTGACCCGCATCAGCGGCTTAGGCGGAATTTGTGACGTCAGTTGATGACGTACTTAGAAAAGCCTAATTATTTTAAAGGTTAAGTATAGCATTGCAATACTTGATGTTTTGTATCGATACTTACTCGTTTGATATTAGCACTGGATTGATTCGATATAACTATTTGGTATTGAAAAACTTGGATCGAATCTTTTCTTTTATCATATTGTTGTCTATCAGTGTCATGGACAAGGAAATGCCCATCAGTAATAATCAGTATTGACTGCTGCCGCCATCTCATGCCTATTGACATTCTTGTCAGCATTTATTACAGATTACAAATGCCTTTATTGTAGCCCATATTAACTATTGAGATTTTTGTTACATTCTCCTTTAAAATGATAGATGGTTATTTAATACGACTTCATAAATTCGGTAAAGCCCCATTCTGCTTACACTGCATGTTGCGATCATTGTATGGAATATAGTGTTATTATATAGAGTTATTGCACTTATT
This sequence comes from Vesta saturnalis, assembly GCA_036346205.1. Taxonomy (NCBI): domain Eukaryota; kingdom Metazoa; phylum Arthropoda; class Insecta; order Coleoptera; family Lampyridae; genus Vesta; species Vesta saturnalis. The sequence continues at coordinate 167,882 of JARFJB010002268.1, read as the reverse complement.
TTAATTAGACCTCTGAATTCACCAGCAATGGCTGATGCTACTGAACTGCAAATTATTAAAGAAGTTCCTGAAATTTTGGGTACTATAGAATTGGTAAGATTTCAGGAGATCATTATTTAGCTTGCAGCCAAATTATTCCAATTGTTAACTGCCTTCGACTTAAATTACAAGCTTTGTCACCTTCCTCAGAACAAGCCGATGTACTAAAAGAACTTACTCTGAATGGCCTAGAAAAATGATTTGGTGCGGTAGAGCAGGTACATTTACTTCTTGACCCAAGATTCAAGATTGTCCATTTTAACAATGTTCAAATGCAATACCTGCAGTTGACAAGGAATGCAAACTAAAAATGAATAGTGAAAATGAACAGGCATCTACTCCCGAATCACCTTTTACTTTGGCACTACCTTCCACAAGTGATATTTGGATGTTTCATGAAATAATGGCTCAGCATTCGGAGCAAAGAGCAAGACCACTAGCAAGTGACACAGAGCTTTGCTGGAATTAAAAAAATTATTTCAATTTGTCAATAGCTCCTGTTACAACAGATTCAATGGTGTACTGGAATAGCAACTTTTATGGCAGAGGCAGTACAATTCTGAAAGATATAGCTTTAAAGCATTTATCTGTTGTGGGGAGTTCTGTGCCTTGTAAAAGACTATTTTCGCAAGCCGGAAACATGACACCAAAAAGAAGTAATTTAATTGGAAAGGGACTTTCTGAACTTTTATTTTTCAGATCGTGAGAATTAAAAGACTGGCACATGTAGGTATGATTTTTATATACACATATGTATACCTATATTATTTTTATTTTATATATTTTTTATAATATACATATGAAAGATTTCATTTATTTTATGTTATATTATTTTTAAATAAACCAAATAGTATTTTTTTTCTGGAATATGAAGACTGACTGATAAAAATGATCGATATTATGTAACGCTACTTCAAAGATCGATACTATGAAAGCGATACGACATATGGATCGATATCTTTTAGATCGATATGGATTGATACTTTTCATAGTGTCGCCCAACACTAGGAAGACTCATTAAGAAAACTCAGCTGTTTATTCATCAAGAAGTAATTTAGAAATAACTACAAGTAAATTAAAGTAAAACAAAGAAAAGAAATGGTTCCATGTGCAAATACAATAAAGTGTCTTTAAATCAGTTTAAAATGCGTACATAATTATAAAATCAAGCATAAAGTAACAGCAAAAATAAAAAGTAATACACATAAATATAATAAAATAACACAAACAGTGTAATCACACGTACTCAACTCTCAATAAAATCAAAATTGAATCATTGCACCAATTATGTTGCAAATATTATCAATAACATAATGAAGGTTAAGTTATACATAAAATTAAACAAACAGTAAAATTAAATAGGTAGCAATAATGTAACCATAAAATAAAATGAAAAAATTCATCGTTGATTTCACTTTAATACTTAAATTAATTCTTACATATAAAAGAAATCAGTTCGTAAACGAAGCAATCAAAATAAGCCAGCTGAATCGAGCATACCTGAAAGTCATTAAAACGAAACTACCTTGCAAAATAAGGTTGCAAGGGATGGCCATTAAACCCGGCATGTGGTGGCGCACCGTTTGAGTGATTGTACTAGGGCCGAGGGCCTCTCGTTCTCATAGCTCACATTCATCCAGTGTTGCCAGGTGAAACAAATAAAAATCTCCAGAAAAAATCCCCAGATTGAATGAAAAATCCCCACCTCTTTTTTTAAATACAAATTACTGTGAATAAGGGAGAGGGTTGTAAAGAAAACAAAGTTGTTAGCTTAGCAATTAGCATTATTCATATTAATGTACAACTTAATGCCTATTACATAAAAACTTTGAATATAATATGTAAACAATACATAAAAAACTAAATTATATAACTAGCTCTGTACTATATAGGTATATAAGTAATACTACCAAAGTACCAACTTACGAACTTCCACTTACCAATAGTTTGGTTCGATCAATCCATCGCGATACCAACCAAGCAAAACGAATTATGTAAATAAACAACACACACTGGCGTAGCGTTTATCGATTAATTTGAATCAAATATAAAAACAAGTAAAACTCAGTCTATCGTTAGTGTAATTCATTGAAATTAAAACAAAGCCAATGCCAATTTTCAAATTCCCCAGATTTCAGTGATATCCAAAAAGTTTTCCTCATTTCCCCAATAGAGATTATTTTCCCCATATCTGGGGAAAAATCTTCAGACCTGCCAACACTGCATTCATCTTCGCATCCTTGTACTTTCAAAACAAAAGAAGGTTGATTTTAGAGATGGGCGATATATCGGTACCGGTGACTTTGTCGCCGCTACTTAGCAATCACCGGAACTACTAGCGACATGCAGATACTGTTACCAGCTACCGGTGATTTTTTTCAAGCAGTGATTTTCACTTTCCAGTTTAGCTATTCATCTCGATATTGAATACTGAACTTTTTGGAATAAGAACCGCACTCACTACTCACTGTCGGTACCTGAACGTACAAATGTACAGTTCTCTATGATACTACGCGAAAGAGAAAATAGAATACTGGATTACGTTCAATTTTTTATGTATTTACTAGCATTTGGCTTTAAATAACACAAGAAACTGAATAATTGAGTTAAAATTATTCCGATTTTTGAAAAATAGGTTATTACGTACGGTTTTTATTTAAAAAAATCGATAGTCGATCAATACGTTCTACGATTTTACTTTATAAAAGAAATAAAAAATATTTTTAATCATTTCAAGCTGCTTGAATTCGTTTGCTTATTTTTAACAATAAATATATAAATAATTATGTCTACAGGAATTTTGTACCTACTAAATTTGCCTAATACTTGAAGGCGGAAGGTATAAAGATAAACCGTAGGAGCGGGTGACCGAAAGAATGCTTATTGTTATGCAAAATAGCAGAAATTATTGCAATTTTGTTCAAAGCAATTTGCCGACACTGTTGACACAAAAACGCAGAAAAGATCCTTCTCTTTTAGTGTTGGTGGCATGTACCGGCCTTTGTGCGACCTCATAATTTTATTATTTTATAACTTGAAAGGGTTCTTTTGCTTTGTAGGTAAGCCGCCTGTTCTATCGGCTTGTAAATAATTTAAATTTTACCCCCCCCCCCCCCTATTTCCTGCTTATACTAAATAGCAATTTTTAAAAATGAAATTAAAATAAAAGTACTAAAGTAGTTAGTCTTAGTTCTTTCAGTTCTTCTACTATCGAACTATCTGCTATCTGGTGAATGCTGATCAGCTCTCATTTTCAATAGTTACATCTTTATTTTCGACGCCGCCTTTATAGTGGATTTTTACCAAACATTGACGGCACCTGAATTTAAATTGCATTTTAAGCATTTTGGGTGTTTAGCCCACACTATAAATTTAGTTGCTCAAGATGCTTTCAAAATCGAAACAAATATTTCTGGTCTATTAGAAAAAAAAAGTAAAACCCATCGTAGCTCACTTTAAAAGAAGCTGCCTTGCGAGTGAGAAACTCAAAAAATACCAAGAAGCGCAAGGAATGCAGCCTTTGAAATTGATCCAGGATGTTTCCACTAGGTGGAACTCCACATATTATATGGTGGAAAGATTTGTACTCCTGGAGGATGCAATAAAAAGCACGGTAGCCGTCATCGGTAAAAATTTACCAATTTTAACATCTTCAGAATGGGAGATGGTAAAAGAATTATCTAAGGTGCTTAAACCCTTAGAGCGCGCAACTAAAGATATCAGCGGTGAAAAATATGCCACCGGCTCATTAGTTGTACCTCTTGTTAATGTATTAATAAGAGTCTACAACAACCTGAAAGGAAAAAAATGTTGCGATCCGATAACAATCATAGTCGCAAAAACAAGTTCCGGTTTATTTGAACGACTCGCAAAAATAGAAAAGGGCAATACCTATTCAGTTTACACGTTTTTGGATCCCCGATTTAAAAACTTTGGATTTCCAGATGAGACCAGCTTTGAAAATGCCAAAAAGGTTGTGTTGACCGCATTGACTTCAAAAATGACAAAGGCTCGATTAGAAAGTGCATCAAATGCAAATTCAAAGGATGAGGAACAACCTGACGTGGACGACGACGATGACGAGTTATCGATATGGAGCGACTTTAAAAGAAATATATCGGCCTCTAAAACAAACAGCTCGAATTTGTCAAAGGCAAGTATAGAGCTTCAGCGATACTTGGAGGACGATATACTGCCCAAAAATAAAGATCCATTGCAATGGTGGCGAGAGTATCGATACAATTATCCGAATTTAAGTGTAGTTGCCAAAGAAAAACTATGTGCAATCGCGACGTCAGTGCCGTGTGAAAGATTATTTTCACGCGCTGGAACAATTTTGTCCGACCGCCGAAATCGTTTATCCCCAAAAAATACGGAAAGATTATTGTTTCTTCATTCAAATTTGAACTTATAGAATTTATAAGCTCAGTTCTGAATGAAAGAACAATATTTATAATGTAGGTAAAATACGTAAGAATATTCACATATTTATTTTTAAGTTTAAAAATAAATTTGGTTATTTTTTTTTCAATAATTGTGCAATGCATTATATTTTGTAAATATAAATTTGTATTTTAACGCTCATAAAAAAAGTAATATCAAAGTATTTTTCTAACCCTTAATCGCCTAATTTAAATGAGTACATTTTTGAAAGTTTTAAATATTGAAGAATCTTTAACAGTGACATTACTGCGAAGTAAAACCTTGTCAGGGCTTGTCAGTGCCAACGCTTGTGGCGCCATTGCAGTGACCCAGCGACCGGCGTCAACTACGACTAGCAGTGATATCGGTCGCTGTAAAAAGTAACAGTGAATTAAAAGTAACAGTCATCGATTCACCGGTTACTCAAAAGTAACCGCTAAGCCCATATCTAGTTGATTTAACAGTAATAAAGCCGTGGATAACAAGCTCGTAATTAGCGAATCATACTCTAGGTGGAGTTCGAAATTTTTGTTCAACGTCATCTGGTTACGTGTTCGATAATACTCAAGCGTCATCAAGTATCATAAAAACAAACTAAGGTTATTGTATCACGCATTTTCTAAGGTTTATTCCAGCTTATTGGAATAAACTACATTTACTTGCGCCCGGATATAGTAATTGGTCCCTAGGCAATTCACTCATACGACCGTTGGTCTTAGATTATCTTTACTTTAAAACCCCGACGGGTATATTAAATATCTGTATAAATTTGTTTTGCACGATTTTGGAAACTTAATAATAAACAAAAAAGAGAACCATACCACCATTTGATTTTACTAAAACGGAAACTATCACTTTTTTATTGCCACAAACAGTTTATAATTATATGTAACAAAAGAACGGCTCTTAACATTTAAACTCCTGCTACTGCACTCGCGTACAACTAGATATGTACTAATTAACGTCCCTCCTTTCCCGAAAAAGAACCGATTTTCAAAAGTTATTAAATTATAACGAAAAAACGAAAGATTATGTGGGAATATTACTCTCCTTTTAGAACTCCCATTAAGAAGGATTATTCATTTTTTAAATATTCACTCATATTTAGAAAACCCTATATGTATTGAATTTCAGCGTAACAAAAACTGACTTAACTTTGATTTCGTCGTACGCCAACAGTATAATTAATAAATAACATTCTAACCCGTTGTCATACTTTACTCAGTTTGGTAAATATAAAAACTTCAAGCAACTTAGTCAAGCACAGACGTAATTGAAGTTGCTAACCGTTAGAATTTCACCTGTTCAATTGTAAGCCCTGACATCTGTAAAGCATAATTCCCTTCTTTCAAACCTTAATTAACGTTAAATCTTAATTACATAACATACGTAAAAGAAAACACTCTGAAAAACATGATCAAACATTACGACTTATTGACATATCATTAATAACCCTTACCTTTTTTTTTCTTTTGCGATAAAAACTTCGATATCATGTTGATATTAAAATAATTAAATTTTCTCCGTCCGCTACTTACAATGCACACTACAGATTCTGAAGGACAGTTAAAATTTGGTGCATATGCACAACAAATACCAGCGGAGAACAAAATGGAGGACTTTATATTAAGAGAGTCAATGAAGATGTTGAAATGAAATAAAATCAAGTCGAGTTGTTTGGGATTTAATAAAATGTTACTTTATTAATTTATTAATAATTATTATTAGAATACAACTTGTCTATAAATATCTTGTCAATTTGAAATTCATATTATGGCGCGTGATAATGGCATTTCAATAGACACGCGCGATACCACGCATTCGCGCCAGGACAGTGCGTTAATGAGAGTATTGAGAATACAAGGCTATACCTGAACCTGTGAATAACGTATCGAATTTGGCCGGCAAGAAACCACCACAAAAGCATTGTGGTAAGTCTTTTGGTTTTGCCATTTTTTTTTCGATTACAGTCTAGTTGTAACATTTGGTCCTTCGAGCCGGATTACCGGTGTGTCAAAAAATTATTATACAAGTTGTGTAAATTTGTATACTTAACCAAAATATTAACTTCTAATTTAAAAAAAAATGTATTGTTCAATAAATTAATAATTAGAAGATTTTAACAGTTTTTAAAATGATAATTGTAATATTTTAATATACCATAATAATAATTATAATATTCCTACAGCGTTTAAGCCGGTAAATTCGCTATCAGCATTCCACATTTTGGAGAAATTTACTGACCGTGATACATTCCTGCATTTTTTAATCTTTTACCTTTTTGAAAGATAGCATTAGTGATGCAGATAACTAAACAAAGCCGCGGTGGGTACTATTTTATTGCAGGTTATTTGTGTTGTTTATTTATTATTTTGAACAATACAATTCACGTACCGTTTTAAATCTTAATTTCCCCGGATATATAATTTCATAATAATAATAGGAGTAAAGTGTGTTGGGAATGAGGTGATCGTGTTGTATAAGGTGTTGGAAAACAGAATTAGCCGTTAAAACAGTGTCTAACGTGTGTACAATTCAGATTTATTAGGTTACTTTTGTTTTACCAGTGCTATTTATCCGTAAAATTTTAATTTTTGAGGATCTGTAGTTCACTAACGTTAAAGGCAAATGTTAAAAAATTCCTAATTTGTTTAGAAGTGAAATAGTATGGCTGAAAAAACTAAAAAGAGTCAAAAAGCTACAAAATCAGCGTAGTATTGCAGTTAGTCGAATTAAAGAGTTATATAAGTTAGCACAAGATTGCTTACAAGATCCTGCTGATGAAAATAAAACTGGCTCTTTCAAATTGCGATTTAAATCAAGAGATATAATTTATAATGATTTTAATCAATTTCATGGAACTGTTGTGGGTCTTTTGTCGGGTTTGGATGACTCAATTGATAAGTGAGGAAGAAGTGATACGCTCTACATTTGATAAAATTTTTCATGCCATTGGAGCACTATATATTAATATTTTTCCTCCAACTCGCGACGAGCATCCTCAGAGTCCATCCAGCTTGACTAGGGCCAAAAATTCAAACGTTCGTTTACCGAAATTATCTCTGCCCACTTTTAATGGTACTATTAAAGATTGGAGTTCTTTGATAGACCTATATCAAGTTTTAGTTCATCAAAATCAGCATTTATCTGACATTGAAAAGTTTCAATACTTAGCGACATCTCTCTCTGGTGAACCATTAACGATAGTTAAAGCGATTCCACTTAATGCTTCTAATTATGATATTGCCTATAATACACTTTACCAACCCTATGAAAATAGAAGGCGCCAAACTTTTCATTATTGGAACGAGATAATCAATACTCCACAGGTCACCTCTGAAAACCCTCAAGCCTTGAGACATTTGTTGGACGTTTTTAATGAAAATTTAAAACCATTAGAAAAGTTAGGATTTCCTGTGCCTCGCTGGGATTTTATACTGTTTAACTTATTACTTAAAAAAAGTTGATTCTCAATCTGTAAAACGATTTGAGCTGGAATTTAGTACAAGTGATCCTTCACAGGACATCCCTTCTTATATGTAATTAACATCCTTTTTGCATAAAAAGTGTGTAGCATTAGACTCTGCGGCATTAACAGTTACTTACCAGCTTCAAAAACCACGTATTTTAAGTCCTCACAAGGTAATAGTGGGGTTAAGAACTCCTGTAGTGCAAATAAACCTTCCAATACGGCTTTACGCCCTAGTCCTTCTGCATTTCTGCCACACGGCAGTTCCCCTGAGCAAAAAATGGCCTTAATTGCTCTGAAAATCATGACTTGGAGTGTTGTTCACATTTTTTGAAGAAAACTCCAAATCAAAGATTCACATTTGTCAAACAAAAAAATGTTTGTGTAACTGGTTTTGGCACCTATTCGTCGCGCCAATGTAAAGTTCCAAATGGTTGTTCAATATGTAGAAAACGACATCATTCGCTTTTACATTTTAATGACAGTTCTCAATAAAATGTAAATAATCTTACAAATAATACTCAATATAATCCATCAACCTTAGCTGATGCGAACATTGTATCATTGTCAAGGGAAACTAGTCCTGACGACATTGGCTCGTCGCAAGTTAAAACATTTACTAATGTAACATCTTCGCGATCGGTAGCATTTCTGTCAACAGCTAAGGTGACAGCCGGGGTCTCTATCAGTTGGTCAGAGTTTTATTAGACAGCGGAAGCCAATCCAGCTTTATAACAGATAGATGTGTTATGAAATTAGGTTTACCTCGTAAATGGTCCCAAATCCCAATTTATGGATTAGGGAGATTTCTATAATGTCTTCTCCGGTGTCATCTCGTGCACGATCAGTCCTATTGGTAAACATACCCCTCTTTGAGGTGGCGCTTGTAGCGGTGCCCAAAATTTGTTCCCTATTACCTGAGCAACATATCTCATTGGAGAGCCTTTCACACCTTACTCACTTAAATTTGGCTGATGATCAATTTAATCAGCCTGCTCCAATTGATTAGCTGCTTGGGGCGGACATTTCTCCCTTTCTGTTGGGTGAAGGACGAATTGAGAGCGGACCAGATAAGCCAGTCGCCGTTAACACTATCTTTGGTTGAGTTATCATAGGTAAAATTGACGTTTATTCTACAGGCGTTCGTACATTTCTCAATACATGTGAATCACCTTTAGATGTAGCTATTAAAAGGTTCTGGGAACTTGAAGAATTTCCAGAGAAAGTTGTGCTCTCTGATGAGGATATTTAGTGTGAAAAAATATATAGTATTACTACTGTTATTGAACCTAGTGGCAGGTATGTTGTGTCACTGCCTTTTAAACACACCGATCCTCAGTTTGTCGAATCAAAAGATGTTGCTCTTCAACGGTTTCGGTCTTTAGAGCAGAGTCTACTAAAAAATCCCACTTTATATTCCGTATATTCGGAGTTCATGAAAGATTATTTAGACTGCGGCCATATGTCTTTAGATTTAGCTAAATTGGTGACTTTCAGTGGTCAAGAATATTTTATCCCACATTTTTGCATTTTTAAGCCACATAGTGTCACCAAAAAGTTAAGAGTAGTGTTCGATGCTAGCGCTCAAGACGTCAACGGTTCTTCGCTTAACGATACTCTCTTAAGCGGCCCTAAGCTTCAACAAAATATATTTTCTTTATTGTTAAATTTTCGATTTCATATTTACCTGCGACATCAAACAGAAGTATTGTCAAATTTTAGTAACGGAGGATCATAGAAGATATCAGAAAATAATGTGGCGTTTCTCACAAAATGATGAAAAGAGGTATCCTTTCTGAGCTGGCACGGGTTTTAGATCCTCTGGGTTTCCTAGCACCTATATCTTTTTTTGCCAAATATCTGATACAGTATTTATGGGTATAGGATGAGATCAATCTGTTCCTCAAGATGTCAAAAATCGTTGGTTACTATTCCAAAAGGAATTACCTGCGTTAGAAAATATACAAATTCCGCGCAGGATAATGCTAAATAATTATCATTTAGTGGAGCTCCATGGCTTCTGTGATGGAAGCGAAAAAGGCTATGCAGCTGTGGTGTATTTTCGAGTATTGAGTTAATTTTGAGAAACTATATGCTTGGTGTGATTCGAAAACGGTGATTTCTTGGATAAAATCCTCCCCTCATAGGTGGAAAACTTTTGTAAGTAACCGTGTTACACATATACAATCGAAAGTTTCCCCAAATATTTGGCACTACATTTCCACTAAAGAAAATCCAGCCGAATGCACTTCTCGAGGTCTATTGCCCTCCGAGTTAATCGACCATCCTTTATGGTGGGCGGGACCGTCGTGGTTGCAATCGGAAGTTCACCCCTGTGAAAATGGAGACATAAATATGGGTGAATTTTGCGAGGAAGCCAGACCACTTGCCCTTACAGTTACTCGCACTTCTTCAAATAATTTTAATTTGCTTACAAATTCTCGAATTTTGGTAAAATTAAAAGAATCGTAGCCCATTTTTGAGATTTATTTTTAATTGCAAAAATCCCAAAAATAAAAGGTTTCATGGTCCTACTTGGTCGGAATTGAATGATGCCTTGTTGATCTTAGTTAAACACACTCAAGAATAATATTTTTTTGAAAATATTTTGCACCTTAAAAATAAGCAAAATATTTCAAATCAGTTACGTTGATTAGCACCATTTTTAGATAGTTTCGGGGTTTTATGAGTTGGTGGTCCACTCAAACATGCTGACGTTGCTTATAATTATAAGCCTCCTATGTTACTTCCACGTCCAAGTAGATTGACTGAATTAATTATTACAGAAACTCATGCAGAAAATTTTCACACAGGTTTTCAAACTACTCATGCGCTGCAAAATTTTTGGATTTTGAGTGCCAAGCGGGTTATTCGGTCGGTCATTGGGAAATGTTTAAGGTGTTTTAGGTTTAATCCCACCTCCAACATACCACACATGGCTGATCTTCCTACCTTTAGGGTAAATCAGTTGAAGTGTTTTTCTCATGTTTGTGTTGATATGGGTTTTAATAACCCCCATCGAACTCGAGGTTGTAAAACTTTAAAGGCGTACCTATGTCTATTTGTCTGTTGTAGCACCAAGACTCTACATCTTGAAGCCACGTCTGAATTGTCTTCAGAGTCTTTCTTGGCAGCACTACGCCGCTTTATCTCCAGAAGAGGAAAGGTTGTAAATATATACAGTGACTGCGGTACGAATTTTGTGGCCAGTAGCAAATATTTGAAAAACATTATGCAATCAGCTTTTGACACTGAAAAAATCGCTTGGGATTTTAACCCTCCTGGCGCTTCACACTTTAATGGGTTAGCAGAATCAGGAATTAAATCTGTCAAAACTCATTTGGCTCGCATTATGGAAGACCAAATTTTAACTTATGAAGAACTTAATACTATCATTGTACAGATCGAAGCTATGTTAAGTTCGAGACCATTAAGTCCTTTAAGTTTAGATCCTAACGACCTTACTGCCATAACGCCTGGTCACTTTCTTATGTTAGAGTCAATTACGGCCCTACCCGATTTTGATTTAACTAGCTGCAAATTAAATTCTTTAACTCGCTGGCAATTGCTGGTACGTATGCGTCAGGATTTTTGGAAAAGGTGGCAGAATGTATATCTGCACACGCTGTCTCAAAGATATAAATGGAACACAGCTTCAGATCCACCTAAAATCGGTATGTTCGTCATTATTAAAAACGAACAACTTCCACCTTTAAAATGGGAGCTTGGTAGAATAATAAAATTGCATCCAGGCTCTGAAGGTGTAGTAACGATTAAAACGGTGCGTGGAGTGTTTCAACGCCAGCTGGTGAAAACATGCCTACTCCCTGATCAGTAGATTCCTCCACCTAGTTAACTTTAAAATGGGTTTTACAGTATAGATTTATTATTTTTTTTCTTTTACTACAAAATGCGCATTAGGTATTTTGGTGGGCGGTAATGTTTGGGATTTAATAAAATGTTACTTTATTAATTTATTAATAATTATTATCAGAATACAACTGGTATATAAATATCTTGTCATTTTGAAATTCATATTATGGCGCGTGATAATGGCATTTCCATAGACACGCGCGATACCACGCATTCGCGCCAGGGCAGTGCGTTAATGAGAGTGTTGAGAATACGAGGCACGAGGCTATACGTGAACCTATGAATAACGTATCGAATTTGGCCGGCAAGAAACCACCACAAAAGCATTGTGGTAAGACTTTTGATTTTGCCATTTTTTTTTCGATTACAGTCTAGTTGTAACACGACTAAACCAGAAAATTTCCCAAACAACGACTATAAATGAAATCAGAACAAGCTAAAATGAATTAATTAAAAGAAGAATTACAAAACAACGAAATGAGTGGATTATGAAGAAAAAAGGGAAATGAAGGCACACAAAAGTTTTGAACAAAATGAATATAGACTAAAAACTTAATTGGAAAAGAAGTTAGCTTTACGTGATTGGATGTATTTTACTTCATGAGAGAAGAGTAACTAAGAACGAACAGAATAAGTAAGTAATGGGCAAAAGGAAATTTGAACCAAGCCGCTACGATTGTATACAAACAAGAAAACGTATGTCAACATCCTAAGAAGTTTAACGATACCTTTAAAACGACAGTACAAAATCATCACCAGCATGATGGAATTATTGAATGAGAATGCGAAGTCATGGTCAAAATTTATAAATCAATACTGGACCAATTTTCAAAAGTTTAAGGAAGATTATATGAAACTATGTTGGCCAGAACCAGTACAGGACAAGATAAAACTAAGGTTAGCAACACCGAAATTCTATAATGCGACCAATGAAAATTATGGGGACCACATTTATTATTGGGAGAGGAGACAGCATACATAGATCTACTGCTGAGACAGGAACATGTAGCGAACGCATTTATAAACAATTAATTCACTAATGAATGGTATCTACGCTTTATTTCCAAAATTGTTAGTTTTCGATATATTCACAGAACTACTTATTTAGTAACTCTTCTTGAAGTACCTTTTTTTACGTCAAACGTCAAAAATTAAATACTTACCTTTTTGGGTTTTATTAATCGTGGCATAATTTTCTCCTACTACTTAAAGACTGTAATTGTTTCGATAGAGTGATAACATAATGTATACATTTTATCCAATTTTAATTTTAACTATAGATGTTAGTCTTAAGTAGTAACTGAAATTTATTAATTCTGTGTTGAATGTGTGTGTTATAGTTTGACTAGATATTTAATTGGTATTGGCATTTTTTATCATTAAGAATCCTGGAAGGATGCGTCACAATGACGAACATGGTAAAATACTCTGAATGAAATTGTAAATGCTTTTACGAGATATTTTCTTAACTCTACTCTATTTCCTCCAGTATTTCCGGTCACACTGACGACGTTAACAATCTGCCCCTTATTCATCTATCTCGACTTACCGATTCAATGGCGGAGGCTGAAATTGATAGTTAAAAAAAAAACAAATTTGCAGGTTATGCGCAAATCTAATAAACTTTCTAAATAATATTTGAATTCTTTATTATGTGTTATATTTAACCTTACACTTTACATCGTGGTTCTATCAAACGGACTGGAAGAAGCGAAAACATGTCCAGTTCATAAATCAGGAGTAATATCAGAAGTAGGTATTCAATTATCGACGAGAATTACATTTACTCGTCAGTTCGCAATGTAATTTTGCCACATCAACATGAGTTTAGGCACAAATGGTATTTTGACAAACTTAGCTTGTTCTACTGAATTTTGCTCGCACGCTTTGGTTGGTTCAGAGCAAGTTGATGTAATGTATGTCGATTTTCCTAAAGTATTCAACTTCGTTGACCGTGCAACCGTTATTAAAAAATTTTCATTTTTGGGTTTAGTAATCGGCCTATTATCTTCTTTCAGTTCATACCTACATCACTGTTGTCAGTTCCTTACGTTAAAAGGGCTTAACTCTCACATGTCTTTGGCGACTTCTGGTATCCTACCTCACGCGTAGGTACCATTCTCATATTCTTGCTATTTATTAATATCCCAAACTGCTTTTCGTGGCCGACCTTATGATCTATAGTATGATAGTGTCTGTGAATGAGTGTGTTTCTCTATAGGACAACATACACATATTAAATAGCTGGTATTTATCAAATAAACCTAAACTAAGCGTTAATAAATGTAAAATCTTATCTTTTATGAGGAAGGGAAACCTCTACTTGTTGACTGCCGTATTTCAGAGTAAACCTTGTTTTTGTTTCACATATTAATCTTTGTGTTCTTGTTTATAATCATATTAAGTGTTAGAAAACATATCTCTATACTTGATCGTCCGCAATGACCTTAATACAAAATTAATATAAAATTTTAATGTAATAAATAATGATTGTGATGTAAACCACAATTGGTGTGTTACACATATGTTAAGTTAATGTTATCTAGAAGAATAACTGTTGTAATTAGTGTTCTTTTCTCATCTATGTATGTTGTACTGTAAGAGGTATTAAGTCGATATTACATACGACCATATTTCTTTTTGATTTTTACTTTTATGTATTTCCAAGTTTCGGAAATTTTTAATATGCTTAGTTACTACTCATTAAGTATATAATTCCTTTCGCAATATTGTTTATTTAAGGATTTTATAACTGTTGAGCAATAACTTCTATTATCATTATTAAAATCTCTTGCAAACTTTTTATGTTAACATCATGGGCGAAGTAATCGTGTAAATACTGTAAATGGTCTAAATCGTTTAATAATTCTGAAATTATGTAAAACCATCGAAAACTACTTAACATGCTTAATGCATAAATTTTTGAAGAATGAACATTCTGAGATTTTAGTTACAATGACATTAATTGTTCATCAAAAAACTACCCCAGTTATTAGAGAATTTAATGACTATAAACACAAAAAAAAATGGAAAAGGCCACGTATTTCATTCCGTCCCCAGCGGGCAGGGCAGGCTGTTTGAGCTTTCCAACATCTTTCAGCCACAACCGTGGATTCCCAGCATACATTGGGTATATATGCATGGTGGGATTAAGGATGGGTGTGGTCAGGATAGATTGGGAGGAACGTAGTTAGGGTTCTTAGGGGGAAAATACTACCCCAGTATTTGCCTAAGTAGCCGTACATGGTGTGCGTATATGCAGTGACCATGCCGCTACATGTGTATGATGAAAACCCCCTTAAAAACCTCATACAAGGTAGACGGTAACGAGAATAGAACCCATTACCTCCCGAAACATAAGCCATTATACGCTAATGCATAAACATTATTACTGTAGATGAGAATATTTAGGAAAGTAACATAACAGTTTAAAGCACACACAACTTCAGCTAGTAGAATCTTGACAAAAGTGCAAATTAAGTACATTGTATTCAATATGACAAAGAAAATTTAGACATGCATAACCTTCATGATTTCCACGATCACAATACACTGGTTGCAAAAAGTGTAAAATTAGACTACCTGCATCTCAGTAACACTAGAGATAGAGTTAATTACGTAGCGAGTAGATTACACAATGCCTTACCTTTACATAACACTAAGATTAAAAATTCTTGAGTTACCTATAAGAGATTTACACAGAGCATCTTATTTCAAAAAAGTATTATAGTGTTGAGGAATTTCTAAATCATAATCTTACCAAATTACATTAACTTAGTTGTCAGTATGCACTTTTTCATGACTATAATAACTATGTGTAATAGCAGTAACAAAGGTTATAATTATTGCAAGTGGTTAATCATGAAAGTCATGTTAATATAACTGTCGAGAAGTATTACAGAATAGTAAAAATCTTAAATAGATACATCATCCATATATTTAAAATCATCTGATACAAAAAGGTAGATAACAATAACGAGATAATATAAATTACGAATTAGTAACTACATGACTAGTGGTAATTTCAAAATTTATGTATTAAAAAAATCACAGTTTTAAGCAGAATTGAAAATATAAATACAATCACAATGTAATAAGTGACAAAAATTACAAATCTATTTTTGTAGATGAGCATGATAATATAAAAAATTTAAATAAATTTTTAACTCCATATAAAATTTATTAAATTCTTCAAAAAATTTCTTGTTCCATACCCATCTCTTCAAGAAAAATTCCCATTGGTGTCTTCCTTAAACCAAGCATTTCAACACGATTCGTGATTTTATTTCTAAGATTTCTTAACCGTAAAGATGCATGGATAAATATAACTAAAAATAAAATTATTGAAGTGTGTATAAAATTATGTTAGTATAAGCTACTTGAAATGGGAAGTAGTATTCCAATTAAAAAGACTAGGAGTGATCCTAGCATGTAAGTTGCCAAATAGCCTCCTGTTAATACAACCAGAACTGCGACAAGGGGATGTCTTCGTTTGAATTGATTTAAGTTAGCACGATCTTGGGCTAAGTATAATACAAGAAGTATTACAACAGTAACCAATATTCCAGAAGCCATTTTGGTAGGATGAATAACGCTAAAAGAATATCATAGAAAAAAAAACTAATTTAAATCATAACCTACCCCACTATTATAAAAATGATAATAGCCAGAAGAAAATAATTTGTTTGGTAATATAATAAATTCTTGCATACTCGACTTCCCCATTTTTCCAGGTCTTTCACGTTAGGTATTTGGAATTTTGCAGATTCTAATAAAAAGTCATCGAGGGTACGTAAAGGTGCAATTTCAACATCCGAATATATTTTTTTACTCATTTTGAATGACTATTTCACAAAATTGTATTATTAGTGAAATCAGCATTGAAAATACCTCACGAGGTCATTATTATCTGACATGCGTTACAATTGGCGCCTAATTTAAATACCACGAAAGTACACCTTGACTTTTTCAAATTTCATTGGATTGTTATATTTATAATATTATAATGAATTATTATAATTTTATATTTGGTATATGATTCATTTTTGAATATGTTACTTTTATAACAATTTGCATTTATAAGTGTAAATTATTTTATCATAATTATAGAACATGACTTTCAAATGAATATACTTACAAATTAGTATCGTAGAGTATACGCATATAGCTACAGTGATTACGATTAGGAAGTAGCCATTGATTTGTGCATGTTAGGGTACAATAAAATCATTATCCAGTTGTGTAAATATAAATGCCCACATCCATGTAACCTTAAAAACATTGTTCGGTTATTAAGTTTTTTATTTACAGTGATGGGTCAAAAAATTAGAAATTAAACGTACATAAATAATATCCGCTTTCTTAGTGCAAAAAAGTGGTCAGTTTCTGGGTGGGTGAGAGGTCGTGTGTGCGACTGAGTGCCTATGTCTGTGTTTGGGTCTGTGCCTGTGCCCGCGTCTGTGTTTTTGTCTCTGCCTGTCTCTCTGTCTGTGGCTGGGTCGGTGTCTGTGCCTGTGTCGGTGTATGTGTCTGTATCTGTATCTGTGTCCGTGTGTCTGTGTTTGTCCGTGCCTGTGTCTGTGTCTGTGCCTGTGTCTGTGTCTGTGCTTGTGTCTGTGCCTGTGCCTGTACCTGTGTCTGTGTCTATCTCTGTGTCTGTCTGTATGTGTGTGTGGGGGGGGGGGAGTATTTTTTTATGATTGTGGACCTGAACAGTCTAAATTTGGCCTATCGTGCTAAAGCACTCGGGACCACTTAGGAGGATGGATAGAGGGATAATGAATTGTCAATAGATGCCTATCAACAGCTACCTTAAATTTTCTCATATCATAAGTGAGAGGAAAGCAGGGACTAGGGAGATCATTCCAGAGTTTAGAAGCCGTGTAGAAAAATGTGGATTGCGCCCGTTTGGTACGACAAGTGGAGATTTGTACTGCATACTGATGATGTGAATGAGCGAACCGAGTGTTTCTCGCAAAGATAGCCCGAGAAGGTATCAAAGAATATAATTCAGCAGCACAATAGCCGTTGTAATAACGATAATACAAAGAAAGAGCTGAAACCATCCTTCTATGCTCAAGGGACTGTATGTGAGAAGTTAAGGACGGGTCATTTATAACCCTTATCGCTCTCTTTTGAATACGATCAACGATATCGAGAGTGTATTGGGGAGCACTAACCCAGAGGTGAGAATTATATTCCAGATGAGGCCGAATTTGAGCCTTATACAGCATATACAGCAGAAGGAGTTGTCGAGAGGTAAAGTACTGCTTAGATCTGTACAAAAAGCCTATTTTACGAGCAGCTGTTTTGGTAGCTGACAGAAGGTGTTCAACCCAAGAGAGATTTGAAGATACAGTCATACCCAACAGAGTAATAGAGTCTGAAAACTTAAGAACTGAGCCATTCATACTTACAACAGGAAATGATCGATCTTTTCTGGCGGACACAAGGCAACACTGAGTTTTGTTAGCATTAAATTTAACTAGATTATTGCTTTCCCATTCGAGAAAACGTTGAATGTCTTTGTTGACTGAATTTGCCATTTCAGCTTTAATTCCTTGATTTGACATAAAAGGTGGATTATCACTATGACTGCGATGAACTACAATGAAGAGTGCTATCGTCAGCAAAGCAATTGATGGGGTTAGTTGTTGAAGAAATAAGGTCATTTATGTACAGCAGAAAAAAGTGTAGGCGCTATAACGGATTCCTGTGGTACGCCCGCGTTAATGCTAACTTCTTTTGAAAAAAAGCCATCAACTACGACAGGTATTCGTCTTTTATCAAGGAAACTAGAAACCCAGTTGATGAGCGTATCATTTAACCCAAACGAGGTGAGTTTGGCAAGTAAACACTTATGCCAAACTTGGTCAAATGCCTTTGTGATATCTAAAGCGACTACAACTGTTTCACCGCACTGCTTTACTGTATTGTTCCAAACTTGGGTCACGTATGAAAGAAGATTACCTGTTGAACGACTTTGCCTAAACCCATATTGGTGGTCACTAAGGAGTTTGTTAGTTCCAAGGAACGTGAGCAGTTGCTGATTGATGGCTTTTTCCATGATTTTAGACAAAATGGAAGTGATGGCAATTGGTCGGTAGTTTGAGGGAACGGTCTTATCACCCTTTTTGGGAATAGGTTGAACATTTACTAACTTCCATGATGAAGGGAATTCCCCAGAAGACATAGAGATCGTATAGAGCTTGGATAGGACTGGTACTAGTTACGTTTGTGTTTGTGTTTGTGTTTGTGTTTGTGTTTGTGTGTGTGTTTGTGTTTGTGTTTGTGTTTGTGTTTGTGTTTGTGTTTGTGTCTGTCTGTGTTTGTGTCTGTGTCTGTGTCTGTGTCTGTGTCTGTGTCTGTGTCTGTGTCTGTGTCTGTGTCTGTGTCTGTGTCTGTGTCTGTGTCTGTGTTTGTGTCTGTATATGTGTCTGTGTCTATGTCGGTGTCTGTGCCTGTGCCTGTGCCTGTGCCTGTGTCTGTGCCTGTGCCTGTGTCTTTGTCTTTGTCTGTGTCCGTATCCGTGTCCGTGTCCGTGTCCGTGTCCGTGTCCGTGTCCGTGTCCGTGTCCGTGTCCGTGTCCGTGTCCGTGTCCGTGTCTTTGTCTGTGTCTGTGCCTGTGCCTGTGCCTGTGTCTGTGTCTGTGCCTGTGCCTGTGCCTGTGTCTGTGCCTGTGTCTTTGTCTTTGTCTGTGTCCGTATCCGTGTCCGTGTCCGTGTCCGTGTCCGTGTCCGTGTCCGTGTCCGTGTCCGTGTCCGTGTCCGTGTCCGTGTCCGTGTCCGTGTCCGTGTCCGTGTCCGTGTCCGTGTCTTTGTCTGTGCCTGTGCCTGTGCCTGTGCCTGTGCCTGTGTCTGTGTCTGTGCCTGTGCCTGTGTCTGTGTCCGTATCCGTGTCTGTGTCTGTGTCTGTGTCTGTGTCTGTGTCTGTGTCTGTGTCTGTATCTGTGTCTGTTCTGTGTCTGTGTCTGTGTTTGTGATTGTTATTGTGCTTGTGTTTGTGTTTGTGTATGTGTGTGTTTTTGTGTTTGTGTTTGTGTTTGTGATTGTGTTTGTGTTTGCGTTTGTATTTGTGTTTGTGTTTGACACACACACGCGCACTCACACGCACACACACACGCACACGCACACTTACACGCACACCCACACCCACACCCATATACACCCACATACAAACACACACACACTCACGCGTACACACACTCACACGACACACACACACACACACACACACACACACACACACACACACACACACACACACACATACACACACAGACAAACACACGCACACGTACTATACACGTACTACGGTATTTGTAACCTTGCATGTACTATCATCCATAGTGACCAAATTGATATTACTAGCAAAATGTGATAGAAAAAACGACTACGTATTCATTAATTTCACCAGGAAACAATTACACTCCATAGCGTGTTAACAACGGCCTGTGACCTGTCACAGTGTTACATAAATGTCACTTTAGTAGAAATTCTTGAAAAGTGTGCTTACGGTGTTACTATATAGAAAAACGCGACTGTGTAGGTTACGATGATTTAGCGTCTAGGTGTGTTTATAGATTTAGCACGTTAGCTTAAAAAAATATCAGTTGAAGGAAAAGGTAACGGTTTAGTTAGCTCTAGTAGCTCTAATACATACAAAATAATTTACACTTATGAGAATGCGAACTTTTCGTAATTAAGATTCTTAACATTTGGGCATGACCGTGTATTTTTTATTAATTTTTTTACAAATTTAAACGATCGATAACAATTACCGTTATCCTCTCCAGTAATTTTGAAAACGTGCAATCTGAAAACATTTGTAAAAAGATTTAAAAAAATGCAAGATTTCATATTTTTTCACTTATTTTTTATTGATTTTTACATTTGTTGTCGGCGTAAAAATCTACATTGCATCGATGTACCAATTATTCTGCTAAAAATTTAATACTATGATGATGGCCAGTTGCTTAGGAGATTTCAACAATGAAGACCACATACACAAACAGTATTTGCTTGGATGTTGGGAGTGCACGGAAGTATATATCCATATATGGGAGTGATCCAATTTGTATTGGACCATTTGTAGTATACATTTTATTTAAATAATAAATATTACCATTTAAATAAAATATTGGCGGTTCGAGTTTGGGTGTCTGTAGCGTGATCAATTGTTAAGAACCTTCACAAAAAAAATGTATTACTATAACGTTACAACATAATTGAAAGAACTGGATAAGACAATCAAATCTATACAAAATCTTCTACAATCGCTCAACACAATTATTTATACAAAAACTGAATTGTTGATTTGTTAAACAATCGGATTAAATTATTACAAAATACTTACAAGGATAGGACGATTCAAGTACAGCCGTTTTTTAATTTGTTGACTGACTTTTCAATCGTCAAAATCATCCAGATAATGATTGTTTCTTTCATAACCCGGTAAATCGTTATTAATTTTTAGTTTAACACCACTAATTTTTCAACAATGAACTTTTGCTGACAGCCATCATTCATATAGAGCCATTATACATGTTGACGTTCAGTGGCTACCAACAAAACTTAAAATTTGATGGGGTCATCAAAGAAATTTTCAAAAATATTTTCAACGAATTGCTAACATCACACAAAAAATATTGTGTCACTGGTGTTATTTCTGCAAGTATTTGCAATTCTGCTCATACTTGCAGTACTAAAGTTTTTAAAATATACAAATAACTATAATATTTATAATTGCAATGACCATTTTTTCCGAAAAAAATCGTGTATTTACGTATCTTTTTAAAAAAACTGTTAAGATTAATCAATTTGATTTTAATTATTTATTAAAAATAATAACTTTTTGTAATCGTTACTTTAAATACATAAACATATAAGTGGGTATATAACTAAATATATAAATTTTCTTGTGTATGAATTTAATTTGATATTTGTTAACAAATATTTCAGAATTTAATTTTTTTCTAATTTTTTGTACACGATTACAAAAATTTTGTTCGCAACACGTGCGCTACACATTTTTGGTGCTCGGCCTATTTTATCCCTCGGCACACCTCGAGTTAAAAAAGAACGGCCTAGCATCAAAACGTGTAAACAGCGCACTAGTTTCAAAAATAACTATTCTAATTTATATTTTTTGGTTGTTTCTCAGACGAAAATGTAATTTAATTTTATTCTTTTTAATAACCCTTGATTTACAATCTCTATTGCTTTCGCTAAAATAAATACGGTTTAGTACAATAGCTGTACTTGTTAGGTAAACTGTAATTCATGATTAGGTTTTTTTTGTTCTAAGGTTTCCTGTATTCTTTAATGTAAATAAGTAAAAATGGTGTCTGAGGCATGTCATTTTACCGCATAGGCCGCATGGAGGTCATAGTACGGGCTTTTTATTTGTTGGCTTGCAAAGTAGTTTCTACTGGATAGGGATCCTAGCTTGTACAGAATTACGTTATGCACATCTGGGGTAACTGGAAGCGTGGTCGCGTTTGTAGCAAGTAAACTAACTTATGACCACACTGACCGGCCGTAAGACGATACCGTTAATAGGGAGTTCTACATTTTCCTGGAACTTGGTAATCAGTCTACCTGCTATTTCATGTCCTTATGAATAATTCCCTTAGACCTGTCTAGTTACGAGAGGGTGCACAGCATTAACAGAGACGGGCCCTATTGACGACGACCGCATAAACATAGAATGCGAATTGTTACGCGGATTGTTAGAGGTATGTATGGGAAGGAGTATGAAATTATGAATGAGAGGATTGAAACATAAATTGACATTCTGTGGGTATTAGACATAAAGCGGAAAGGAAAGGATGATAGTAGCGTGGCGCTATTGTCAGGAGTTGAAACGGACATGCATGGTGCAAGAGGAATTGGAGTGATTGTAAGTGAAAAAGGCAAAATAATGTGATAAACAGTAAGAATTGCCCTCGCCCCCTTTGAATAATGTAGAATAGAATAAATGAAATTTCCAAAGATTTTTTGTTAATACATTGGTAAATGGAGAAAACGGCAGTAGAATGGGGTCAGCATAATTAAAAGTAGTATCTATCTGATTGATTGTGCGTGCGCATACCGCCCCAGGTTGAGGGCTGTCATTGGAGGGCCTAAGCGAAAACCATGCCGCCTGGTTTCTGATTCGCAGCGGACATTTTTGTTTTGTCTGCCATCTTGTCGGCCGTTTTATAGACGTGAATTGTCGGCCGTTTTTGTTTTGGCAGCCATTTTTGTTTTGACGGGAAATTTGAAATAGTATTCTAATAAGAGGTCGCTCGTACTCATAAGACAGGTATAGGCCTCCTGAACTTGAACTCGGGTCCTCGACTTTTGTCTGGGACCCATAGACTTCACCCAGACTCCGTGCACTGATCAATCGATCAAATCAACCAATCAAACCAACCAATCAAATCAACCAATATAGAAATAAATTCAAGATATTGAACTGAAATCGACTTCCATCAAAACTTCTAGGTTATTACCAGTAATAAAAAGATAAAGAACTTTTAATAATTTATTATTATAACAATATAATATAATAATATAATATTTATTTATAAGGTGGTAGGCATGTATACTCCATGCCATCCGGGGAGGTACCACCACCCTTACCATGGGCTCCTTAATATTGGGTCTCCGATTTTCTGAGCTCGGTAAGGGCTGCCGGTTACCTTTTCCTTCATCCTTAATCTATTCTCATCCTTATTCTTCCTTCTCGCCCTCACTGTCTCCCTATCGGATTAAAAGTCCCAAATTAAAAAATAAGATGGCTGTGGTTTCTAGGGTAATAAATTCCGGACGTAAAATCCTGCCCCATTCGGATATCCGGGAGGGCAGGGTCCAAGCGACCACGGTCATCGAAAGTATCAACTTTCTGATTCACTACTGCAACATCCGCGGTATCAGGTCTAATCTTAATGCTATTCACCAACATCTTGAACAATTACAACCAGATATTTTGTTTCTATCTGAAACACAAGTCTCCTCTGAAAGCTCCGAGTCACCCGACTTGCAATTTCCACAATACCACCTTCACTCTAACTTTCGATATAAAAGAGGCGTATGTGCCTGCATCAAGGACAGAATTGCTTGCAAGAGGGTTTCTTCCTTAGAAAATAAAAATTTTGACGTGATTTGGTTTAAACATTCTGGTCCTAATTTTGTGAAATTCTACTGTTGCATTTATAAGTCTCCTAATGACAGTAACTTTCAAGACTTCTTCGATTACCTTAGTATGAAAGTTGACTATCTCCTGTCTCAGTTTTCATCTTGCGATATCTCAATTGTAGGCGATGTCAATGTTCATAACTGTAATTGGCTTCAGTTTTCATCTACTACAAATCCCGCTGGTCATAGTGCAGAAACATTTGCTATTTCCTGTGATCTCACACAAATGATTTCTGAACCCACAAGAATCCTTGATAACCCTAACCATACTCCACATCTTCTAGATCTCTTTCTTACATCAAACCCTCTTGTTTATAAAACTTCCGTTCTTTCGCCTTTAGGTCTTTCCGACCATTGTCTAATAGAAATCATTTCTACTGTACCTAATTCCACTGTTGTTCGCAAAACGGATAGAACCTTGTGGTGTTTTAAGTCAGCTCGATGGAGTAATTTATGGGATTCCTTTGCAACTTTTCCATGGCGTGAATATTGTTTTAAGTCGTCCTCTTCTTCGGACATCGCTCTTTCAGTATCTGAAGTCATCCTCATGGGAAAGGAGTTATACATTCCCAAAAAACAGTACCGTGTAGGTCATTCACGTTCCCAACCCTGGTTCAATAAGGCTTGTGCTGATGCAATATCTTAAAAAAATAAATATTACATTAAATGGAAATCTAATAAATCGGTCGACAGTCATGTAGAATACGTTGGTGCTAGAAATATCTGCAAAAGTGACATCACTAAAACTAAAAAGTTGTTCGAACAACGAAAATGCAATGAACTAGTTACATCCCCTTTAGTCAGTCGTAAATTTTGGTCTTTAGCTAAAGCCATTAGTAAAAACTTTGGCACATCTTCATTTCCCCCCCTGACATCTATTGACGGATCGGTAGTTGCTGATTCTGTAGACAAAGCCAATGTTTTTGTGGATTTGTTTGCATCAAACTCGTGTCTCAATGATTCTGGAAAAGATGTGCCCCTGGTCATCCTTTCTTCATACGCTATGAAACCAATTCATTTTCGGTATAAGCTCTTGGAATCGATCATCAGTAGGCTTGATCTCAATAAGGCGACTGGCCCAGACGGTATCCCAGCTATTGTCTTAAAGAAATGTTCCCCAGAACCAGTACCAGTCCTATCTAAGCTCTATACGATCTCTATGTCTTCTGGGGAACTCCCTTCATCATGGAAGTTAGCAAATGTTCAACCTATTCCCAAAAAAGGCGATAAGACCGATCCCTCAAACTACCGACCGATTGCCATCACTTCCATTTTGTCTAAAATCATGGAAAAAGCCATCAATCAGCAACTGCTCACGTTCCTTGAAACTAACAAACTCCTTAGTGACCACCAACATGGATTAGGCAAAGTCGTTCAACAGGTGATCTTTCATATAATAATAATAATAATAACCTTTATTGCCCAACAGCAAAAGCCAATTACAGAGCAAACTATATAATATTACACATATACAAAGATTTATATAAATATATAATCAACCCATCAACGTGAGTAGTAACTAATTATGTGTACTACCAATGATAATAATAATAATATATAATAATTATAATGATAACAATAATAACAATAATGCCCACAGAGTTAAGTGACTGTAAACACTAAAAACAAAAATGATTTACAAGAAGGACACATAGTTGACAATAGGACAGTTCCTTGAACACCTTTAAGCCCTATTACTGTAGTTAACATAACAGTCAATTATAGAAGTTAATGGAGAGCAATATATGTCACAATTAGAACATATCTCATTGTACAATTGACACATTTTAACCACTGGTGACTTTAAAAGTAAATTAGATTTGGCAAAGGGACATGAAATGTACATCTTTGTCTTGTTTCTAACCTAGGAATATGAAAACAAATGTTGGCAAGAATAGAAGCACAATCAATATAATTATGTATCATTTTGTATAAAAATGACAAAGTTATGATATTCCTTCTAGTCTCTAAAGACTGCATATCAAAGGTGTTAAGCAACATTGTATTTGAACAACCTTTCTCAGGATAAGCATTAAACATCTTAAAGCACAAATACTTCAGGAATTTGCGTTATATATGTGACCCAAGTTTGGAACAATACAGTAGAGCAGTCCGGTGAAACTGGTGTAGTCGCTTTAGATATCTCAAACGCATTTGACCAAGTTTGGCATAAGTGTTTACTTGCCAAACTCACCTCGTTTGGGTTAAATGATACGCTCATCAACTGGGTTTCTAGTTTCCTTGATAAAAGACGAATACGTGTCGTAGTTGATGGCTTTTTTTCAAAAGAAGTTAGCATTAACGCGGGCGTACCACAGGGACCCGTTACAGCGCCTACACTTTTTCTGCTGTACATAAATGACCTTATTCCTTCAACAACTAACCCCATCCATTGCTTTGCTGACAATAGCACTCTTCACTGTAGTTCATCTCAGTCTACTCATAGTGATAATCCACCTTCTATGTCAAATCAAGAAATTAAAGCTGAAATGGCAAATTCAATCAACAAAGACATTCAGCGTATTCTCGAATGGGGAAGCAATAATCTAGTTAAACTTATTGCTAACAAAACTCAGTGTTGCCTTGTGTCCGCCAAAAAAAAACGACCATTTCCTGTTGTAAGTATGAATGTCTCAGTTCTTAAGTTTTCAGACTCTTATTACTCTGTTGGGTATGACTGTATCTTCAAATCTCTCTTGGGTTGACCATCTTCTGTCAGCTACCATAACAGCTGCTCGTAAAATAGGCTTTTTGTACAGATCTAAGAAGTACTTTACCTCTCGACAACTCCTTCTGCCGTATAAGGCCCAAATTCGGCCTCATCTGGAATATAATTCTCACCTCTGGGTTAGTATTCCCCAATACGATCTCGATAACGTTGATCGTAATCAAAAGAGAGCGATTAGGCTTATAAATGACCCGTCCTTAACTTCCCACATACAGTCCCTTGAGCATAGAAGGATGGTTTCAGTTCTTTCTTTGTATTATCGTTATTACAACGGCTATTATGCTGCTGAATTATATTCTTTGATACCATCTCGGGCTATCTTTGCGAGAAACACTCGGTTCGCACATTCAAATCATCAGTATGCAGTACAAATCTCCACTTGTCGTACCAAACGGGCGCAATCCACATTTTTCTACACGGCTTCTAAACTCTTGAATGATCTCCCTAGTTCCTGCTTTCCTCTCACTTATGATATGAGAAAATTTAGGGTAGCTGTTCATAGGCATCTATTGGCAATTCATTATCCCTCTATCCATCCTCCAAATTTAGCCTGTTCAGGTCCACAATCATAAAAAAAAATACTATTTTTATGATTACATAAAAAATATATCTCATGTATCAACAGCTCCATTACCAACAGCCTCCTTATCTATTAGATCTTCAGTTACCTCTTCTTTTTCCTCTGGCTTTGAGTGAAAGTTTACAACAGGCTTAGACTAGTTGACCGAGATGAGATGGTGCTGACGAATGGTTGATTCAATAATAAACAATAAAAATCATACAAAACAATGTGTTTATAATACGTTAACAATACACACACGTGAGTGCACACACACACACACACACACACACCATCCAGTTGTACTGCCACCGTCGTGCTTTGCATACAGTGATAAAATACGTTTACATTTAAATTCGCTGGATTTTGTTGCTTATATAGTATATATATATATAATATTGATCTTTAGGTTTTCGCGGCTGCTGTATGTACTGCTGGTTTCTCGGGTGTTGATCCGCGTAGCTCTTCTGGACTCCAAAAGACGTTTCGGCAAAGTCTCGTTTGCCATCCTCATGTTGGCAACTGTCTGCTTCTGCTTCGGGTTACTCCAACTGAACTAACTTCCTGTTATACCCTATTATAGGGTACATAAGCAGCAGCACACACAACAGGAAATTAGTTCAGTTCGAGTAACTCGAAGCACGGGCAGACAGTTGTCTGTGTTTTGCTTATAAAATGGGCAATATAAAATACTTAATGGTTTTTCCCCAATCATTAATATAAAGTAATTATTTTCTGGATTTCCCCAGTTATGTAACCACAATAATATCCTTTCTCTATTCAAGACCCAAAAACCTCTAATGTGTTTGGAAAAGACCACTAATTAGATAATTACGTAAAAGGTAAACAAGTTGACTTTCATTTCCAATTTTGCTAATACACCATCTTCTATATAGCCCTTGTTTTGACAATTATACGAATAGAAAAATCCTTCGCTACGGTTGCTTAAGCTGTCAATGGCCACGTCTTGTTTCAATATCCTCTAGATGCAAACACTTGCTGAAAGTTTCTTTGATTTAAGTTACAGTTTGCAAAACTCAACCTTCATTTCAAAAACACTATCTTGATTTAAGTTACATCTTACAAAAACCAACGTTCATTTCAAAAATACTGGCTTAATTGAAGTTATAGCTCGCAAAAACCAATTTTTATTTCTAAAATACTGCCCTGATTTAAGTTACAGCTTGTAAAAACCAACTTTCATTTTAAAAATACTCCTTTGATTTAAGTTACAGCTTGCAAAAACCAACTTTCGATTCAAATATACTGGCTTAATTTAAGTTACAGCTTGTAAAAACCAACTTTCGTTTCAAAAATACTGGCTTGATTTAAGTTACAGCTTTCAAAAACCAACTTCCATTTCAAAAATACTGGCTTGATATAAGTTAGATGTAATCTTAAAAATAGTATTAATTGATTAAATGATCGCCGCCACTAGAAACCAGGGGTCTGCCCTTAGGACCTCCAATCACAGCCCTAAATCTGGGCAGTATGCGCGCGCACGATCAATCAGATAGAAGTGGGCGTGGCCTACCACTTTTGAGTATGACGTCATCCGATTAAATTCCATCTCAGTCCCACTCACTGTACGCGAAAAAAATTATGAGAGAATTCCGTTCGTGTTGAACCCATTCTATTAACGACCAAAAATGTGAGAATTTCTGAAACGACGAGAGAATGTATTAAATGCACGCAATGCAGGTGAAAGAGTAATTTTATTGGAAGAAATAGACGAATGGGTAGGTGTTTAGAGAACATACGGAATGCGTTCTAGAAAAGTTTTAAGATTCAAGCGTAAATGACAGTAATAAACGCCTGGTAAATACTTGTGTTAAAAGAAATCTGTTTGTATCTAATACATGGTTAACAAAAGAATATCAAATCTAAAAGAAATTAATTTTTCTTTTCATAATTTAAACTTAAAGGATGACTGCATGGAAAAACCTGATTAGAATTTTTTGAGGTATATACAGGGTATTAACGATAGAGTAAAGTAAACTGGTGCTTTACGAGTAAACTTTGTCAATAAAATATATTTATCATACGGCTAGTAAGTGTGCGCATTTTAAAATTACTCTTGACTGTACAGTGTTCCAAAAAAGCAGGGTAACACAAAGTTAGTCATTTTTAATGAAACACCCTGTACATTATTCGATTTTTGGATTCTACGAGTACGTGCAATTCTAAACTTTAAATAAACTTTATATAGGTTTCATGCATGTGAAATTTACGATTTTTGAAATAGTTCGAATTCTATTTTGTCCTTTGGTAAGAAAACTTTTATTTTTGGACCAAAGAAAGATCAGGTTTGAGCCCATGTTCTGAAGAAGAAACATGCTACAGGATGTTTAAAATATATGTTCAAACCTGCACCCCTTGATCTTCAAAAATATCACTTTTCTCAAATAAAACACCCTGTATATTTTTACGCTGTATTAAATTAGAATCAAAAACCACAACTTTTCGTAGGTATGTCCTATATCTATCTATCAAAGTTTTTGAGTTATTTTGATTTTTCTATATTATTAAATATTTCAATGGTTTTTTTTTGTGATTATTCGTAGTAGCCATAAAATTTGAAAAAAGAGACGAAAACGAACATAGATGTAAATTAACTCTAACAGGAAATATATTATTACGGTATCATAAGAACTTGATATAAATTAAACGAACATTCTCAAGCCATTTTGTAATTCAAGAGTTACTAATATGTTCGAAAAGGTGTCCCGCCTAAACCAGATCAATTAATTGACTATTAGAGTAATCTATTATTTTATTATTACATACACAAAACTTTCACAATCTTAAAGGGCTACCAAAATACAACAACAGTTTGACAAGTCAAATATTTGTCATATGGGAAGTTGTTTTCATGGCTACTGCGAATGATCACAAGAAAAACTATTGAAATATTGAAGAATCAAAATAACTCAAAAACAGTGAGAGATAGACATAGGACATACTTATGAACAATTGTGTGGTTTTTGATTATCTCTATCACAGCGTAAACATATACAGGGTGTTCTATTTGAGACAAGTATTATTTTTGAATTTTAAGTTCCGTAGGTTTGAATATATATGACACTTATTCTTGAAAAAGGAAACAAAGCTAGGTTTCTGAAACGTAGAAAGGAATATTTTACGCTATATATATATATATATATATATATATATATATATATATATGGTATTCCCAAAATAAATGGTACCGAAATATGAAGGGCCATGGAATGGTTTGGGCGATGTGTGTTTCTTATGTTTAGCTTGTTTGCATTAACTGCCATAATAATATTGCGCGCGTGTTAAGTCGTTCTGAAAATGGTTCTGTCAACTGAGGAAAAGGTATTTATAGCAGAACATTATTTCCGTTCATACTAAATGGCCCGTGTTCGAAACAAGTTTTGAAAAATATCAGGAGCAATTTAATAAAGCTTCACACAGTAAAAGCGCAAAGTTAGCAATTGTTGACAAAATTCGTCGCACTGGGAGTGTGTTGTCAGCGCAAGGGTTCTTCAGGTCGTTTGTACCAACGATAATGAACGTGTTCCTAACCAGGTTTTGTAGTCTCCACAAAGAAGTGTTCGCCGAACTGCGTATAAATTAAACAGCAGTGAAGCATCTACACGTAGAATGTTCAAAGGCATTGGTGGTTATCCGTATTGTATACAAACTGGACAACGACTAAACGCTGTGGACAAACGTGTTAAAGGAAAGTTGTGGACGCGTGTTGAGCCTAGTATATGAAGACACCGATTTCTTGAAAAATGTATGGTTTTCAGATGAAAAGCATATTCACCTAAATGGCTATATCAATAGACAAACAACTCGATTTCTTGGATTTGAACGCCCCAACTTCATTGCAGAAAAACCACTCCACAGTTCTCGAGTTACGATTTGGAGTACTATATCGGGACACGGTATAATAGGTCCTTATTATGTTGAGGGTGGGGTGGGAACCAACACACAGTTACTGAGCGTTACAGGTAGAACGTAATCATCATGCCACGCACGAAATTTACTGGTAAACAGGCAATGGTTTCAACAGGACGGCGCCACAAGTCATACACCTAGACGCTCATTAAAACTTCTTCGCGAGCATATTGGAAACGGAATACTTTCTCGTTGAACGGACTTCGATTACCCTTCCCATTCACTTGACCTTACGACTCCTGATGCATACACTAGGGGTATGAAAGAGTCAGTATCCCCCTCTGGTGAAGCACCAATAACAGAATTACGGCAAACAATAATATTTCCAACAACTGCGTCAACCACTATTTATGAATATGTTCAATGACCTGCAAAATCGCTATGAAGCTTGTATACACCGTAATGGTGCACATTTTGAGCATCTAAATTACACAAATTTAAAAAAATTAATAAAGGTATTGTTTTCGTACTGTACATCTCTAATATAAGTTCATATTCGGGATATGTAATTTAGGCGATATAAATTACCGCACAAAGCCCATTTCTTTGGTAAGTCTACAAATCTCAATTGCAGTACAAGGTCTGCGAGTCGGCTAGTGCAGCTACATTTTCAATTTCTTGTTTCAAAGTATTCATGCTTTGTTCATACAAATCACTGGCTGTAGAACTCAACCATAGTATTTGCTTTCCACAACTCATTGTAATTCAATGTTAAATAGCAGAGATTAAACCACCAAAGCATTGATTATATACTTCGTATGCAAAGTATATAATCAATGACCAAAGTTAATATTTTACAACATAATTAATTAATATCTTATTTTTAACACGGACGCACGGGCAGACGAACGATGGACACTCGGGTACACGGACACACGGATAGACTGACACACGGGACATGGACACAGACACATACACACACACGCACTCACGCGCGCACACATACACACTTAATAGTTTTATACAGAATAATTAAATTAACAAAAATGATGACACGCAAACGCACACACACACACACACACACACATACACGCACACCCACACGTACACACTCACAATCATGCGCGAACGCATCCGCTGACACGCGGACGCACGAACAACGGACGCACAGACACACTCACGCACGGACGCCCGCACCCTCGCACGCACATACACACTTAATAGTTTTATACAGAATAATTAAATTAACAAAAATTATGACACACAAACGCACGCAATCACGAACGCACGCACACACACTCACACTACTCCCGAAGGGGATCGTACACAGTGTGATGTTATGCGACCCCTGGGAGTTTTAATTAACGAGAACGCTTTTTGAATACCGTTCAGATTGTAACGTGCTAATCATTTCTGTACAAATATTTCACCATGTGAAAAATTACTAAATAATCTTGTATCTTGTGAATGCTGAAATACTGCACACATCGTACACGCTGTATTGGAAATTCCTTTTATTAACATAATTTCTTTACATTCTGTTATATAAGGTAATTACAGCAAACCAAACTTTTTTATTGAACGAAAGTACATATAGTACATATTTACGCCACCTATGGGCAAATGGCCAAATCCCGAAAGGTTTAAAACCACTCAATAACAGACAACTGTATTAGTTTATTGAAATCGCGTTAGAGGGCAGGATTTTAGGACATTCAAACACAATAGATCTATTTATTAAATATCAATCGGTAACAAAGAAATCGATAGAAAACTACAAATTTTCGTTTTGAAGTACGAAAAATTTCTTCAATCGATGATATTTCGGATGTGAATTAGAAGAATTAATTGCAACAAGGCTTACTTGGGCTCTTCTGAAAATTACTGTTCCAAATTACTTGTTCCTGGCAAGAAAAATTGCGGATGTAGAGGAGTTTTTCGTGGTAAAAGGGGTAAGCTGTTTCTTAGGTATTCTTACTTGCTATTAATTCATAGACTTCTTTGTTAGTGACTGAAAGCGTACAACCATAAAAATTACTGATCCTCCGATTGACTAGTGGAAGGCATTTCGTACCACTTCATTGTGCCCGCCTGCAAACATAGGGGCAATTGACGTTAATTTCACCTTATATATCACTTACGTACCTTTCCTTTTAGCATTTTATTTTCTGTATTTCTGTACCTAATCGTGGCTACCTGTCCGCTGCGGAAATCTTATTACTACTACTGCTGGAATTAAACTGTGCCTGTTCGGAACTACTAACCAGATAGGGAACCTTAAATTTACATCCATTCATTTGACGTTCTACGAATATCTTCGTGCTGACTTGGTTCGTCTACACTAACCACACTACTGTATCAACAACGGGGTAACATTTTCTACTCTACCAGAGGTCAGAAGTTTTGTTATTATTGTCCGCATGGACTTAAATATTACATTCTCGCTGTACGGGTTACCCCCTAGAAATTAAAGTCATTGAATCACTTAATGTAACTATAGTATAATTTACTTACGGTTAATGAATCTAGTTAATTATTAGTTTGATATATACTTAAGTGGTATCCATAATTTTTAAACTAGAATTTCTAATACTGTTTGGTAGATAGTGCATCACACCCATAACCACATAGAGCATTCTAATACACGTGCGCATTAAGTTGGCGGTGGGGAGATGGAGGACACAAAATCATATGTTTACGCATGAAACCATTGACGATTTATGAATTGTTAAATTAAAATTATATATTTACGTTTTTGTTTAAGTGTGATCGATCCGTGTGTGTGTATATATCGTCGGTGTTCTGTTTTAAAGTTTTTAGTAGGAATAAACTTAGGTAATTTTATAGGTTAAATTTGTATATAGGTTACATTTTGTTGTTAGAAGACTGTTTAGTTTAAAAACCTAGTATTTATTGAAGTTATGCCTTCTTTCTGTTGTGCGCCCGACGTTTTGATCGAGACGGCGGGTCATTTTACAGAATCCCGTGTGTTCTTATTAATAAACCGGAGAAAACACGCATGTTATCCCAATTACGAAGAGCCAAGTGGTTATTAGCAATAAAAAGGGACGCTCTCACTGATGAAAAGTTAGAGTACGCGAGAGTATGCCAGAACCACTTTATATCAGGTAGTCTGTCACTCAAGTCAAAATTTAATACATGAAATAAATTTTATGTTATAGGAAAACCATCAAGTCTTACTGATAAAGATGATCCAGATTGGGTTCCTAGTATTAACATGGGCTATGTAACAATTAAAACACGAAATGGGGCTGACTTAAAAAGGAAAGAACGTGTAGATAGAGGGGCTATTAAGAAAACTCGAATAGAAAGGCAACTGGATGAACCTTCAACAAGTATAGCCAGTATTTTAGTAAGTTCATATATTTTTACTCTTTATGTAATTTAATGTCTCAAAAACTATCGATTTTGACTAAACTTGCTAAGAAATATTTACTGTCCTTCAAGAGTGCTGTTATTTATTTATTCGAAACCTGATTTATCGGAACACGAAGAACCTCAAACTGTAGAAGTGGAAGTAGGATACAGACTGCTAGAGTGCCAATGAAGAAGTACAAAATGTAGATAAAGGTGGTGGAAGTGCCGACACACAAAATGTTCTTATACAAACAGATACTACATCCCAATATATAGAACATCTTACATCAAACTACTGTTAAAGAAGAATTAAAAATAAAACTACAGTCATATGAAATAAATTTAAATAATTTTTTAAGCAACAACAAAAAAATGTATATATTTTACTGGATTATCATCAATTATGCTCAAACTAATTTACAATGATGTGGAAAGCGACATACTTGTACATCACTTATCTGCATTATGTAAATTTAAAAAGCTTAATGAAATTACGCCTTAATCTAGATTTTGTGCACCTAAGCTATATATTTAAAATGCACTCAAGTACCATTTCTCGATGTTTTTATGAAATAATACATATTTTATATATCAAATACAAAGCACTGGTGAAGTGGCCAGATGACACTTTGATAAAAACATTGCCAAGTTGCTTTCGTAGTTCTAATTTTCAAAAAACTAGTTATAATAGACTGTTTCGAGATATTTATTGAAAAGCCCCATAGTTTAGCAACAGCTACACAATGCTGGTCAAATTATAAATATCATTACACAATCAAATGTTTAATTGGTATTACTCCCCAAGGATCAATTTCTTACATTAGTGAAGCCTTCGGTGGTCGCTCATCTGACAAACAGATTGTGGAACGTTCTAGGTTTTTAAATAAAATTCTACCGGGAGATGTAGTGTTAGCAGATCGTGGGTTTCTAATTAACGAATTCCTTTATCCATTAAATGCAACTGTCGTTTTATCTGCATTTACAAGAGGAAAAAAATAGCTTCATCCTATCGAAATAGAAGAAACTAGAAATTTAGCATCTGTTTGGATTCATGTGGAACGAGTGATTGGATTGATACGACAAAAGTATACAATATTGCAGGAGAAAATTCCAATTTCACTCATTACATCTGGAAGAGAAGAATGTGCAATTGATAAAATTGTGCAAGTTTGCTGTTCCCTTATAAACCTTAATCCCCCTATAATCCCAGCGTAGTTTATTGCATGGTATTATTTTACATAGAACAGGTATATGTTTTTTTTTCTATACAGTTTGTTGCAGGATAGGTCTATTGACGTGTAGTTTATATTAGGAATATGTATGCATTCTAAAAAAAAACTGTAAAATGTATTTACTAGCTTTATAACATAAAATTATACATTTTCATTATACAAACAGTTTTGACAAATAAAATTTGTAAACTTAGAAGTGTTAATACATTTCTCATGAAACCACTTTACAGGACATGTATCTGATAAGCATCTAACCATTGGAATGTCATTATCTGTCTCATCACACACTGACACACACACCAGGTTTCCGTAATCCGTTTACCCTCCAACCTTGTAAAATAACGGCCTAATAATTCTGGTAGAACAATTTTTTTATGGTATTGCATTGCCTGTGGTACAGCTTCTGCCCATACAATCTCATCTCTATAAAATCTTTCCACAAAAAATTCTTTGGGACTCCATACCACAAAATCACAGAAATTGACGTCACATATAATGGTGTTTATTTAAATGTAATTTATTATTGATAAATTTTAAGAAAGAATTTTTTGTTTTCGTTGTGTATTCTTCCTATGTTTGGAACTTCATGTTGTATGGGCATTTTATTTCAATACATCCTATTTCGCAACAACTACACGTTAATAAGCAATCTGGAGATGCACCAAAATAAGAATAGTTAGGGTTTATTATTAATCCAACTTTTTCATAAAAAACTTCAACATGAGGATATTTTTCTTTGTATGTAGCTAATGCAACTTCTTCATGATTAAGTCCCCATTTAGTATATTTGCTTTTGAATCTCGTTTGTAATGGATAACAAATATGCTTCAATAATGAAATTGATGGTCTCGCTAATGATGTTCTCAGAACCTGCTTCCGGCCCTTTGGGAATACCATTCAGAACATTGCGATTGCTTCATTGTTCTTTCTTTAATATTTTTGCACATATTTTCGTCCATAATAGGGCTATATCTCGTCGACATTTGAAGGAGCTGGTCGTATGTTAAGTCTTTATACTCCTTATTATATAAATCATTTAATGATGCCAATTTATCTTCGTAATTATTTGTACGTAGGTCGGTCGCAAAGGGTTCAAATGCCCTCATAGCCACAACAGTTTCTCCAAGATTTTTTGCTTTCTGAAATAAAAACCTTCATGAAATATATATCATTTCAACAGATCTACATGCTAACGCCCCCGAAATTCTACTATTTAAGATTACGATTTAAAGTAATTCGTTACCAAAATTTCAATTGGAATTACAGTAGATGCTTATAGAAATATTTAGTGTTCTTAAAATTCCAAAGTAAACCTATTTTAAGAGGAGGGAAAACATGCACTAATGTATTTTGACACTATTGACTTATTAGGTGTAAGAAAAGATATCAAATAAATTATTAATGTTTTGGCTATACTCCTACACTCCTAAAAATGATATTAAAAACTATGTACAAATGCAAACCATTGGCATACATTAAATATTAACTAAAAAATTCCTCGTGAACGTGGTACAACTTACAGGTACTTAATTTAGTTGTATCATACCTCGATTTTTTTTTTTGTTAGTATGCTCATGCTTCTGTGTTAGTAATTACTTATTATTTGCTTATATATATCTTGTTGTGGATTGTTCAGGAGTCCTTCTCCTCTTCAGCCCTGGTCATTCCTTGTTTTGTGTTGCGTTGTTTGGTGTTATTGTATAGTGTAAAATCATGAGGTGTGGTTATTTTTTGGTTAAAAAAAAGAAAAAAAAAGATTTGGTTTTAATTGTGTAATGAGTGTTACTGGGTTAAGTGTGCGTGTTATATGTGGTGTGTGTGGCGTGGTTGGTGTGCTTTATCTGCGTTGGCCGGTATCTTGCTAGGGTCGTCATCCAATAAACGTGGGGATGCGGAGGGCATAAGGGATGTTTTCAAGGGATTCTTCTATCTGCTCGGGGAGGTCGTCGAGTAGTTGAGTAAGGATAGCGGGAGGATGTTTAAATTTTAATTTGGGTTTCCTTCGTGGGAATTGGGGAAATCGGTGGTTATAAGGAGTGGTCAGGATCTCTTTGGTTGGGATGGTGTCGCCGAAGATTCTTTTGTGGGTGAAATTTCTCTGTAGGGTTTGCATTCTATGGGTGATTGGTGGTATATTGGCGTGCTGGATGGTGAGGTCATTAGGGTACCTGAAGGGTAACCGGTGTATACGTCGGAAAATCCGGCGTTCACAGGAAGCTATAGAGGAAAGGTGTTTGGAGTTTATGTTGGTGTATATGGGAGCTCGGAAATCCATAACAGGGCGGATGTAGGTTTTATAAGTGCATGAGTGTTTTGGGGTGACAACCTCTGATTCTACCCGGAGGGCGCCCAGTAGGTTTGCGCGGTTCCTAATTTTATTGAGGGTTTTCTGAACCTCCGGGAGCCGATTGAGGGTTCTCGTGAAAAGGATTCCAAGGTAGGTGATTTTACCTTGGAGAGGGAGTCTTTCTTGATTCAAAGTGAGGGACACATTTTTGGAGGCAAGTTTGGGGCACTTGTCTTCGGTGTAATGAGGATGGCGGAATAGGATTGCTTGGGTCTTGGTAGGATTGACTGAGACTCTCCACCGGTTGGCCCAGTTGGAGAAGTTCCGTAGGGTTTTGGATATGAGGAGGGAGGCCGTTTCACTGTTCCGATTAACCGTCCAGAAGGCTGTCATCTGCGAACTGTGCTACGACTACTCCGGGTTGGGTGACTTCGAGAATATCGGAAGCGAAGATAGTGTATAGGATCGGGGCTAAGGCAGAACCTTGCGGTACGCCTGCTGTGGGTTGGAAAGGATTTGAGTAGGTTTTCCCCACTTTGACCTGGACTGATCGATCAGACAGGTACGAAAGTAGGAGTTTGGTGAAAGGATCGGGAATGTTCAGGTTTCAGATCTTGTGCAGGAGACCGGCGTGCCAGACCCTGTCAAATGCCTGCTTAATGTCCAGAAACACAGCCAGATTGCATTGCTTGTGGTTGAATGCTCTGGTGGTCTCTGTAAGCAGCTTCAACAAGGGATCGTGACACGTTCGGTTGGGACGGAAGCCGAATTGGCTGTTGGGAAGAAGGTCATTAAATTCTAGGTGTTCCCTGAGTCGCCTGGCTAGAATCTGTTCGAAGCATTTTCCGAGGCAACTCAGGAGGGATATAGGTCTATAGGAGTAGGGTGAGGTTAGGTCAGCGTGGGGTTTTGGTATCATGACGGTGGAAGCCGATTTCCAGTCCGTCGGGAAATACGATAGGGTAAGGCATTTGTTATAGATTTCGGTAAGTAAACGGAGGGTTGGGTCGGGTAGGTGCCTGAGGATCTTTCTATTTAGGCCATCACGACCTGGGGCTGAATTTTTCCCTTTTTTGAAATATGTGAGGACCTGTTCGGGCGTAATGGGGGCATAAAAAGGACTCTCGTTGTCGAGTTGGGGTTCAGGAAGGTTAAGGTTGCGGAATTCATCAAGGCGACCCTCGAGGAGTGCCTTGAAGTGATTATCAAACTGGGGATCATCTGGGGATTGGAAAATGGTTTGAAGGTGGTGACCAAAGAAATCGGCCTTTCCTTGGTCGGAGGAGATTAGGTTGCCCTGAAGGTCGGTTAGGTGTGATTTAGGGTTAACTTTCCTTCTGGTCAGTCTATCAAACTGTTGCCAGAAGAGTTTGCCATTTCTATAATCTAGTTGGGAGGTGGCTTTGGACCAGGAGTCTTCAGAGTGTTTGTTGGTTTCTCGCCTGATCAAGGCGTTTAGGCGATTATATTCGGTCTTGAGAGCCGGATCTCTGGATCGCAGGAATTGACGATAAATTCGTCTTTTCTCTTTGATCCAGTTCACAATGTGTTGTGGGAGCGGTTTGTGAGAAATGTCAATGTTTTTAAGTGGCACAGCGGTATCGACCGCTTCCGCAATTACGGAAGTTAGGTCTTTAATGGCTCTCTCGAGATCTTGGGTCGTTTGAAGATTGGGTGTGGGAAGGTTATTGGAGATATGATCGGAGAACACATTCCAGTCGGCTTTAGAAAAATCTTTGATGACTATATTGAGGAGGTGTAGGAGGAGCTGGACAAAATGAAGTTTTGACCAGTAGGGGTATGTGATCGGATGTGATCGTGGTGCCTAGAAAGCACTCACGATCGAAATAGTGTGCTAAGGGTTCGGATACTATGATATGGTCTATTATTGAGGCACCTACATGGCTAAAGAATGTGGGTTGTTTGTTGGCGACTCGCAACAATGGCAACTGCAACAGAGCAGATGACAGCCTGTTACCGTTGTCATTAGTCGCGGTGTCACCAAATTGGGTATGGCGGGCATTGAAATCACCGAGGATAACGGCATTGTTGAGGCTGGAGGTGTAAATTAATAGCTCATCTGATAGGGTATTATGGCCGGGTTGGTTGTAATAGGATATAAAGATTATTGGGGTGGGGAAGTGCACCGTTGCAGCAACGCATTCGAGATGCTGCAAATGCGCAGGAAGTTGAAAAGGAGTGGATGGGAAGCAATTCTTAACTAGGAGGGCGGTTCCATGTTGGCTATTATTTAGGAAGGAGTGATAGGAGTTAAAGTGTAAGGAGCACTTGGGTGTGAGCTTAGTTTCCGTTATTGAGAGGATGTGTATATTATGCGTGTGTAGTAGGTGTTTAATTAGGGGGCGCTTCCGACGCACCCCCTGGCATTAATGGTCCCTGTTAGGATATCCATTGGAAAGGATTTAAGGATTGGGTTGGCGGATTACGGCGACCTTCATCCGCGTACCGGATACGTAGACGTTGGTGCGCCGTTGGAAAAAGTTCTGGGAGAGCGAGTCTAGAGTTCGAAGAACCCTAGACTGCCGGTCAGGGAACATGGTGAAAAGGGCGTGTGTAAGGACTTGCAAGAAGTCCTTGATGGATAAGGATTGTGTGTCGGGAGCGGGTTTAAGGTGTGCGGTGTCTTCCGAGTCGGACTCTTCAGACAGGATAGGTTCGAAGGGAGCCATCTTCGACGGGGAACTGTGAGGTTCCCGACGCTTCCGGCACTGGAAGGAGTAGGTAGGATGGGCTCCCCCGCAGTTGTTACACTTTGGGTTTGCCGAGGTTTTACAGAGGGTGGATCTGTGGCTTTCGCCACAGTTAGGGCAGCGGATGGATCGGGTAGGACACTCCTCCGCGGTATGCCCCATCTGCGTGCAGGTGGAGCAATACTTCGGGAGAGGTTGAGGGATTAGGGAGGGTTCGCACATAAAGCGTCGCCCGAACATCACGACACCTTGTGCGAGGAGGTACTGGAGGGTGGTTTGGGAAGGAGTGATGATCCGGACGAGGGAGGTAGGGGTGTTTGTGGCCTTCGAGATGATACGAACGGCCTTCTTCACTTTTGGAAGATCGATCGCATCGAGGATCTCTTGGGCTAGGATGTCCTTATCTACGTGACGAATCACGCAGGAAAAGGAGGGAGCTCTAGGAGTGGTGTTGGGTGTACGTGGGCCGGAGAGTTGAGTAAGGGAAACGGTAGGATCGCCGAAATGGTGTCGCAGCCTAAGCTGCGTACCATCCAGAAGGGGAGAGGATGTCTCTAAGAGACAGGTGTGGTTGTGGTTGAACGTCAAGTGCATTATCTTCTATATTTTCTTTGATACGGTTTAGAGCTTTGTTGAATACGGGTTTTGGCAAGGTGCCACGATGGCTCCGTTTCCATTCTAATAACGTTGCTTTCCAGGCTCTCTTCAGCGGCCTGAAAAATGCCACGTGCAGGGGCTGCGTCAAATGTGTACTATTGGGTGGCAGAAGTAAGAATTTTATATTATACTGTTCACATTTTGTAATAACGGAAATAGAAATGTGGCTAGCAAGGTTGTCGCTGGTGATCGCCTTTGGGCCATCGCGCTTTCTGAAATATTCCAAAGCTACCTTTACAAACCGGCTTTCGAATAAGAAGCTATCGAACCACCCACTAGCACTGCAATTATACACAGCTCCAGGTGGTCCTCCTTCTGTCCAATTGTCGTGAACGTGCTTTGATTTATACACAATGTAGCTTGGCAAAAGTCTGCCGCTGCCAGTTATGGCAAACATTACAGAAGTGCTTGCTTTTGTAGCATCCAGGATACGTTCCGTGTGCTTTACTCCGCGGCGAACAAGCACGATTTCTTGGCCAGGATCGTCGCACATGTTAGTTTCGTCAAAATTTAGTAAGTTGTCAGGTTCGATACCTGCAATGGTGTTTTCTAAATTGTCGAAGTACTTATTTATTGTTTCCTTGGACACTGCGGCACGACTTCTTTTAATGTTTTCACAAACTCTTTTGGTTAGTGTGTTTTTATGTCTTTTTAAAAACCCTGCCAGCCAGTACCGTCCTGGCAAATTTTCGTTAAACTGTTTAACCGTTGTTCCTTTACGATCTAAGAATCGTTTGACGAGTTTTTTTAATTCTAGTGGAGTAAACGGGAAACCCCATGTTGAAGAAATTAGCAGTCCATTTACGATATGCTCTTCATCCCGTTTTGTTAAAACACTTTGGCCTCCGTGCGGTAAAGGATGATTACCTGTGTATTTCCTATGTATTGTAGATTTTGGTACGTTGTACTTGTCCGCTGCGGCACGTAGGCTTAATTTTCCATCGGCTACCTCCGCTAAAGCCTCTTCCAGCGCATTTTCGGTAAACTCGACATATCGTCTGGCTCCTACTTTTCTTTTATAGTTCGAAGGCATTGTATGTAGGTAGGTACCTACCTATATAAAAACAATCAATAAATACTCATATAATCTTAGACAATTAATTGATTTCATAAATAACAGCTCAGTTCTTATCCGATATCTTAGTAGATGAAGTAAATGAAAGGCAAGACCGCTTCACGATAAGTTACATTTGAAAGATTCTTACCCTATAACTTTACTTCTTCACTTTTTTTTATTTGTGATCAAAAATACAAAATTGGTCGAAAGTAATTTATAACGTGAATCGGAACAAACTAACCTAAAGATAGGTAAGACATAAAACAAAGATTGTTTTAAGAATATATAAATATAATAAAAACGTAAAGTTTCCTTTTTTAGTTATCATAAAACATTAAC
Source organism: Vesta saturnalis (assembly GCA_036346205.1). Lineage (NCBI taxonomy): Eukaryota > Metazoa > Arthropoda > Insecta > Coleoptera > Lampyridae > Vesta > Vesta saturnalis. The sequence goes on along the minus strand of JARFJB010002268.1, from coordinate 125,082 downwards.
AGTGCAAAATTAAGTTTGACCTTATTTATATGCTGCTTTGCAATTTTTAAAGCAGTGTTATCTCAAACATAACATTTAATACTGTACATCTGAATAAATGCAACGTAGGTAACATAGTTGTCATCACATTTTAACGAACGGCATTATAATCAAGTATGTAGTAGGTACCTATCTAAGTAGGTACCACCTAATTCTATTGTCCCAAGTCACCTGCGAAATGATTATATTTTAACAAAGACACTTTTGGAGGTTCTGTTGTAATATTTTAATTATCAAACTGGGTTAATGCAGTTAGCAAACATGCCAATACACTACTCACATACTCGAAAAAATTTAAAAAATGTATTACCTGAGTTAGGCCGAGTTCTATTCGGAGTTAAAAAATGTGCACTTTTTAGTTTTGCGTTTTAATTTTTTTTTTGACGCCAACGAATGTCAAACTGAAATTACAGATTTTGATTCTGTCAACAGAGAGGTTCAACTGTAATCTACAGTTTTTTTTAACTTCAGGAAATGTCAACAGATTTTACTACATGGTCTACTTTTAAATTACAACGTTTTGTCCCAAGTCACCTGCACTGTCCCAAGCCACCCGAGTTTACGGTATCTGGTACGAATTAACCTATTACTAAATATTTAAATTAAGGGGCGAACTGAACCGTCCTGCCGACAGAATTTTGTAATTAATTTATGAGTAATGAATATTTTAACTTTGATAGGATTTTTGGGGTGTTCTTTCATTTCCGAAAGTTAAACGTTCAAATTAACTAAGAGTGAATAATAATTTTCTTTTGGGTTGGATTTAAAGAACCCTCTTGACTTGCTAACGTGCGATTAATTTTAATGTGTGTCAAATTGGGTGTTTACCGCATGGTAATAGTTTTACTTTCAGTTTAGAAAAAAACCAAAGATTTAACTTAACTTTAAAGACACATTTTAATTATTATGTATCTACATGTACTTTAGGAATTGCAGTTGTTACGTTACACTACATTTTCTTATTCTATCTTCCCCCTTTTCTCTCTTTTCCTTTAATTCCCTACTCACCTTCTTCAAGATCGTTATCCAGGAGTAGGGATAACGGTGGTATCTGCTTTTAGGGAGCGACTTCTCTACCGGAATCTTCTTGGCCCCGCCATAACCGTGCTGAGCCCGGCGATTCTTTGCGGTCTGCAGGTGAGTATAGACCCATTTGCTTTCTTTTCTCCGCTACCCATTGTAACACGTGACAAGATTGAGTTTTTCGAAGATCATTTAGATTATGATGATATGATTCCAGATAAGCTTTTAGAAGAATTACCACACCAAAAGTGTATTTCTTTCATATACTGTGCAAATAGGTGATACAGAATTAACAACGAAAGACCAGAGTTCAAACCCATTGTAAATAAAGGAGAGAAGACATGGGGTTATTACTAAAAGTGAATGAAATCTTCATTTGGACGCACTACCTTGGCTATTATTAACTTTTGAAATGAGTTAAGTTTGGTGTCCAGTTTTATTGTGATCCATTCATTGTGTGAAAAGAGGTTTTTTAGCGTAATAAATTTGACCGTTTTATGAAGCGATTGGTGAAATCCAACGTATCACTGGTTAAATACGACTTAGTTTTATAACCTATAGGTTGTTAGATATGTTAATTGCTTATCAAATTGTAAGGTAGTTTGCATTGTGTTGCACTACTTAATACTGTCACAACTGCACCTCATCCTGGTAGTACTACAAGATTACTGGAGATTATAAAGGTTTATAGTTTTGTATTTAGAAGAGTACACCATTCTAACGGAAAACGTGATGAGTGTCTAATTTTTACATGGTGTTAATTTGGAACCTATCCAGACCTCATACCTTGGAAACTGTAACAGGTAAGTAAGATTTCTCGAAAACGTTTCTAGAAGATTGAGGGGAAACCAGTATGACTAATGTAGAAATCTTCTGCAACTCATCTCTTAGGATCCAGCCACCCCACCTCTACTTTTTTAAATTGCACTACCCCATCATTGGAAAGCTCTCTAAATACGCTATTCATCAGTACCAAACAAAATGTTATTTAATCGATTATTCTTTAAATAATACGAAAAATAGTATTTGAATCAATTTATTCAAATTTATTGATTTAAATGTCAAATTAGGTACTATTTTCCAAAAACAGCTTATTTTTACAAATAGGTAATGAAAATGAACAGAAAAACTCAACAATAACCCACAGAGAATTATACATTTATGTCAAAAATCACAGAATCTAATCTAGATTAGATGCTCACGACTTCCATTATTCTCAAGGCCATAATAAAGTCTATTCTTAAGTTCATGTACATTTTTAAAGGTTTTCGCGTAATAGCTCGGTACTCTTCAATTATTCGTTGCCGCAGATCTGCAATAGACAGGGACTGAGTTTTATATACTACAGATTTTAAGTGACCCCATAAGAATAAATCTATTGGAGACACATCTGGAGACCGAGGTAGCCATTCCACTGGTTCTCTTCTACCAATCCACTGATCTGCATAATTGTGCTCTAACCAGTTTCTAACAGGTAGTGTATAATGTGGAGGGGCCCCGTCTTGTTGAAAATGTAACAAATTGCCATTTAAAACTAGTTCACGATCTTCACCTCTTTGATTTTCCAATTCGTGAATTCTAAGGGCTGTATTGTTTCATCTAACATTTGATAATAGAGTTTGCTATTTAAATTTTGATTAATAAATAACGATCCAATAATACAATCTCCAAGAATAGCTCTCCACACATTATTTTTTTCAGCATACTACCTTCCCCAATAAAACGGGAATTGTCATGACTCCAATAACGACTGTTTGGTTTGTTGACGTGACCGTTAAGGTACAGGTACATTCGTCGCTAAAACAAATATTTTTCACTAATTCAGGGGCATCTATAATCTTATTTCGCAAAACTCAATTCGCCTATCTGGATCATTATCGCCAAGTTCTTGAGTAATATGGATCATGTAGGGATGAAATGTGTGAATTTTTAACACTTTGCGATCAGATTAATGGAAAAACCCCATTATTTTAGATATCCCACGAAGTAAGGAAGTGGGATCTATTGTAGTTTGGACAAGAACTTCAATTCGAGCAGCTTCATGTAGGAGTCGAGGTTGACTTCTTTTTTTATTAATAACCGATCCGTTTTGTTCAAATTTTAAAACTAGGTCTAAAACATGCTAATGACTTACGTTTTTTCCAGGATGTAGCGCATTAAATGCTGTAGCAGTTTGTCGAGCACAACGGTTTTTAGAACCATAAATAAAAATAATTTCAACACGTTCGGCGGTTGTGTAAACCATATTTGAAAAATTAATAAGAGGTTTAAAGTGTTACACAATCACAATAAAAGTAATGACAGATGTCAAATTTTAATAACATATCGATTATTTGCAAAAAAAATTATTATTGAGAATTCTACAAGCAAATGTCCAAACACAAGTTATGTGAAAGCTCCTTTAATAACAAATCCTCTGATAAACAATATTTTGTGTTATTTGATTTACAGATCGTAATTTTTTTACAATCTTTTTGAAGTAGTGATTTGATTTGATACTAGTAGCGATAAATACGAAAACATACAACTAAAGGTGCCTAAACTTTTCTTTGCTTTTTTCAACAAAGTAATCGATTAATTAACGTTTTGCTTAGTACTGATGCGTTCTTAAAGGGCTTTTTAGGGGTGCGATGACTGGAACCTAAGGGGTTCGTTGTAGAAGACCCCCCTTCTATTAACAGGTACAATTTTTTCTTTAATAAAGGCATGGCGCATTTTATGGTTGTATTTAGAATACATCATTCTTAAGACCGTTACTCTTCCATTGCAATTAAAGTGTCCACATATTATCTGTGGTAGAGCAAAGGATTGGTACAATTGTTAATTAACCCAGATAAAGACGTGCTACGTCAATAACAATACCAGCAGTATCACGTATACGCTGCTGTATTTGAAAATATACATGTTTCCACCGAGTGTAAGTGAGTCTTAACACTTTAACAGCTCTCCTTAGCTGCCCTACATTTGTGAACCTCCATAAAGCTAAAAAAATTACTTCAATTTGACCATCAATTTATAACTTAATGGAATACAAATATATTGGTTGTGTACTTACATTATATAACACAACATATTGTTTCTATACTTGTGACATATCTTTTTTTCTACTTATTGCGCTTGTGTATATTTGTGTCCACGCTCGTGTCGGTGACTAAGTGTTTGTACCTGTGTTTGTGACTATGCTTAGTGCCTTTAATTGTTTTTGGGAACAAAATGTAATCGAAAATGAACTTATGATTACGTTCAGGACCCTTTTTTTGTAAGATAAGGCAATTACGGACTAGTCAGAAGGAGAACAAGGTCTACCACTGAAAAATATCCTATAATACAATTTAGTATTTAGTTTAGCTGGCGCCAATTGTTCGGGATACATAAAAAATAAAATAAAATGGAATAAAAGCAGTTACCAATAAAATAATCAATCACAGCATCATCTGAGAAATGGTGCATGGATGTTACACCTTGTCGTAGCAATAAACAACACATTAAATAATTAAAGCTTTAATACGATATAACCATAAATTTAATATTCACTAACGAATTCAAAGAAATGGTATTCATAAGTACGTAAATACATAAATAAAATAATATTACATGAAATAAACAGTTATTGTTATAAAAGCATGGTAGTTAGCTAACTAAATTTCAACTACTTCACCCGTTGTGCTCAAAACAGTAAATAAATGCTGAATCGTAAGGTAAGTGTAATAATAAACAAGATATAATAATTATAACTAACGACAAAAGCATTTAATCAAGTTACGATATTGTATTACCATTAAATAATCGATTTAGGCTACGAAGACATTTAAATGTTTAAGAGAAATTGTTACAAGTAGCAACTTGAAAATATTTCTAGATACTACAACGTCCACTAAGTCACAAGACAACTAACTAAATTACGAGGTAAATTATTATAAAAAACAGCTGATCGTAATCTTTATCCAGGTTTATACTTTTGTAACCAATCTTTCCAATGTTCATACCATATGAAACAACCATTGTTGGACTATTAACATATAATATTCGATTTGGTAATGTGAAGTAATGATTTGATAATTCCAACATATTAATTCGTAGAATCCAACTATCATACAAGTAATTAGTATATATTTGTTATCCAAACAGATATTTTGCTTAGTGATTAAAATGTTCAGAAAATAAAACGTAAAATAGGAAATTAATACGATACCCGAGAAAGTGTATAGAAACCTGGAAACCCATGTAAAGGTTTCCGTGTGGTAAGATAATTTACAGATACAGTAATATGCCTACGACATTACTTATCTCCTCTAGATATAATTTAAGTAAGCCATTAACATCACAAATTAACACATTGTTAAGGTAGATGACAATACGTCTTGGATGTGTTAAGAACACACCACCATTATTACATCTTTTCCGGTTTAACCACTCAGACATGCGTATATTAACAAAAGCTAATTTTCAGATTGGTCGCATTATACAGTAACAAACCGTTACAGTATTATCATTAACAATGTTGTGCTTTAGACTGCAGTAATAATAAATTTGTAAATTACATTTTATTAAACACTCATACGAACACAACATAGATGATACATCCTTTTTTCATGATAATCTATAAAAAATGGAAATTATTTTATAAAAATTAGCTAAATATTTAAGTAAGTATTTTCTATTGAATTCGGAATAACGCCAATACTATTACAAACAAACAAAGACAGAATATTTACTTAATTTAAATTCACAAGTAATGTACTAAATAAACATTATAAAGCGGACATTAAGCGAACCTACAGAAAAATAATAGCTATTATGCACTACTAGAACCAGCCCTCTTTTGTTTGTTAATCGGGTGCGCTTTAAACAGAAGCGCGCGCGCACACACGCACACACACACGCGCACACACACCACACACACACACACACACACACACACACACACACACATACACATACACACATCCGTAGGTATGCAACATTTTTTTAGCATTTTTCTGTAAGTTCTGTAATTTTCATTTCAAAAATTGTGTACTCTTAAATACAATGGAACAACCTGTGCATAAATTATGGCACATACATTAGTCTTATGTTTTAGATAGATAAGAGATTTTTAACAAGTACGTAAACGTTAATTCACACAATTAATTGTATTTAAAAATATTTGAAAAATTATACATGTTTTGTTTTGTTGAAGAGTAACAGAATATTGGTAACGGTACAGTACCTACTGACTAAATTAAAGGAAGCCACTACCTTGATTGTCGAATTCTTTAACATTCTCTTGACATACCACACTGCTAATTACTTTCTCACATTCACGATGATGTAGATTTACTATAGGAAGAAGAGTTTTAAAAAAATGCATTGTACAGCTCAAAGTTCCTTCACGTAACCTTCGAAAAACTCTACCTACAAAATAAAATCCAGAATTTAGTTAAGCGCTTGGCATAAGTATCTAATTTAACAAGTAGGTACTGAAGTAATATCTTCACATTCAAAAAAATGTTTGCAATTCATTATTGGTTAAATTTATGCAATGGCGTTAAGGACGTTACTTTGTCGTACTCTTAATTGTTTATGTAGTGGTGTTTATAGTAAAGGACATAATATTAATTTGGTTTGGATTTCTGGGACCCTGATAAATGTAAATGCAAAGCACAGAGCTTTACTTTAAACGATGACTCGTCCCTCCCTAAAGGTAGTTTAAGGGGTTGTTTTTTTTTATGGGATTTATAGGAGTTCTCTTCCTGTTTATAGTTAGTTTTGAAGCATTATATCGGTGCGATTAGTTGCCTAAAATGTGTAGTAAAGGACATAATACTTATTTAGTTTGGGTTTCTTGGACCTTGATGAACGTAAATGCAAAGCACAGATCTTTACTTTGAACGATGACTTTTCCCCCCTAAAGGTAGATTAAGGGGTTGTTTTTTTGGGATTCATAGGAGTTCGCTCCCTGTTTACAGTTAGTTTTGAAGCATTATATCTGTGCGATTAGTTGCCTAAAAAGTGTAGCCGCCTGTAAATTGTGCCTTGGAAATAGTAAGATTTGTAAGTGTATGAATCTTGCGAGCCTAAGCAGCTTAAAACCCGCGGAGAAATATTTCTTAAAATGCTTCTATGCAGTTTGTCTTGGGTCAGTTGCAAAAGCGTCGAAACTTGGTCGAAGGATTTGAATATAATATTTGATCATTATTTAAAATGTGTTTATCTTCAAAACCGTGTAAATCTTATAGTGTTAAACCTAACGCGTAATCCCTCTAAATTACTTAAAAAGTAGTTATTCCGATTACTGCGTACACGTGCAAGCCACAATGAAACTAACCATTCCATTGAATTACGAGCAAATTTTATCAATGTGTAGTGCCTTGTTGAAAAGTTAATTTAAACATTCTTTATGTTACCTAACGGCATCAATGTCGAATTAATGACTACCGTTTGTTGAGTCAATGCAGCTGCAATTCTCAATAATATGTTATGTTCATCGTTTTGTGATAGCGATCCTAGTTTAGCAATGAAATTGAGCAAATACTCGATAAGACATGCTTCCTCCTAAAAATAATAATTACACAAAACATAGAACATTTAATTGCAATTATTTATACCAAATCAAATTTAGACAAACATTTTTCGACTTGTTTGTAATGAATTACGATTGTTTCTAAATGTTCCGTTCCTAAAATAGGATTTTTAAAATCTTCTAACCAGTCCAGAAGTAAATTTGTTAATATATTGACGTTAGTTTCAGTTTTTAACCGTGCCCATCCTAATTGCGAAGTATTGATTGAAGATTTGTATTGCAAAATTGTTTGTGATCTGTTTGAATTATCATTATCTAATGGTATTAGTAAAGATGCGATTATCTCTGGCATACTACAAATTTCTTTTGGAATATTACCGTCGTCCCTTTGTTTTTGAACCATTAATTCTTGAAAGCACATGTTTTCGTTTAACATTAACTCTTGAACATCGTCTTTGAGTTCCTCTCCATCAAGAGTACTCAAATCTAAAATTAATGCACAGATTGAGTGCCAAACACTAGAATTGATTGAATTGAAAACTAATTTTGTGCAAAAAACCTATAGAAAAAGTTTTGTTTACCTGAATATGAATCACTGCATTTTTCAGATAACCCTGTATTTTCATCACATTCAGACAGACTTGGGCTAGTGGGCAGTGAATTACATGTATAACTACTGCACGAGGAAAGTTTTATTAACTCTGTACTTGATTTAATATCTAAAAATTCGAGATTATTGGGTTTGTTACTTTGTATTAGGTAACATTACTGTCAACGCTGTATATCCGAGGTAGATTGTTTCGATGTTCATTATAACCACTAAGTTTCAAGTACAGGAAGTTTTGTGTAATTGACAAAGTATTTGAAATAAATTCATCCGATTGACATCCAGCTAATTTCAAAATTCTTTCACAAATAACATGGACAATCTAAAAAAAAACAGTATTAGAAATTTTAACTCAACGTTTTCTTTATCTTTGAAGGTTGTTTAATTTAAAATCGATTGTGCAAAAGAAACAGGCCGAGGAGCTTTAAATGAAATGATAGAGGGGGTTAATCCACGAAGAGAATTAATCCCACAGAATAATTCATAAATTTAATATTTTTTGGAAATACGAAGAGTAGTATGAATAGTTGGCTTGGGTAGGGTCTCATAAAAAATGAAGTTCTTAACACACTCGCCCATTCTTAGAGAATCCTATTGGAAAACTAACAAGGCTCGTACACCCAATAATTTTTGGTACACTTTTTAATGCAAATAAACTAAGTCAATTTAAACCGTCAATATAGGAAATACTTTTTGACAATGCTATGTATTGTATTGACGGTTTGTAAACATTTGCTTCCGTTGTGTAACTAACTCAAAGTAGTATTATAAGTTTTGTATTTGCAAAATATAATTGTATAGTATAATATGTAAACTTTTTGACATGACCATAGCAATGTACTTTGCAGCAGGTATGAAACAAATCTAATAATGACTAACATCATGAAGTTGAAGAGTTATAAACATCCGAGACACCCCTTTGTGCCTAAGATCAGAAACCTTTCAAAAAGGCAGATTAAGCCAATAATAATCAATGGTAGAGGAATACAAAAAAAGTAACGGAGAATTTTTACGTTGTATAATAAATTAACAAATATGGAGCTCGACAAATTAAGTATATACAAATTTAATTGTAATATGGACAGCCAAAATCAAAATTATCAGGAATTTCTAGTTCTCCTTTAAGACTTACATTTGAGTGCAGTTAATTAAGAAAAATCGGTACATGAAACATTAAACCCCTATATATAAAGCAGCACCAGAAAAGATTCATAATCTGTTTAAGACATAATCTGTCTAGGTGAAATTGCTAAATTAAGAGGAAATTCAAAATTAACAAATATAAGTTCTACCAGTCTGGCAATGATTGAAGACTCTGAAATGGAGTACCAATTGATGATGAAAACTTTGCTTCCATTTCTCAAAAATCTCCAAAATCCCAGAAAAGTAAAAACACGTCATTGGATAGTTTAGGCTGGAAAAAATAAGAGGTAAAAACCTTCAATTCCATTAAATCAATTAAAAATGTTCCTGAAGCTGGTGTTTAACTGACCACAAACTAGTAGTAATAAAAAAACAGCAATCAAATAAATAATAAATAGAATACATAATGAACAATGTAAAAACAAGGCGAAATAAAATAATCATAAGTAAGGAGAAAAATAAGACAAATAAACCGTGCATGACTCGTAAGATATTACAGATAATGAAAAATAGCGTTTGTCAAAAAAAAAAAAAAAAAGATTCTACGTGTAAATATGTTAGAGAAGAAAGTAAGAAAGCTGACACGTAAAGCTAAACAAAAACGACACAGTGATTAATGTGCACAAATGGAAGAATAAGAATAAATAAAAGATGTTTCATGAAGTGAACGCAGTCTACAACTCAAAGCGCATGTTACATCTTTCTTGGGTTATTGTAGAGAATGGGCACATGTCGGGTGAAGAAAGATGTCAGTGATTGGATGGAGAAGTTTGAGTTATGAGCAGCTCAAACAGTTTTGATATAAAATTGATTGATTAATGGAAATAACAAATAACCAAGTTTTTAAAAAAACGAGAGTGAAAACATGTATTTGTATACAAATAAAATAATAAAAAGCTACATCTTTGAGAAGTAAAAATGGTCAGTTGCAAAGAAAAATAAAACACACTTCCTGTATCAATAGTCTGAATATATGGAATTCGTATAAAACTAAAATAGCCGTAATCCGTAAGAACGATAACCATAGAAAACAACAAATACATCGAAAGAATACAGGCGGTGATGAACAACCTCCAATAGTATCTAAGGAAATAAAAACGTTTCATGTAGCGATCGTAATCTTCAAATCAAAAAGCCACAACCTTAACATGTTACAACTTTCCTGTGTTATTGTACAGAATGGCGACATGTCGGGTAAAGAGAGGTCAGTGATTGGATAATGAAGTTTGAGTTATGAGCAGCTAAAACAGCTTTGACATCGAATTGATTAAATGAAATACCAAATAACCAAGTTTAAAAAAATGAGAGTGAAAAACTGAATTGAATACAAATAAAATAATAAAAAGGTACGCCTTTGATGAAAGGAGTAAAAATGGTAGCTTGCAAAGAAAAATAAAACACATTTCCTTTACCAATAATCTGAATATAAGGAATTTGTATAAAACTAACTGACTCTCGTTAGAAAACATATACAGAAGTTATCTGGACAAGGAAAGATCCATTACAGATAAAAGGCAAAGGTGAAAGTGATCTGTCGATCAAAGAGTGCACTAAACAGTCCATGTATAGCGAGTGTAAATGGAGTAACATAGGATAAGTTTAAGTGTGGTTCTATGTTTGTAGAAAGTACAAATGGTAAAATGTTGAATTAGGAGTTTTTTAAATCTTGATAGAAAAAGCACGATATATGAAAAGTGTGAGTGGTAAGGGTAAGATAAAATCGGATATGCACGAGAATAACGTAACGAGATGGCTCTAACATGTAAACCAATTGAAGAATAACTGAGTATGATGAAGAGAAAGTTTGACAAAAAAAGGTATATGAAAAAATGTGGAGTCTGCAGAGGTGTGTAAAGGTAGTCTGAGGAAGTAGTTAACAGCAAATATGAGTTATGACTTCATGTTTCCGGGTCGGCACGATGCTGCGTGGTACTTCTGGCTTACACATACGTTACTTGTTCTTTTTAACGGTGAATTTTTTCTGCACCACAAGGATGAAAGGCTCAATTACTATTTATTAGTAGTTGTATCCTGTTTCTATCTTACGTGTATAACGGCACGCTATATACGTACCGTCTCGCCTCATTGTGCTTTTTATGTATGAATTTGTTGTTGTGCGCGGGTGTGTGAATGCGCGTGTGCGTGTTGGTGGGTGTATAAGTGTGGGTGTGTGGGCGTAAGTGTGTGTATGTGGGCGTATGTGTGGGAGCGTGTGTTCGTGTGCGCGTATGAGTGGACTTAAACGTCTGTGTAGTATGTGTGTGTGTGTGTGTGTGTGGGTGCGTGCGTGCGTGCGTGAGTGCGTGCGCGTGCGTGCGTGCGTGCGTGGGTGCGTGGGTACGTGCGTGCGTACGTGCGTGCGTGCGTGCGTGCGTGTGTGTGGGTGAGTGGGTGGTTGGGTGGTTGGGAATGGGGTGGGGGTTAGTGGGCGTTCGGGCGGGCGGGCGTTCGGGCGGGCGGTCGGTCGGTCGGTCGGTCGGTGCGTGCGTGCGTGCGTGGGTGCGTGCGTGCGTACGTGCGTGCGTGCGTGCGTGCGTGTGTGTGTGGGTGGGTGGGTGGTCGGGTGGTTGGGAGGGGCGGGTGGTGGGTGGGCGTTCGGGCAAGCGGGCGTTCGGGCGGGCGGTCGGTCGGTCGGTCGGTGCGTGCGTGCGTGCGTGGGTGCGTGCATGCGTACGTGCGTGCGTGCGTGCGTGTGTGTGGGTTGGTGGGTGGTTGGGTGGTTGGGAGGGGGGGTGGGGGTGGGTGGGCGTTCGGGCAAGCGGGCGTTCGGGCGGGCGTTCGGGCGGGCGGACGGTCGGTCGGTCGGTGCGTGCGTGTGTGCGCGTGTGTGTGTTTGTGCGTGTAGGTGCCTGCGTACGTGTGCTCGACCTAGTGATTTCTAGTGGTGGTGGTGGTAGTCGTAGAGTGAGAAGAGGGGCAGATTCTATTTTCTTTCGTTCGAAATAGGTCAAGAACTTGAAAAGCGGTTCATTCAAATTTGACGTAAGTATTTTATCGAATCGACAGTGGTAAAGTTTTTCTAGTATGCTGACTCAAATTTTCTATGCAGTTATTGAACGTTTTAGTTCAGTTATTTCAATAATTGTCATAATTTCATGTATTCTTTGTAGCGTTTTCAGTAGTTTTGACGTTTCCGAATTAATCTTCAAAATTTGCCTGCGCCTAAAAATTGTTAATTGCATAAACGATTGGATTGCAATTAGAATGTCTTGCATTTATCTGTAGATATTTTATCTTTATTCAGTAAATAAGCCCGAGCTTTAGTTTTACACTTACGTTATCCACTTTGGAGCTTTTCTTGATTTTAGTTTCGTTTGAGCGCTGTTAATTGTTCTTCTGTTAAGTGTAAGTGAAACCAATCACATTACAAAATAGAGAAAAATTGTAGTTATATGTAGTAATTAAGTCATAATTTGACTAGCTAGCTTTGGTTTTATACGTGCAGCTTGTTAGCTAACTTCTAATAATTGTACCACTAACTTCCTTGATAAAGTAAAAACGGCAGACCACATTCTTTGATTTATTTACAAATTTGTAGCAGCGGGATCAGTTTTGCTAGTGACATAATTGACCATGTTTCTGAATAATGAGCTTACACGGATTGGAAACTTCATAGATAAAGGCGATAATCTAACGGTGTCAAGGCTTGTGTCTAAAAGAGACACCTTTTCGTAAATGTATTGGATATTAGATAAACGCAAAACAAAGTAACATGGTTGCTCAAAGAGAAAGGGAAAAATTGATGGTAAAGTTGGATTACATTCCATGTCCATAGGATCTCGAGTTGCTCTGCTGACTGAGACTTATAAAGTTTAATTGCGGTGTATAAGCAATGGTAGTATCGGTAGACATAAATTAGTAGGTTTGTCGCTTAATCACAAATTCGTCGGGTTCGGATTTCTAGCATAAATGTTTTGTAGTATGTTAAGTAGCATAATATCGTTTTGTAAGACCTTGTTCACTTTAAAATAAAGACATTAAAATAATTGAGTTCTCTTTGACTTAGTACCAAGGTGGTATGAGTAGATGATTCCCAAATATAAAAGCCGTGACCCAGGTTAGATTTGATTTCTGATGTATAAAGCGTATAAAAGTAGGCAGAAGAGAAATATTTCAAGACTGAAAACGGAAACCTAACGTTTAGTAGCCTTTTGTAATAGATGCAATTATTGATCTAGGAGATTTTTACGACAGTCGTTTGCGTAAATTTAAATAAGATTAATGTGGGAGTGATGCTACCTCCACGCGCGAATGCATACCCTTCAACGCTACCTCCACACAAAAAACACGCCCTCGCATTCGGGTTTATAAGGGAAGCAAACCAGCCAAAGGATCATTCTGCTCCGAAGTTTGTCTACAGCCTGGACAGGGTCAAGCGCCCTGCATCGTTGTTTTTTATAGTCCGGATCGAGGCGAACTAGTGTTCTACACCGGAGTTTCCCACAACCCTGATAAGAACAACCTAACCCCTTGCGCCGGTGTTTCTTATATCCCGGACAGGATTGTTACAGAGCCAACTGCCCGCTGCCCTGTAAGTACAGATGGTACGCACCAAAGCCGCTGGCCAGCACCGCCGACAACGGAACGACTTCCGGGCCTTCCGACAACGATCGCCCGTGCCTTCGATGGTTAGACCGCTCCCCCGACGCCGAGTAAGCACCTTCACCCGCTCGAGCGCGCCGGCCGCACCTTGTATATACGATCTAAGTTTAGTAATTAGTGTGTAAATAGTACTGTAATGAACAATAAACGATTAAGTGTGTAAGTAGTACTGGACAATAACGATTATACCAAATTGGCGACCCCGACGTGATCTAAACACGTAACGAGCAGTAAAATACGCCAGTGTAACGGACAATAGGCACCATAAGACCAAAAACAATGAAAGTGCGCGAGTGAAAAAGACAATGAAGGAGCAACAATAGTTAATGCAAGTGCAACGTGTTCAAATACGGATTCCGCCGTTCTGGCCAGATGACCCGGAATTATGGTTCGCACAGATCGAGAGTCAGTTCCACATAAGTGGCATCACGGCAGACGGGACGAAGTACGGACACGTGACAGGCAACTTGGAGGTTCAGTTTGCAAGCGAAGTACGAGACACCCTCACAACACCTCCAAAAGAGGACAAGTACCAAAAACTCAAAACCGAGTTAATGCATCACTCAGGAGTAAAAAACCAAACAGCTCCTAGAATGAGAGGAGTTGGGGGACCGTAAACCATCCCAATCTTTACGGCACTTGCAACACCTAGCGGGAACCGCAGTCCCGGAAACGCTGTTACGATCCATTTGGTCCACCCGTCAACCATCAAACGTCCGAGCAATCCTGGGAACACAAACCGATGCTAATCTCTTATGCGTAGCCGTCCTAGCCGACGCCATCATGAGCACCACAGCCATTTCACCCCTTTGGGCCCACGGTCAACACACTAGACGACACAATCAATGAGCTGGTTAGCGAAGTAGCCCAACTAAAAGCAAACCTACGAACTAGGACGCAAAATCGAGTACGAACACATAGAAGGGAACGAAGCCGTTCAGTACCCAAAACCTATGATACGTGTTGGTACCACCACAAGTTTGGAGACAACGCAAAGAAATGTCGACCGCCGTGCAAGGCAGCGAGAAACAAGGGAAACGAACAGAGCAGTCGCTAATGACGGCGAGCGATGCTCAAAGCCACACCTGCCGTATTTTCGTTACGGACAAAAACTCGAAGGCGAAATTCCTGGTGGACACAGGAGCGGACGTGTGCATTTTTCCACGGAAATTACTCGCAGAAAAACGACAAGTCTCGCGATACAAACTCTACGCAGCTAACAATACCGAGATCAATACATAAGGGGTAGAAGGCCTGGACCTTGATCTCCGGTTACGAAGAAGTTTTTCATGGGGATTCATCGTAGCGGATACGTATAAACCGATCATAGGAGCGGACTTCCTATCTTACTACGGATTCCTAGTAGATATGCGCCAACTAAGATTGTACGACACAGCCACGAAACTCGCGGCACCAGGACGACCAACCAACGAGCCGCACGACAAAGGGGTTAGCACGATTAACAACAGACATAAGTACCACGAGTTGTCGAAGGACTTCCCCGCGATCACAAAGCCAGCTGGCCTACACTCCACAAAGCACTATATAGTAACGACAAAGGTTCCGACCGCGAAGATTGGCACCAGATAAACTTGAAAAAGCGAAGGAGTTTAGAATCATGATACAACTGGGCATCGCACGACCATCTAAAAGCCCATGGGCAGCGCCATTACACATGATACCAAAGAAAGGCGCAGAATGGAGACTATACGGCGACTACAGGACGGTAAACGCGCGAACACGCCCAGAACGATACCCAGTGCCACACATTGAGGACTTCTCGCAGACCTGAACAACAAGAAGATTTTTTCTACAATAGACTTAGTAAAGGCCTACCACCAAATCCCAATAGCGGAAGACGATGTACCCAAAACCACAATAACTACACCATTCGGATAGTTCGAATTCCCCTACATGACGTTCGGCCTACGAAACGCGGCGCAGACGTTTCAGAGATTCATGGACGAAATGACACGGGACAAGGCTTTCTGTTACGTATACATTGACCACATATCGGTAGCATCATCGTCGGAAGAAGAACACGAAATGCCTCTACGACAGTTATGCCAGAAATTGCGAGACAATGGGATTATCATCAACCCGGCAAAGTGCACATTTGGAGAAATACAAGTTTCATTGCTTGGCTACCTGGTGTCGGAGGAAACAACGCGACTACTACCAGGAAAAGTCAAAGCAATACAAGAGTTAAAAGCGCCCATAACAGCGAAATAGTTGCAGCAAATTCTAGGCATGATCAATTACTACCGGCGGTTTATACCAAACGCAGTCATAACACAAGCGCCATTAAACGAACTATTAAAAGGGAAACTAAAAGGAAATCAGACAATACAGTGGAGCGATAAAGAACAAACAGCGTTTGAAAGTTGCAAAAAACGAATAGCAGAAGCAGCATTACTCACACACACATACACACACACACACACACACACACACACACACACAAGCAGGCGCTAAAATATCAGTTACAACCGACACATCAGACATTGCGATAGGTGGAGTAATACAACAACTGCAGAACGAAGAATGGAAACCAATAGCATTCCTATTACGTAAGCTATCGAACGCGGAACAAAAATACGCATCTTACGACAAGGAACTTCTAGCCATATACTCCACAATACGCCACTACCAGCACCTACTCCAAGGACGACAGTTTACAATCTATACGGATCATGAACCCATAACTTTCGCATTCAAACAAAAACTCGAGAAATCTTCTCCACGAAAATTCAGATACCTAGATTTCATAGGACAATTTTCAACAGACATCCAGCATATATCCGGCGAAGACAACATAGTAGCCGACAAATTGTCCAGAGTCAATCAACTTATAGCAAGGATTAATTTCGATGAACTTGGAATAGACCAGAAAAATGAATGACACAGAATTCTAGTACACACTACGCCTCAATAACAAGTCTACAGCTAAAAAATTACGCATGCCTGGGCACACCATCGAAATCTATTGCGACGTGACCTTTCATCACCAAAGCGTTCAGGCGGCAGGTTTTCGAAAACCTACACGAACTATCGCACCCCGGAGCTAGAGCATCAGCCAAACTCGTTTCTAAAAGATTCGTATGGCCAGACATGGAAAGCGATTGCCGAAAATGGGCAAGGCAGTGCACGCATTGCCAAAGGTCCAAGGTGACCAGACACAACAAACCACATCATCAGCCAGATTCGACCACGTGCACATCGACTTGGTCGGATCACTACCCCTTTCACGCGGATGTAGATACATCATCACATGCATAGACAGTTTTTCGCGATGGCTGTAAACCATCCCGTTGGAAAACAGCGAAGCGAAAACCGTGGCACGAGCATTTGTTGCCCACTGGATCGCATGATTTGGAACACCACTACAAGTCACAACAGACAAGGCACAACTTTTTAAGCAACTCGAAAACGTAGCCAGATTCACGCGGCGCAGAACAACAGCTTATCACCCACAGGCAAACGGACTGGTAAAAAGATTCCACCGACATCTCAAAACAGCCTTAATGTGCCACGACACGAGAGATTGGTACGAAACGTTACCAGTGGCACTGATAAGCATACGGACAGCGTGGAAGGAAGATCTGTCGGCAACTGCAGCGGAAATGGTATACAGAGAAAACATTCGTATCCCAGGCGAATTTCTAAACCACCGGAAAACTAACCCACCCCTTGAACCAGAGAATTACGTAACAACTTCGACGCTACATGCAGACACTCAAACGAGTGCCGACGTCAGCACACGGCACGAACAAGGGTTTCGTGTTCAAGCAACTCGGTAAAGCCACGCAAGTTTTCCTAAGAAACGACACGGTAAAACGCCCACTCCAACGACCATACGACGGACCGTACACCATCATCACGCAGGGGAAAATAACGTTCACGATAGACAGAGGCGGCCAACGCTGCACGGTGACAGTAGACCGAGTAGAACCAGCATACGTCGAGGAGCAACACTACACACCCCAAGCAACTCCCAGCGAACAAACTAGAACTCGATCTGGAAGAAAAATTCGCCCCCGGTGCGATTCGAAACGGATTCCATCACTAGCAAGGGGGTATGTGGGGGTGATGCTACCCCCACATGCGAAACCACACCCTTCAACACTACCCCCACACATAAACCACGCCCTCGCATTCGACTTTATAAGGGAAGCAAACCACCATGATTGACGATTGACCAGGGCTGAAGAGGAGAAAGACTCCTGAACAGTCCACGAATAAGATATATAAGCTATAAATAAGTAAATACTAACCATAAGCATGAGCATATTAATAAAAAAAAGCCAATGGATCATTCAGCTCCGGAATTTCTCTACAGCCTGGACAGAGTCAAGCGCCCTGCACCGATGCTTCGTATAGCCCAGACCGAGGCAAACTAGCGTTCTACACCTGAGTTTCCCACAGCCCGGATAAGAACAACCTAACCCCCTGCGCCGGTGTTTCTGATAGCCCGGACAGGATTGTTACAGAGCCAACTGCCCGCTGCCCTGTAAGTACGGATCGTACGTACGGAAGCCGCTCGCCAGCGTCGCCAACAACGGAACGACTTCCGAGCCTTCCGACAACGATCGCCCGTGCCTTCGATGGTTACAACGCTCCCCCGACGCCGAGTAAGCAACCTCATCCACAGCAACCGAAGTGGCACCATGTGCAGATCGACCTCGCCTGCCGTACGCCGTACACCGAGGCCCCTTCACCCCCTCGACCCGCACCAGCCCTGTACCGTGTATATACGGTCTAAGTTTAATAATTAGTACGTAAATAGAACTGTAATGAACAAAAAACGATTAAGTGTGTAAATAGTACTGGACAATAACGATTACACCAAATTTCCTAATATTGTAAATATTCTGCGACTTTATGACTTGAGTATGAGGTTGTGGAATAATGAAGTTGGATCCCGTGAGACCTTGCGAGGCATCTTCCGTATATTCTTGACATGGGATACCAGTACACCAATCAAATGTGTTTGCAGGATTTACTCCGGAGCCTTGAAGTACTCTCTTAGTTAGGCTTATGTCTAATTGCTTTTTAGATTAGGGTTAGGTTAGATTAGGTTAGTTGTTCATTTAGGTAGGTTAGAGAATATTGATAGATGGATGTTGGAAGTATTGAATGGGTTATGCGTAGAAGTTCGGTAGTGGTGAGTTTGGGAGAGAGGCGAAACATTTTAGAAATTTCGGTCTTGTGTCACGATAACAGGATTCTGGTCATCTAGCCCAATAATTTTTTACCGAGAAATTCTGACCGTAGGGGCATCTTTTGAGTTTTGTTACCTAATCCGGAGTTCTATTTTGTTGTAACTGTAAGGTGTTTGAAGTATCGTTTCAGATACTTCACGTCTTACTATGCATCCCGTTCATCCTCGGCCAATCCGTTTGTTTTAATAAGCACACCCTATACTTAGCGCGAATTGACCGCGTAATAGGTTGACAAAGTTTTTTTTTATTTTAACGTTTCCTAACCAATCCTTGTGGTGCACTTTAAAATCGACGGAGATCGTGACTGCGAAATGAATTTTAGAGAATTTCATCGTTAGATTATACTTTAGAAATGGTAGGTGTGGATTAGAATGTTTAGTGCTCACATTTTATGCTGAGTTTGTACCCAAATAAGAGTAAAATAAATCTCGGACAATCAAACGAAGGAACGATACCTGTAGAGTTTTTTAACTGAAGAGTTACCATCATCATTTCTCTGTTTATTTGTATTAGACAGAATTAATGATGAAGAAATGAAAGAAAGCCCACACAACGATAGAATGAGGTTACTTAAATTTGTAATGGTTTGTCTCGGACGTATGAATGATGCTGCTCCCACGTTGTAAAATACTTTTCTCTCGTTAGGGTAGCAGTATGAGATGGGATATAAAAAGTGAAATGGATTATTAATCTCCGGAAGAAGGAGCCGTTGCTTCTAAATAGTTATTTGTGGTAATGAACCAACGAATAGACAAATCATTTAAGTTTTATTAAAAACTCTCCAAGGATGTACGAGAAACTTGTATCTACACGCTTTTCGACAATTAACAGTTACGGGTCTATTTAAAATAATGATTTCAAAAGTTTTTAAATGTACTTAAACGGGAAAAGATATATTTTGACAACATTCTTTTGTATTTTTAAACGTTGTTTACACGTGTTTTACTTTTTATTTGTATGAAAAACTTAATCAACTTCTATTTATAAAAATATAATCATAAAGTACGTGAATCAACAAGTCTACACCCTTTATGTTTTGTTTGAGATTATAAATAAATTAAAAACCACACGTTTAATAAATCAATAGATTGAAATCTTTTTTACCCTACAAATCAATAAACAGGTTGTTGAATGCATTACGTGCTTAGGATCGACCTATATTTATTACACATAAACCAATATTTTCATGTGAATATTTTCAAATCTTTTTTATATCTTTAAGAATTGTTAAATCTAAAAGTTATAAATAACAGAAACTTCTAGTGTAAAAAGGAAACTTTTGGAGGTGCATTATAAAGACACGCCAGAGTATGTAAAAGTGTAAAATATTGCGTATACAATTGTTGTGTTGCTCGAGATACAAGTATAGTAACTAAGCCAGCTGGAATTCCAAAGCTGTCCAAACATAGCTTTCGTCATTTCATTCGCATTAGGTAAGGTCCGCCAATAGCCCGCAAACCTCGACGTCTAGCCTCGGATGCGCTAAATTCTGCACAAGCTGAGTTGCAACTCATGATTCAACTAGGGATAGCATAGAGGACATACGCAGACTACAGAACACTCGACGCATACACAATCCCAGATCGCTGCTCCGTATGACACATTAAAGATCTCGTGCAAAACCTGCACGGAAAAATGTTATTTTTAATCATAGAAATCGTCCGCGTATATCATCAAATTCCTGTAACTGAAGAAGATATACTTAAGACCGCAATGACCACACCATTTAGGTTATATGAGTTCAAGTATATGACCATACGACTCAGGAATGCATCCCAAATCGGTTTATCGACACCACCTTGAGAGATGTTCAATATTGATAGGCATTCATCGACGAAATACTCGTCGCTCAGAAGACGAGGAACAACAATACAAACGGTTGATTGAAAGAAGAGAGTTCACGATCTACATTGGTCACCTACCACTCATACACGCCTTCATGAAAAAACCTGAGAAATTCTCACGTTGTCAATTTCAACACCTGGAGTACATAGTACCATACTTAATGCACATAAAAGACGTAACCGGGAAGGAGAACATAGTTGACGACACCCTATCACGCATTGAGGTAATAACAAGTAGCAACAACTACCAAGCCTGCAGATGGGAGCAAAAGTTCGAATACCAACTATTCCGACCTCTGGAACAAATAACCGGATTCACGAGGATCCACACATCGACTTATCACCCACAAGCCAACTGAGTGGCGGAACGTCTCCACTCCCAACTCAAAGCAGCCTTCATGTGTTACGCTGGCAAGGAACGGACACAATCATGCTATTCGGAATGCCAGGACAATTCCTTTCGAATAATATCGGAAACCAGGATGTAGAACCCCAAGACTACGCAACTCAACTCCGTAGATACTTCGAAAAAATCATACTCGTATCCGGAACTAACCACCGCAGCTCACACATTTTTCGATTCAAGGAATTCTACAGAACTTCACACGTCTTTGTACCAAACACTTTCTGCAACCACCGTACGAGAGACCGTAATGAAGCGACAAGCTCATCACGACCGAGAAACCAGAAAAAGAAGTATCTATCGCAGCAGACAGAGCCTTACCCGCATTTCTCACAGCTATATAAGCGCCAACAGCTACAGCATTCTTCTTTCAATTCTACGGTCTCTAGTTGGAACGGAATCACACCTATAGCTTCCCATAACCCAGAACATCTCGGCTTTCCATATGCCAAATGCCCTGGTGAGCTATCGTCTCGGTGCACTCTATATAGCTACTATACTATGACACCCTCACATAGACTCTCATAGATACCACGGTGCGCTCCCTATAGGCACGACGTTACGACACGCTACGCAACTGTTAATTAACACCATAAGTACAAAAGTATCGATGCAATGTGCTTCGACAGTTCCGTCATCGGTCGCCTGTTACCGCCGCCGTCAAGCCAATGCCACCTTCGCCACATATGCCGCTGTAGCTCAGGAAGCTACAGCCAATATATACCGTTCCGACCTACACTAGAATCATTCACAGTTGTTGCCGCTCTACGATCCACGCCCTTACGTAGTTCGTGCCTATTAGCGTGAGGAAATTGATTTAAATACCATGTACATAGAAGATTTAGTTTTTGCATAAATACGTTATATTGGTTTAATCTAGCTTATTTGATTAGACAATTCCGTACAAGCAAAAACCGCGAAATAATGAATCAGTGCAAATAAAAGGAGCTTGCATAAAAATAAATCACAGTTGTAAAGAGCGAACGAAGACAAAGGTGACGGAAAAGTTACTTTGAAAGTTGTAATTGGAATTACGAATAATAGAAAAGGTGACAGCTTTGTATAACGATATATTTTTGATGAAGTTGGCGGAACATTATGTCGCTGTGTTCGAGTCAAAATTGCAAAAAAATACGTTTGGAAAGATCATGATTAAAACAATATGAAATATTCCATAAACTATACAACAGTGTTTGTCAGTGTGGGAAGGTGCCTGGGGTGCTAACCTTAAAAAAGACAACCATTTTAAGTATTTTGAATTAGTTAATAGAGAAAGGATGAGAAAATTGTGAAATGTTAAAAAAAAGTATCAAGAGTCGAGAGTAGAGAGAAAAACATCTATGAATTATACAACTACTATCTTGCGAAAGAAGGAGAAATAAGCATTGAAAAATGATACAATGAACCGAAAGTGAAGAAAGTACAAAAAATGAAGTACATGCTTTTGTAGGTTAGGTTAAAAGTATTAGGGTGGTGCAAGAAGTTTTAGACAAAAAAAGCTATAGGTGGGTAAGCGCACTAACCTAACTTATCCACACGTAAGGCGTGAATGTTCAAGTTTTCAACCAAAACTTACTTACCTTTGGTATGTCTTTAAAAATCCTTTCATCATATCCATGTAGCACTATTTGTTGCCTTTTTAAAAACTTCTTAAGTGTAAATGGAACCATATATTTGTCTCTACTTTCCCTAAAATTCTGCTTTAAAATTTAGTACCTATAATTATACGAGTTTTATACTTCAGATAGAACGTTATATTTTGAGGAAGAATAAATTGTGCAAAATGTCGTACGCAAGTAATTTGACCCCTAGTTTGTACGGAACCAGGTCTTTTCAATCTCACGTATTTAATAGCATCATTTGCATTAACTCGTAGAGAGTAAACCAAAAAGCATGCTATTAAAACTCCGGTACGTCCTAAACCTAAAATCCTCTAATTAATAAATTATTTTACCAATTAGCAAATCAAACCTGCGTGGCAATGAATTGCTACACGACCTTCCGTAATTGCAAACGCTAAAACTTTGATGGGGTTTAATAATTCCGATAACGAGGCGTCACCATAATCCCTCCATGCGAAATTGTAGTAGTAAACTATAAACAAAGGTTAGTATAAACAGTTGTATTTCTTTTTCTATTTAACAAGTTGCGTAACCATTTTCAAATCGGGTTTTCTCGGAAACGGCTAATCTGGCAGAATTATTCAAGAATACCTTTTTGAAGCAAAACTAACTGAAAAAGCTAAAACCATTGGAAAAATTTATATAAAAATTAAGGAAAACAAAAGTAATGCAAAACAAGTTTTGCAGGTGTGCCGTAGCGTCGCGTCTGGCAAGGACTTTTGTCGACCGATACCGTAAGAAAAATTCTTGTATCGATAGTAGTTAAATTGCTAAAACTGAAAGATTGGCATACTATGATCCCTGAGATATAAAACAAAAACCATCTTTTGGCCACCACCTTTAAAGCGCCATAGCTCTTTATTGAAGCATTTCCAGACCTATGTTAACATGAAATTTTTTTCTGATCTTTTTGTATATAATCACCACCTAAAGTTTGCCATATGAATTTCCGGACACGCTATACACACACACACACACACACACACACATATATATATATATATATATATATATATATATATATATATATATATATATATATATATATATATAGGTGCCCCGAATTGACACACATCCGGGGACGGGTTAGAGCATAACAATTGGAGATGTTTTTGTCTGCTGCGCTTCGTTTGAGTGCTACAGTGTGGTAAAGATTCTTTTGCGAAATCAGTTTTTTTGGGTTTTATAGCTGCAAATGGTACTTTTGCTACTAATATCATGGGTGGCCAATTCAATGGTGTCAAAAACGAAATTACTATTTTTAAACTTGAAGAACAGCTATACCTTGTGGCGCCCAAAAAATTGGTCGCATTTAGCTGAAATGTCGTGGATAATTAATTAACGTTAGCAATAATATCCTATTTCAGCTTAAAATAATTAAAACTGTAGAAATGGCAGAATTTTAATATTTAATTCGGAAAAAAAATCGAGTCGTTTCTTTTTTGATGACTTTATGGGCCCATAGTCACCAGTGGAATTTCTCTTTGCACAACCTTTGTCTTTTCGGTGCAAGTTCCAGCAGCCGAATTAATCTATAATATTATAATGAACAATACTAATCAATGTTTATGTGTTTAATACCTTTAATTAACAAACTGTCAAAAATCACCGGAAGCTCCCAAAGTGCCCACCTCCTTGAGCAAGGCAAACCCGACACAACTGAGTTGGTTGTGGTCTTGTGACTTGAGGTTTATCTTGGATCTCCCCCGCTGCAGATACTATCCTGGTAACAAGGTATCGTTCGCTTGCAATGTCAGTCCCGTCATAGACCAGACTTTTCATATGGCCCCAGAGATAGAAGTCCAGTGGCATCAAGTCAGGAAAATCTGGTGGACATTGGACTGGTCTATCTCTCCCACTCCACCTGAAAAATTGAAATGTACCTTATTAATTGTCAAGTCGTTTCCAAAAAAACGGGTTAAAACTAAATTTTATTTAGCCAATGAAATGTTGCTCACCGATTAGGGAAAGTCGCATTTAAGTAGGTTTTGACAGGGCCAACAGTGTGATGGCGCTCCACAGTGCTAAAATCACAAGCGGACCCGCAGAGCCAAAGGCAAATCATCCCAGTAGGTATTCGTCGACTAGACCAACCCATAAGTTTACTGAAAAGCGCTGTTGAGCGCCGTGATGGATCATTGATTGGGAATTCTCTTCAGCCCATTCGTGCTGGTTTCTGAAGTTCACAAAGCCATCTATGTGGAATGTGGATTCATCCGTCCACAGGATTCTTTGTTGAAAATCCCTTACTCCACGCCTCCGAACCCTCATGAAGTTAGCGAACGTGACTTGGTGAGCTTCATCCCCGGCATGCAGTAGTTGAGCCTTTTGTAAATGATAATTAAATACTCTTTTAAAACGTTTCAAAAGACTGACCCACTTCGAAGAAGGTGTTGATGCGCTCCGCTGAAAACCGTTCCAGTAGGGTGCTTCGTTGTGGATATCTAATAATGCAAACATGTAAAGTAACATAACGCCACGAGTAAAACAAATAAAATTGGGAAATACATATGAAGTCTAGCATATGAAAATGTAAACTTTCACTATTATTACACATTCTAGAAATATTTTATCCTCGTTTAAATGGTGTATTTTTTTATTTATACATGTTTTTATAATGAAGTCTAGCAGTACAGTAACAGTGCCTACCATACCTACCTAATTTCATACTATCTAGTAGCTTGCCGACAATTTCCATCTGCCAACCCATACAAAAAATGTATGTCTCCATACTCTTCTTTAGAAAAATTCATATCAGCGTAATTTTCTGATTAAATCATTATTAATCACCTGCAAATCAATATTAAACACCTGTAAAGCTGGAGAAATTATGATTACTGCGATTTGAAACAAACCATACGACTTGATTAATTTTTTTTAGCCAACTAATATTAACATTCTGCCATTTTTACAGGTTTAATTATTTTAAGCTAAAATTTGGTATTATTGCCAACGATAATTAGGATTACTTAGCCACAAAATTTCAGCTAAATGCGACCAATTTTTTGGGCGCCACAAGACATGGAGTTTTTCTTAAAATTAAAAAATTTTTATTTCTTTTTTATTTTTTTGCTTAACTGTAACTGACCTTCATTCCCCAAAATGTCACTGAATTCGGGAAAAAAATTTTCTCTGCCATCTTGAATTCTCCATTGTTAGAATTTCGAAAAAAAAAATTAACACCACCGAATTAGTAGTAAAAGTGTCATTAGTTTCCAGCTATCAGGTACTGTTTCTGTAAAAACCTAAAAAACTGATTTGCACTCAAACTCAAACGAAGCGCCGCAGAAAAAAAAGTATTAGTCAAAACATCTCCAATTGATGTGCGTCAGTTCCGGAGACACTATATATATATATATATATATATATATATATGTATACATACAGGGTGTCACAACGATTTGGGAGTAGAATATTACGCCTACACTGTTAATTAAAAAAATCTTATGGCAGATTATAATGGTATATATATATATATATATATATATATATATATATAT
Organism: Vesta saturnalis; assembly: GCA_036346205.1. Classification (NCBI taxonomy): domain Eukaryota; kingdom Metazoa; phylum Arthropoda; class Insecta; order Coleoptera; family Lampyridae; genus Vesta; species Vesta saturnalis. Next base: position 98,575 of record JARFJB010002268.1, on the reverse strand, counting down.
ATATATATATATATATATATATATATATATATATATATATATATATTATAATGGTATGGTTGATATTTATGTTTGTTTATAATTCTTTGTATTGTCAGATCTACTTGTACCGTAATCTGAGGAACACTTACGTGCGGATTTTCTTCTAACCTTAATAAAACAGTTTTCTTCGTTTGTAACGGCACGTTTTTCTACATCTCTTGTTTTCTTGTATATCACATTTCCAGTGTCTTCAAATCGTTCTCGGAGAAGTTCAAACGATTCAGGTCTTGGATGTCTAGCTAAAGAGTACTTTTGTTCATAAATCCTGGATGCCAACAAACAGTTCCTTACAGCTTCTTCCAAAGCATAGATCAGATTAATCAGCTCTTTTTTTGAGAAATTCATCGCACACTAAGTAATCAGTTATTAACGAAGTTACTATGCAAATAAATATCTGACAATTCTTCACGAATTATTTATAATAAGCGGCTTTCATTTGTTGATTTGTTAAGAAATAGGAAGAAGCAAGTGAAAAGCAAGCTATTACGATTCAATGTGCTTTAACTCCATTTTAAAGTTTACAGTTATACTTTTCTAGGAGTAATTATTAAGCGTGCTCTTTTATAGTCCAAAATGTTGTGTTGTGACACAAAACCTATAGCTTCACAGTTTTATTGCAATTAGTATTGTTTCATTTTTGTTTTTTTGTGAATTATAACATAGTCTTAATTTATTTTATGTTTTGACAAATTCAATAAAGGTAACACAATTTTACAATTTTCAACTTCATCACTAAATAATCCAAAAACACTTAGGAATAGGTATTACAAAGTGAGTATCTATTGAAAGATCATGAAAAATGTTATTCAAATCTGTAATAAAATACAGGGTGCACCATTAAAAAAATGAGAAAAATAACATTGAGCAAAATGGGCCACCCTGTATATGTAGAGAAAAGAGTCTGCAATCTAAACGTTGAAGTTAAAACAAGACAAATTCCAAAAACAAATCCAAAATTTGACTCCGATACCTTTCAAGATGGCGGAACAGGAGCCTACTTCATTAACTAATTGTTTTAAATAAAAATGTCAATAACTTTGGAACCGTTGGTCGTAGACCCATAGTACCTACATTATTTTGCTCATCATGTAACAGAGAATTCAAATATATAAAAATATACAGGGTGTTCCAATAAAAAAACACAAGTTTAGTGTAGTGCTCGAAAATGGGCCACCCTGTATATACAAAAATATTGCAACTGTTGACCACAATAATCTGTTATAATATTTATTTTAAATCAACAGTACACGCGTAATCTTCCACCCCGGAACCGTTGGGAGACCATATACACACACACACACACACACACACACACACACACACACACACCACCGCACGCACAGCACGCGCGCACGCACGCACACGCACACCACACGCACACAGCACACGCACACGCACACGCACACGCACAGCCACGCACACGCACACACACACACACACGCACACACACACACACACACACACACACACACACACACACACACACAGACCACACACACACAGTAAATATATATATATATATATATATATATATATATATATATATATATATATATATATATATATATATATATTTTTCCACGGTAGGCGTTCGTTAGAAGTTTATGTGGTTAGAAACAATTTAGAAATCTGAATTTTTGGACTTAAGGGTTGGTTATTTAAGATTCTTTTCAAAGATAATGAATCATTACAAATGTTCCACATGACCGCCAATTTGATTTGTGGAACATTTGTAATGATTCATTTTATCTTTTTTATCACTTTTCTTCTAGTTATGTTCAAATAATTGTTTTATGTTTTTCATTTGTTATTATGCTCTCAATTTTGTTATCTTCTTGTTTTATTTCATTGTTTTAATAAAATAGAATTAAGTTCATTTTATTTTTGAAAAACAATTCAGTTTCTGTCAAAAATCACATTAAAGTAGAAAATATTAATTAACAAGAAAATTGTCGATAATAGGTATAGGTAATGTTATAGCCAAACGATGCATAACTAAATGCTGCATCTATTCATCCAATAATATACAGGTGTCACATTTGAATTAACAAAGTTTTTCAACTTTGAAGATTGTTTAATAGTTCATCAAATTTTGAACACCATGTATGCAATAAATTAATTGTCAATGAGTACTTCAAAAGTATAGTTCTTATGGTTCTGTCTACTTTCCATCAGTCAAAAATAAGTAAGACAAGCAGTGTTGAAAATAGGGTTACATCTTTCAAAATTTTTGAAAAAATCAAGATATCTAAGAAACAGTTGAAAAAAGGTATAGGAAACCCTTATAAGACTTATCCTAAAATTTTGTCAAGAATCCAAAAATAAAATAATATATAGGGTGTTCCATTTAAAATAAGGAAGTTAGTGGCGACTTCCGGTATAACCGGAAGTAACATGACCTTGAAAATATTTTAGAATGAAAGAGAATCTTAAATAACCCTTAAGTCCAAAAATTCAGAATTCTAAATTGTTTCTAACCACATAAACTTCTAACGAACGCCTACCGTGGAAAACCCGGTATATATATATATATATATATATATATAATATACAGTGTGTCCAAAATTGGTCTGTGCAGTGTTGTTATCTTGAAACTATAAGAGATCGAAAGACGGTTGGTTAAATGGAGAAACTGTAGAGAATTTTGAGCCCATTAAAATGACATTCTGAAATCAAGGCTATCTCAAATATTTTTCAAAATATTCGAAAATCGACAATTTAATTTTTAGCTATATCTCTTATTTGAACAGATATAAAAAAATAAATTACACTTTGCCATTGTCACTTTTTATCCTCTATTGATTGGTGGCAGAAAAAAATTAATCCGACGTTTCGTCGATTAGAGACCATCATGAACTATATTTTTTCATATAGGGCGAAAATTAGCCAATGGTATAAAATTAACCCTTTGTTTGTTCTAAATCCAACGATGTATAACACTTAATGACAATTCAACGTTTCGACCCTCATTCTTGACATTTTCAAATATTTCTTTTTTTTATGCATTTTTGAGAAAAAAAACTACCAGCACAATTTATTCTGCAAATGTACATTTATTTCAACTCATAATTCATAATAGGAAGTTTGGACTCACCAAAATCATCATCAAATAATGTCTAATGAACAGTAGCTACCTATTCGTAGATAACTATTTATTACGATATCGAAAAAGCCTTTCCAAACCTTGTCTTAAACAATGACAGATAAGTAACCCTTTTATTAAATTTAAATTTAAGTAAATACCTAACAATACATTTACAGTAGCTACTGTTCATAAGAGATTACTTGATGATGCTTTTGATTAGTCGAAACGTACTATTATGAATTATGAGTTGAAATAATTGTTTCATAAAAAAAATATTTGAAAATGTCAAGAATTCAAACGTCGAATTATCATTGAGTGTATATCGTTGGATTTAGAATAAAAAAAGGAATCATTTTATACCATTAGCTAATTTCCACCCCATATGAAAAAATAAAGTTGATGATGGTCTCTAATCGACGAAACGTCTGATTAATTTTTTTTTGTCACCAATCAATAGAGGATACAAAGTGGCAATGGCAAAATGTAATTTATTTTTTTATACCTGTTCAAATAAAAGAGATATAGCTAAAAATAAAAATTGTCGATTTTCAGTTTTTTTTCGGATATTTTGAAAAATATTTGAGATAGCCTTGATTTCAGAATGGAATTTTAGTGGGCTCAAAATTCTCTAAAGCTTTCTCCATTTAACAGTCTTTCGATCTCTTATAGTTTCCAAGATAGCAATACTGCACAGACCAATTTTGGACACACTGTATTGGGTCTCCCAGAGAGACCTAATCATTAGAAGTATCTGGAGAACCGTTATTAGGGTTTTTATGAAATTTTGGTTCAATATGTTTTCGTATTGGAACTCTCTATTCAAAATATTTTCAAAATTTCAGCACTTCCGGTTAAACCGGAAACTGGTATCAACAGAATTTTTGTTAAATAGGAACATACATATTTTTATTTTTTTCTAGATAAAGCTTTAAATTATAACAAACTTTTGTCCGAAACTTTTTTTTGAATTTTGATTAATGACTTCAGAATTAATTTTTCTTTCAACATTTTTTTGACAGATGCATGCCTTCACTTAAACGGATCTCGTTTAGTTATTTGATGAACTATTTCATTGAAACCTCACAGAGAGTATAATAAAACCTCATTTATTAATAATGCCTACTTAATTTGACATAAAATTAATATTTCGAATCGTAGTAATGTCTTTAAAATGTGGTTCAAAAATAAGTCATATCTTCATTATTTTAAATGGAATGACCCATTTTCCTTGTGCCTAACGAAAGCAGGGGAAAAATAGGGTACATTTGATAAAACATTATTCTATTGTTTTCTAACAGTTTTTCAGTCATTAAAAAACGAATAAAAATCCGAAAGTCCATTTTGAATGAAGCGGGAAAACGTGCGCATGTCTAATAACGCACGATTTGAAATATTCATATAAAGGCTGATATTCCCATAACTGTAAGTTGGCTGAGGAAACATAAATAAAGTCATTTGAGTAATTCAACAACTTTTATTATTGGTTTTTAATTGTAATAAATTATCTAACAAAACTACAAACAATAATACAAAAATAACAAACAGTGACTATTCAAAAATAAGAAGTTATTATTATCTAATAATATGTATTCAAACGAAGTAATTTTCGATCAATTTTGCCTGTATGGCATATGCAATAGGATAGTTGAAAGAACTTGTCGACAATTTAACTTGAAATATTATCAGTTGCCGACACTGGCTCGTAATAAGTTTAACAACCTCAGAAGAAACTTTTTAACGACAGGATCGTGGAAGACAGAACTTCAACGGGCCAAGGTTGGTGTTTCCAGAGAAGATAACGTTGTTATTTTAATGTGTATCCTAAATCTTCTATCCGTGGATCTGTTGCAGGTATTGGCCTTTATAAAGGATTCGTCGAAAGAACTTTAAATGCGAATAAAATACACTCTTACCAGTTCACTCCAGCACAACATCTCTTTCACACCGTCTTTCAAAGACGATTAACCTTTTGTGAATTTGTGTTATTAAATATGCAAAAAAGTCAGGACTTCTTAAAAAATATTACTTGGGCTGACAAAGCTAAATTTTATCGGGGAGGTTCGTTTAATAAATATAACAGACATTTTTGGGCCGACAGTAACCCTCATATTACTCAAGAGTGTGGGTTTCAAAACAAGCTTAGTGTAAATGTTTTTGTCTGATTAAAAACGATTTACAATTTATAGAGAAGTGTTAAACAGTGATCGCTGTGTTAATATCCTAAGTAATGTTACGGTTGATTATGTAGACAGTTTGCCATTAGCAAATTTAAGAGACTTGTGGTATCACCTTGATGGCGCTCCGACTCATAGTACGCTTGATGTTGCCCAAGCTTTAACTAATATTTTCGATGATCATTGAATTCGGCGATTGGGGCCGTGGGATTGGCCACCTCGCTTCCCTGATCTTACTACTTTACATTTTTTCTTTGGGATAGAGTAAAACAGAAGGTCTGTGGTGAATCTATGAATAACATCGACGATTTAGAAAATAAAAATAAAAAAATTCTGAAATGGTTGGTTCTCAACTTAAGCATTTTTCATAATTTTTTCAGTTTTCCTTTGTTTTGTTTTGTTTGTTGTTTTGATTAAAAGTTTCGAAGAAATAATGTAAATTACATATTTCAATGGCCGGTTTACAAAAAGGCGCATAACATTTTTTATAAAATTACTTACTTTAATGGATTTCTAGATTTTTATTAATTTTTTTTATCACTGAAAACAGTTAGAAAAAAGTAAAATAATGTTTTATCAAATGAACCTTATTATTTCTCCCGTTTTCGTTAGGCACGACAAAAGTGGGCCATTCCATTTAAAATAATGAAGATATGACTTATTTTTGAACCACATTTTCAAGCTATTAGTACGACGCCAAATATTAATTTTATGTCAAATTAAACAGACAGTCTTAATAAATCAGGTTTTATTATCCTCTCTATGAGGTTTCAACGAAATACTTCATCAAATAACTAAACGAGATCCGTTTAAGTGAAGGCATGCATCTGTCAAAAATTTTGAAAATTCTTAGTCATTACTCAAAATTCAGAAAAAAGTTTCGGACAAAAGCTTTATCTAGAAAAAAATAAATATATGTATGTTCCTATTTAAAAAAATGCAGTTGATACCAGTTTCCGGTGAACCGGAAGTGCTGCAAGTTTGAAAATATTTTCAATAGAGGTCTCACAGGGACACCCGCCCGGTGTGTGTGTTATATATATATATATATATATATATATATATATATATATCCACTGTCTTTATTATTAAAAATAAGTTATTGGGTATCAGTCATAAATGATCAAATTTATTAAAATTTTTTATTCTGATCGAGCTTTCGCTAAATATATTAGCTTCTTCAGGATCTAAAATATTCAAATAAATATAAAATTGGGCAAAATTAGCAACTTCCAGGATTATTTAAATTTTTTTTTCAATTAATTGACATTGTCACTAAACTTTCTAACTAGATATTAGTTAATTAAGTCTATGTGTGAAAACAAATAGATTTAATAATATAGACAAAAAGAATTTTTTTTTATAGATAGGTTTTGAACAAAATTTGGTTCTAATGCTGATCAACACTCCTGGGGTACAGAATTAAACACTTGGCCATAAAGGCATTGTATTTCGGGACCACTACAACCAATTAGGTGTACAGATATGGATTTTGAGCAAAATTCAGTCCAAATGCTGACCAGGACTCATGGGCCACAAAATTTAACTATTTGTCATCGAAGCAATCAATTTTGTCGAGACCTGAACGAAATTAAGGTGTAGATTTTGGGTAATATTTTACTTAACTATTAACTTACATTCACGGGCTGTAGAATTCAACTGTTAGTCATGACGATGTGTATGAACTACACTCTCTTGTATTTAAATTATTTACTCATTTTCTGCAGAATGCTTAAGTACATGGTCAGGGTAAGGAACAAGGAACGAATATTTTGTAAGTACTTTGGAAGCCACATGGTAGGGAATCAAAGTAAGGCATTAGGTCTTTTTCGTAACTGTACACAACAGTGAAGTTTCTTTCCTAGATCATTTAGCCTACATCCCTTTCCGTTTGGTGCGTTAATGTTAATTGCCAAAACATTTCTTTAGTAGCGAATTAGCGATTTGATCACTCATGCCGTGTTGCTTACAGATAATCCAGAAAAGTAGTCTTGCACTATGATTAAAGTAGTTTGAGTACATGATAGATTAATATTTCGAGAGAAGTGTTTATTGAAGTTCTAGCGACTATGACGTAATAAAGAAGTGATCTATCCTTGCCGGAAAATAAGCCATTGACCATGGATTGAGAAATTTTGTGAACGAAAATGAATGCATCTTAAATCTATTGTAACTGCGTACACAAGCAGGTAGTTTAATCACGTTTTGAGCATCTCTATGGTTGATTGAGTGGGGTTGACCCAATTAAAGACTTTCAGAAAATGTATTTCTTCATTTTCCGTTAATTTTCAATTATAAAATTGTTATATTGTCTATATACGTCACTATTCCTTGAATCTGAATTGTTAAGAGTATCGTTTTTGAACCAACTCTTCTGTCTTTTTGAAGTACGAAAGTTAACTATTTGATTTTCTTGATGTATTATCGCTGTATCGATAAAAAAAGGAAAAGTAAAGTATCAACCATTGCACTTTTTTGAGATTTCGAAACGCGCTAAAGTACTTTATTCCACCCGCGATGGATTGATTTATGTGTTTTTTAAATATAAAAAGGCTCTTATATGGAGTATGATGGCTTTTGTTTCATGATGATGACATTTATTCATAAATTACCGAAAGAACAAATTTAAATTAGCATTAAAAGATATCCAAAATAGAATAATGTGCTTTATTATACTTAGTAATCACCTATTTAAATTGTGTAGTTTGGTTAATGGTAGGATATTGATACGTGCGTGTTTTCCATACAGTATTAGGAATCAATAATCGAGTATAATAAACTACGTGCGTTACAATTAGAAAAATCGCTTACTAAACTCCGCTTTTAGTTGTATATAAAATATCTAATCAACTAAGTATTGAATTGAATAATTTTTGACTCATTTATAGAGTTATTATCGTTTTCGTAAACATTACTACTACTTTTAAAAACATCCAAATTTTTATTTATCTTATAAGAAAAATGCTTCTCACTTTTAACGTTATCCTACTATAACACTCACCGGCTGTGATCAGAATTGTGAACATCAGCTGTATATCGCGTTCGCGAGAAACAAGGAACTAACCGTTAACGCTTCTTTACTAACGTCATTCTCACGGTGCTCTATTAAACTTGATCCCACCATCAGCTAGATCGCCAACCGGAAGTGGAGGAAGGAAAAGAAGAAATAAAACAAGAAGGCAAAAGGGCTTCTGACTATCGCATCCTTAGTAGTCGCGCCAAAAAGTGGCCACATCGCAGAAGACAAGTACACAACGCACGATGAAAAGTTCCCGCTCCAGAAAAGAATGGACTGTCGACGACGACTGTCAATGCTTTCTAGCCCCTTGCGGACACTAGGTATCACCCGGAAGCCATGAAAGCCGCCATTACCAACGAGAGGGTGGCGCTGGTAATTCTTCGTCAAAGGGAGAATTGAGTCACCTTCTTATGTGAAATAAGACCGACGAGGGACAGCCCTTATCCGCACTAGGCAATCAACAATGGAAACAGGATACAGCCAGCCTCAACCAAGGACAAGAGGTTCCTGTAAGAATCTCCGAAAGCAACAGTTACTTTGAGTTACACTAGCGCGACATTAAGAGTGTTCCTTTCTTCAGAATAGAGAAGCAAGAACGTCTGATCCAGCTTGTGTTGGTCCAGATGCCAACAAAAGAGAATCCAAGGAAGATCCGGCAGGTGGATTACATGGACTTCCTTCGTATCTACGTCGAAGACTTGAGGCATAAATCTCAAATCGCACAGTGCCAAAGATTCCATCACGCACAGTTTTGCTACAGGACGGTTGCACATTGCGTCAAGTGCGCAAGACATCACCACTGTAGTGAATGCATTAAACTTCTTGCCGACCGGGTTAAATGCATCAACTACGGTGGTGATCACCTGATCAACTTCAGGAGTTGCCTAAGCTTTGCACGTCTTCTACAGCGGAAGCAGACCGAGGCACCACCACCAGAGCGCCCGAAGATATCATCACCTTGGAAGTTTAGATTTGGCAAATGCCCTACTAGTCATCCGCAAGGTGGTAGAGATACTAGCTAAAGGCGCAAATTGCGACTGAACTGTGGGGAGTGATCCTCATTTACGATCAGGAAGTGTACCCTTTTTCGGTAAGCACTCTCCGGAACGGCGACAAAAGAAGATACTCTGGATCACTATACTATTGGAAAATGATAGTACCGTTATTACTGCGTGTACATCTTGATGACTGCATTAATACTTTTTTCTATTTTAGGTGTTCGATGGCCCGTAACACTGTACCAGCTGGGCCACAACGGGACAGACCTAGTTTACACCAGAAACCAAGTACAACACGACGACTTTTGTTCTAGACACCTACAAAACATCACAATACGATTTCAACAAACATACCACCAATCACACCACACATCAACTGCACAACCCACTCGCTGGGTAATGTACTCTGTATTATATTCCATAATTATATGTTTTATAATTTTAGTACACACTGTTGAATTCAACCGAAGAGATCCTTCTCCAAGGTAGTCTAGCATGAATGTTCCTCAATATTGTATTACAGAGTTTTAGATAAAATTTTATTTATTTAAAAACGTGATTAACATTTATCAATACTTATTACATCAAAGGTGGTACATAATAATGTATTGTGTAATCAGTTTTGTACACTACATCAAATGATTTGCCGAGACTTTCCAAGAAGTTCACCAACGCCTTTCTATTGTAAATATAAATTACCAACCTGTCGGTCACTCACAATACAGATCACTTGTACTGTTATGAAAAAATGCAGATGGAAAGCTGAGTTGAGTCAAGGAAAAATATTCTACACCGACCGATACCTAAAAAATGCACATTTACATTATATTCTGGCGTAACACAATCCATGGTCATAGTGCATAATAATAAGGAAATTAAAACTTTATGTACTACAGACAAAAGAATAGTACACGAGCCGGGTCAAAATTTGACCAAGATTTTATTTGTGCTTCTGGCAAATACAAACTATAACAAATACATCATCTTAAAATATATTCATCCATCGTTCTGGTAGCTTCCAAACCCCCGTTTAAAAAAATTCTTTCGAAGGATGACGTAACCAGTTTTACATCGCATCTATCACTTCTACGTTATTGTTAAATCTGTCGACAATTAATACTTTTGCTGTGACCCAAAGAGAGGATAATCACATTTGGTAAACTCTGGACTATACGGAGCATGAGACAATACATTATAAGTCGGGTTTCGTATTTCTACAAGTTTCCAGGATTCACAATAGATGTCGAACGGCATACAGGCAGCTGGTTTGACATGCGTTGTGTAACCGAAGTTGAAACATTGCTAGATTCCACCATTGGTGACAGTATTGACATATGTAACTGTGCAATCGTTTGTTGAATTAATCAACATATCTAGTATTGTAAGTATTAAAACCCATTTGTAACATCCCCTCAAATACGTTCAGAAAAATATAAAATGCATGTCAAATATGAACTACTTTCGTACAAACTGAGTACTTAATAAGCAAAGTTATACACATGTCATGATATACGTATTTCCAAACCCAAAGACAAAAATAAATCTAGAGAATTACACAATTTACAGATTCTTTTCATTAAAAATCTGTACAAAAATCTACTTTGACCAAACAAACAAAAAAGGTAGGCACCAGCCGAGAAAAACATCGACATGTCATAGACAAATTTATACTAATGTTATGATTGGCACAATATATTTAAAATAGAATAAGAATGGTTAACTGTCTCACTGAATAATAGTAAAAATTATCGAGAACGAGTCGGCTAACCTCAATATTAGAGGTGACTAACAAGGATTACTCAAGACATCAAAACTACCACTAATTCAACACAATCATCAGCAGCCAACGCAATACAAAGTACCGTTAAGAAAAATATCAATACAACCAGTGGAGTAGAAAAATGAAAATGGAAAAAGGTAAGCAGTTAAAATGGACGACAACACGGCATATAAACATGGAGTAGCAATTGAAATCAGCTTAGTAACACCTGTAATAAGCACAATTAAGATACGAATAACAAACGAAATTTTTCGATAATAGCATCAACAGTTTCAAATCTTATAATTACTGCAACATCTTCATATCTACAGGAGCAAACCCATTAACACAATGAACATTAAACTACCATAGTTTCTTTCGGTGTAATGGTTTACTCGCTCACTAAAATCTCCCTAAATGGTTGAAGAGTTATTTTAATAAAACCTCTTACCTCTTTGCTAGGCGTTTTCACTACAAAATTATGGGGACCTGATTGGTTCGAGATTAGTTAGATGTAATAAGGAAATCTAGCCTAATAGGGTGAATAATACTTACTATTATTTTCCATAAAAATATTTGGATCGTATGAGAAACCAGAATCCTCCAATGGTTCACCACAACTAGCATGCTCATTGGGACTTTGTAAGTTAATTATAGATTTTATTCCTAAACTATAACATATGAAGGATATTATTATTGTTAGACAAAGAATACCATATCTCACCTTTGAAATTGTTCGATAACGTTCTTTTTGATAATAACAGTTGTACTTGGACGCGCCATAGCCAATATGTCCTCTGTTATCCTGAAATTTTTGTTGATTGTTATATACATTTTTAGATAGAAACATCAATTTTGAGTTCAGTCAATGAATTAGTTAACTAGGCTACTTGCATGAAATAAATAATAGAACTGCAAACTAAAAAGACCGTTTTAGATGAAAGAAAATAAAATTTTGAGCAATAGTGCGAAATGAGTGAAGAAGGAGTATGTAAGTTAATATTAGAACATAAATGCTAATAATATAAAAGTTAGTGGTCCAGAGTAAATGTCACGTTATGATACCCAAAAAGCATACGCTCAGCAAAAGTTTATTACAAAATTGAATTTATGTTTGTTTTGTTAATTTGATATTGTGGTATTGCTTATGCATACTTTGAATTTTGGTAGAAAAAGTGATATTGATTTTTAAAATGCCTTAGCATAAAGAAGCAGTAGACACGGTCTAGGTTATGTCAGCGCCGCCGACTCGTCACGGCCGATTCATCGCGGCCATTTCATCGCCGAGCCATCTCATCACCGGCCAACTCTTCGCCGAGTCATCTCGTCGCCGAGGCTGATCGAGAAATGATTGCAACAATCGCGGGTAAAGAATGGATTTTTAATGTCGTAGTATTAACTATTTTACTTTAACTTTTGTATTTTGCATCAAGGCATAAACACACTATAAAAATTCGAAAGAAACAAAATTTTTATTAAAATTAAAAATTGTTAGTAGTAGAATAACAAAACATACAAAAAATCCATCAATATACGTTTACTATAATAACTCATTAACGACTGATTAAAATGTAAGAGATGTTAATGTCGGTTAAGTATGCTTCATTGTCTATTAACTACCATTATCGATTTAAGGCTCATTATCGATTGATTAAGAGTTAAGGGAATATTAATGTCGGTAAGTATATCTTGTAAACAATATTTACGTATGTCCACGTATTTGTCAGGATGTCGATAGTATACTCGAAATTAAAATTTAAATAAATTGATGATCGGTATCGTTATTTATACAAGCAAGGAAAAGAGGGCAACAATTTCGTGAACTTGTTAAAAACAAAATCGGCGATGAGTTGGTCGGCGATGAGATGGCTCGGCGATGTGATGGCTCCGCGATGAGATGGCTCGGCAATGAGATAGCCGCGATGAATCGGCCGCGATGAGTTTCTTAATTTAAAATAAACACGTCTTCTGAATAGATCATATGATAATAAATTTACGAAGAATATTAACCAACGCATCGATTCTACCCAAGAATAATTTTTTGGTTGCGTGTAAAACCATTCATGCACTATAATTTTAATGCTTTCGCTTCAAAAACATAAAAAATAAAAAAAACATCTCTAATACTGTAAAAAGGTCAATCATTTAAGTTTAATTTTGAAAGATGTTCACTTTAAAACCGAGCTAGTCATGTGTGCGTTGCGTTACATCCGTACTATCTAGACGAACAATATCATGCTGAAGAAACATACGTCGGATTATGCTTACTGTACAATCCTTAATAATAGTACTTATATTACTCCAAAATAATATATTTTTCCTACGGATGGTTGCTGCATTCTAGTTAAAAGCCGTGTATACTCTTTAACCCTTTCTCATACCTCTAAAGAAAAGCAATATATATATATATATATATATATATATATATATATATATGTGTGTGTGATCGATTGTTGATGCGTGATACACTTTACGATCTCAAACTTGCTTTTATATTCAGACATGCGCGTTTAATCAGCGTTACCTGCTACCTCTTGAATCTTTCTTATTGACTTTACTGTTTCACTGGTAGTATCGCTATGCCGTTTTTCGGGACCAACCATCGTGCACTTACGAACAACCTGTGTCCAGGTCAAAGTTGGTTGACCCTTAAAAGTAGGTCAAAGGTCATTAACCTCAAAAAGATGTTGATAGTAATAATAATGTGGTCCACAACATGCGCAATTATAGCTTCCATCGATGCTTTAGTCCATAAAATTGTCACACGGTCCTCACAAATTATAGTGATCCGCTAAATAGCAGTAGTCTGGATAACAGGCTAAATACGCCGAGGTGATATTAAGGGTAAAGGTTTAACGCCCTACAAAATTTTTTCACGGCCTTCATAACCTTAACAGAAGTTAGCATTCTAGAAAGGCGAGCTAGACATCAGTAGGATGAATAATACGCCAAATAGCAATACGCTGAGGCTCACAATCAGCCTGGATAAGCGACCCAGTTTGCGGGAACTCCTAAGGAGGCCAACAATTGTTTAATAATGGTGACCTTACATACAATTTAAACAAGGAACCCGGTTTGGCGGTAAAGTCCTAAAGGGACTTGGCATCTTTAACAAGGGGGTTCTTTCAAACAGCTTATACAAACGACCCAGTTTGGGGAGCAAAGCACTTTGAGAATTCTGGCAGTCGTTTTAACAAAAGGGCTCCTTACGATCGGTTTAAACAAGAAGGTTGATTTAAAGGAAAAGTCCAAAGCGCAACCATTTTAAAGTATAGAATGCTCGTATGTTGTTTACTAACCAACACACTTTCTTTCATCGATTGTTGAAACTCACTAAGATTACATAAAGGTAGGGATGTGTGACCTCATGTGCATACACATGATGTCACACATCTCCATCTTTATTTAGTCTCAGTACGTTGCAACAATTGGTGTTGCACATTAAACAAATAAATTCGCCAAAACTTGCCTTCTATACTATTTATCGCAGTACAGCTATAGCTGGAAAAAGCATGAAAAAATCTGCTGACACCTACGCAGAGTACTGGTGTTCATCTGGAGAACCTCGGAATTAGTAATAGTCTTTATTGTAACAAGATATTTATATCAATACACCCAAATCAGTTTACGCAGTATTTAGTTATTTCCAGAAAATTTACTCCCCTGTGCACATGTCAGCCTTTGTTCCACCTGTAGCTTTCAATATCTAAAAATAATCAATAGGATATACGCCTGGTGTCTTCTTCTAATAAACTGCTTACAATCTTCCAAGGGGTGGTACACATTTCTAACCCCTTTGTTGTAAATGGTGCCTTCCAGACTAGACGCCGTTGAATCAAAGGAGGAACGTTATTACGTTCGTCTGGACATACAAGACAGTCCTCAATATGGTCCCCAAACTGTTTATTTAGACCTAGGCTGGTTAATTGACGTATAGAGTTAGTATATATTTTTACCTGTACATTTGAATTTATCCAAGTTAAACTGTCAATCCAAACTTCTGTATCATTATCCACAAACACGTTGCTAGCTTTTCGATACTCACTCTTGTTGTCAAAAGTTGTAATTATCGCATAGACGCATATTTTTGCTTTAATAAAAATACCCTCAAATTCCAACGTTTAGTTCAGGTTCAACAGATAAACGTCATCCATTTCTAACCTACTTTGAAATTTCCTAGAACTGACTTTATTTTTTGATTTCCAAGAATTGACCAACTCATCCACCCACTTTTGAGCTAGACAAAGGTTAATGACCTCTGACCCACCTACTCTTCTTTTGGCCTAGTAAAAAGGTCAATGAACTTTGACTTTTTAACTAAGAAAGAGGCCAATGAACTTCGACCTCTCCCTCCCCTTTTTGACCAAGAAAGAGGACAATATATTCCACAACAGTTGTAATTAGTATGAGTAGAAGACCGGCACCTTGGCCGCCATCTTGGATTTTGACGTCACAAGGATGCCCCACGTGGGGGACGCGTTCTTTCATCTTTATTTTTTATGGTTTCTTTTCGGAGGCCTTCTTCAACTCCTAATTATTTTTTACTTGCGCGCGTGTAGGACGCGTTTTTTCACCATTATTTTTTATGGTTTCATCCCTGATTATTTTTGGTTGTATTAAGAGCCTTTTTTGACAGCAATTTTTTGTACTTGCTCACGTGAGGGGCAGATGTAGAGGTTGGACTTGGACTTGTGGTTGGTCTTGGAGCTTGGAGCTGGTCTTGGACTTGGGTTAGGTCTTGGACTTGGGCTAGGTCTTGGGGCTGGGGCAGATGTAGGGGTTGGTCTTGGGCTAGGTCTTGGACCTGGAGTTGGTCTTAGGGTTGGGCTAGGTCTTGGGGCTGGGCTTGGTCCTGGAGCTGGGGGTGGTACTGGTTTTGGTTAGGGTTATTTTTGATGGTCATCTTTAACCCTGATTAAGGTCCTTTTGGTTGTATTAAGAACAGTACCCTGGAGGTTAGGCAAACGCACACGCATACAATGTTGGAAATTGCATAATTACCCTAATAAGGTATTATTAATAAAATTATCGATCCTATAGTTTTAAAATGGTCATATGCTATTGGGTACTTTCGGATGATCTTTTACCTATACAAGAAATTTATTTATACATTCTATTTCTAATAAGGAGGTTCTTGTAAGACAGCACTTGTGTTAGTGATTGAGCATGCGTGGGGGAATTTGAATGGCAGTAAAATTTAATTATAGAACACTTATTTTTATTGTAAATGTCATAATTAAAAAATCCTCAGTGAGTTATAAAAAAAATTACTGACATTCAGGTTATTCTCTAATGAAACAAAAATGTTTTATTAAGTTAATTAATTACATACAGTTATTACAATATTGTTTTCTAAACAAATATTAAAAAGTGGTTGCTGTACCTGTTGGTCTTAATGCATTGAAGTATGTTTTATACCCATCCGACCATTAAAATGTTTGTATATTGTACGCCTTAATATTTTTTAAAGAAACTTGTTACGTATAGCTTAGATGCGTTTTATAACTGTAATTAAAAATCTGTACAAGTAAATAAGATAAATGAAAGGTTAAAAGCACACTTACCAGCTCTGTCAAAGAACGTTTTGGAGAATTGGTTTACTAGTGATGGTCACTGCTTTGTGTTACTCGTCTAATCAAACTAAATCACTTTCTATGTTTTTTACTTATGCATAGTTGATATATAACTGGTTCTCTATCAGTAAAAGTAATTTTTTCAAAGCGATTTGAAAAATATTCATATTGTACATACGGACACACAAATTGCTTATTGAAACGCACTCATTAACAGTTATAAAAAAGCTCATTAAAAGTTTGGAATGTAAAAATTACGTGCACAACATACGGTTTAAAATGACCGTGTATTTTCCCATATTATTTTTATTAGATTTTTTAAATTTGTATTACCATGATTGTTATTAAAATTATCACATTTCTATTAATGATCATTTTGATATAAAAAGGGGTGCGTAAAATTTACCATTGCATTTTCAATTTTGGTAAAACATAATCTCGTTTTGAGGAAACGACCTTCAAAACAATCAATCAAACCAGATGCATAAGAATGTTTTAATTATATCCATTTAAATAGCGAAATAAATAAATTCAATATGTATCTGAAAATGATTTCTATCAAAAAAAGGTTGTGTCTTTTTAAAAAACCTTAGATTTTTATAAAACAAGACCGAACGTCCTAGTCGTTATTGAAAATGCTCAACCACCTATGTATAATATACAGTGCAATAACAAATATAATTCAACTCATTACTTTAAAAATAAATGTGTAATTAAGAGCTGGTTGGTATACATCAGAATGTTATTTGTTAACATGCAATTTAAACACGCGTTGAATAAGCGGTCTTGCTTGCTTATATGTTTTATTTACACAGACCTTTTGAGAATTTTATGTCAAGGGTCCGCGACAAGGGGCGAATACCCGAGCGCAAGTTCCTAGGAACTGTATGTAGTTTCGAAAATATACAGCTACGTGGAGCCATGATCAATCTCTATTACAGAAAAACGTTTGTTAGCTCATACACCACTAGATGGCACCACAAACAAGCTCAAACTTCCAGCCAAGCGGACACGACAGACGTGAGAGATGAAAGGGACAAGAGAAACGCGGGGATGGGAGAGATGAAAGCCACGTTTAATTTCCAACGCTTTTGTTTTTTGTATTAAATCCAATAAGATTGATAGAAACTGGCTTCTTAAATATACAAATTATAAACAAACCCGAAAGTCCATTCCGAAAACAAGATTATTAATAAAAAATTGAAAGAAAACCTAGCGTTTAAAAAATATATTTAAAACAATACATCATTTATTTATTTAATTTAATTACACTGTTATCAGTCTTCTTCTTTTTTCGACTGTAATTCGTCACTATGATCATGCTCTTGAGATTCGTCCTTTCCCTCTAACTCATCGGTCTTCTTCCGTGAATCATCATCATCATGAGTGTGAGATACATTCATCTCATCCACTTCATCGTTTTCATCATCAGCTTGAACAGTTATATTGTAGTAGTTTACTAACAAATCCCTAAAATCTTTAATGCCCTCTGATGTTGGTTCATAAACAGTAGAATACATTATAATAATAATGCTTACTCGCTGGAGACTATTTAGACAGGTAAAATTTTGCGATGCGATGTTTTCATATAGGTACGAATCGCATTAACCGTGCTATAGTTAGATAACCGATCCTATTGTTGAGTACTTACACCCATTCCTCCAATATAATTTAAATAAAATCAAATAAACAAGTTTTACAACACTTTTTTACACAAAAAATAGGTAACATTTTTACACATAAATTACAATTCTCTCTTCATGCCTAATAGGCGTATGCTTTAGTACATCCAATTTAATTTTAATTTTATAATTTAAATCTATACTTTGTCCTTCCGGTTCTCTTTCTAACCAATAATTAGATATTCAGAACGTACGCAGATCGTCGAAATGTAATACGTTTGTAATTTAATTCTTGTGGTTTTATCGGTTTAATACCTATTATAACTAATTCTGTCCCCTCGGATAATCGCTCTAATTTCCTACAGTCTCTAGACTTTATAATACGTTTAATTTTTACATAGAAGCTTCGTTAATTTTATCCATGTCTTGTTGAAGGAAATTTACATTATTCGTATTTTCTAAAGCTTTCACAACATCTATCTTAACAAAAGAATTCCATTAAAAGTGGTAATTCCATTAGTTTAAACGTGCCGTCCTTTCTCTCTCGTGTTCTTCTTGTTTCTCTCGCCTCTCTCTCTCTCTCGCGCGCGCCTTTCTCGTCTCTCTTGCTTCGCTCGCTTCTCCGGTGTCTCCCTCTCTCTCTCTCTCGTTTCTTTCTCTTCTTTCTTCTCTCTCGTTTCTCTCTGTCACTTCTCTCGTTTCTATTGCCCTCTCCCCTCTCGCTTCTCTCTTTCCCGTCAACCCCCCTCGCTCTCTCTCTGTCGCTCTCTCACTCTCGCCTTTCTCGTTTCTCTCACTTCTTCTCTCTCTCTCTCTCTCTCTCTCTCTCTCTCTCTCGCCTTTCTCGTTTCTCTCACTTCTTCTGTATCGCTCTCTCTCTCTCTCGTTTTCTTCTCCTCTTCCTCCCTCTCTCGTCTCGATTCTCTCTCGTTTCCCTCTCGTTTCTCTCTCGCGTCTCTCGTTCCGTCGCTTCTCTCTCTCTCTCTCTCTCTTTCTCTCTCGTCTTTTATCGTTTCTCACACTTCCCCTGTCTGTCTCATTTTCTCTCCTCTCTCTCTCTCGTCTCGCTTTTCACTCGTTTCCCTCTAGTCTGCCTCTCGCTTATCTCGTTCCGTCGCTTCTCTCTCTCTCTCGCCTTTTTCGTTTCTCTCACTTCTCCTGTCGCGGCAGAAGTTTACTGATAGAGAACCAGTTATATATCAACTATGCATAAGCAAAAAACATAGAAAGTGATTTAGCTTGATTAGACGAGTAACACAAAGCAGTGACTTGTCACTCGTGAACCAATTCTCCAAAACGTTCTTTGACAGAGCTGGTAAGTGTGCTTTTAACCTTTCATTTATTTTACTTGTACAGATTTTTAATTACAGTTATAAAACGCATCTAATTTATATGTAACAACAAGTTTCTTTAAAAAAATATTAAGGCGTACAATATACAAACATTTTAATGGTCGGATGGGTATAAAAAATATTTCAATACATTAGGACCAACAGGCAAATCAACCAGTTTTCAATATTTGTTTAGAAAACAATATTGTAATAACTGGTATGTAATTAATTAACTTAATAAAACATTTTTGTTTCATTAGAGAATAACCTGAATGTCAGTAATTTTTTTTTATAACTCACTGAGGATTTTTTTAATTATGACATTTACAATAAAAAATAAGTGTTCTATAATTAAATTTTACTGCCATTCAAATTCCCCCACGCATGCTCAATCACTAACACAAGTGCTGTCTTACAAGAACCTCCTTATTAGAAATAGAATGTATAAATAAATTTCTTGTATAGGTAAAAGATCATCCGAAAGTACCCAATAGCATATGACCATTTTAAAACTATAGGATCGATAATTTTATTAATAATACCTTATTAGGGTAATTATGCAATTTCCAACATTGTATGCGTGTGCGTTTGCCTAACCTCCAGGGGTACTGTTCTTAATACAACCAAAAGGACCTTAATTAGGGTTAAAGATGACCACCAAAAATAACCTTAACCAAAACCAGTATCACCCCCAGCTCCAAGACCAAGCCTAGCCCCAAGACCTAGCCCAACCCTAAGACCAACTCCAGGTCCAAGACCTAGCCCAAGACCAACCCCTACATCTGCCCCAGCCCCAAGACCTAGCCCAAGTCCAAGACCTAACCCAAGTCCAAGACCAGCTCCAAGACCAACCCCAAGTCCAAGACCAACCCCTACATCTGCCCCTCACGTGAGCAAGTACAAAAAATTACTGTCAAAAAAGGCTCTTAATACAATCAAAAATAATCAGGGATGAAAAAGGCCTCCGAAAAGAAATCATAAAAAATAAGGGTGAAAAAACGCGTCCTACACGCGCGCAAGTAAAAAATAATTAGGGGTTGAAAAAGGTCTCCGAAAAGAAACCATAAGAAATAAGGATGAAAAAACGCGTCCCTCACGTGGGACATCCTTGTGACGTCAAAATCCAAGATGGCGGCCAAGGTGCCTGTCTTCTATTAGTAGGCGTTGTCAGAGGCGTTCTCTCGCCTTCTTTCGTTTTACTTCGAATAATTGAAATACTTCAAACAATAATGTAATAGCCCTGGAATGAGTTTGATAGTAATCCTACAAGTTGGAAAATGTTAACAGTGCAGATTAACGGAGTTCAAGTAGGGTCTTTAGGTTTAGGAAACCCTAGCTCTAGTCAGGAGTTCCAACCGGTAAAATTAAATTAAATTTCAGCCTCGATTCAATTTCACCTGTAAATGTTAAGTTGACAACGAATGTCAAATACGGTTTATCCTTCCAATCATTGCCTGCCATAAAATTTAAGGGTACGTTGTTAAGTTAACATTTACAGGTTAGATTAAATCGAGGCTGAAATTTAATGATTTTAGTTGTAACATTTCAAAATCAAAACTGAATAATTTGGAAATGATTGAATTTAGGTACATTTATATTTTTTGTGTTAGTAAAAATGCCGCTTACAAAAATCAAATATTTATGTGCGTACGGAAGATACAGGGTAAAATTGAAAATTTCTCATTTCTTGACCATGCGTGTATCTCGTTCGTTATGAGGAATGTTTAAATTCTGCAAAATCTTTGTTAAAGAACTTTTCATTCTACATTCACTGGCGTTCTCCAAATTTTTATAAAAATTATAGTTTTGACAGAATAACACAAACTTTAATTTTTTTAAAATAGAAATCGTACTTGGCTTTTCCGTATTATTTAGCGCATAAAGTTACCATTGCAAAATGAATATATTAGTTTCATTAAAAAATAAGCGTAGGGATTCGAACATTGTGACACACATTTCCGATTCTATTTTATTTATTATAGTAGGCTTTGAATATTGAGCTAACCATTTCGCCGCTTTTGACGAATCTATCTCGTCATGCGCTTCTCACGCGAAAATAGATTTTGGCGATTGCACTCGTCGTGAACTTAATTTTTACGTATTTATTATTATTCACGGTTTATCTTAAATTAAGGATTCATTTTGAACTTAATGAAGGCGGAGACTTCATAGCTGTAATTTTCGTTGTGGTAGGCATAAACATTTTTTTGTTATACATAACTCATACCTTTTTCTAACGGACCGAGCAGCATTAAATAAATAATTTTCTTTGTTTGTGAACATTTAGACGCATTTACTATATTTGTTTTTAATTCTTGTAGAGTATCCTTGTCTCACAAGTTCTCCTATTAGAAGAAATCCACCGGGTTTAAATTCGGGGACCTTGCTCACCACCTAATAGGTCCGTTAATTCCTATCCCATTGTTGTGAAACTGTTCCGTTAAATGATTTCTAATAACATGTCCGTTATGGGCCGAAACATTGTAATTCTGTGTGGTAATTTGTCAAGAAAGAAAGGGTTAAAATGGTTATGCAAAATATTCAAATAAGATTGGGTGTTTAGATATTCATCGAAAATAAAACTTATTGTCTTTTATGCAACACCATACGTTGCACCCAAATTTGTCTTGATTTGGTCAAGGCACAATTTTGCATTTATTTTTTGTGCCCATTTCCTATTTATATTTCTATTAAAAATACCGTTACTGCTAATGTTCATCACTCCATATCATACTTTTTCAAACTCGTTGGATTCATAGCATTTTTCTACATACCAATTGCAAAATTCTAAGTCTTTCAGCATCTCCAGATATCAGTTCATGCACTGGTTGAATTTTATGACTTAAAATTATTTTTTTTACGTATTTTCGTTTTCCATGAAAATGTTTGTCTATTCCTCTTACAGATATATCATGTCTTTCTGGATGTTTCTGTAAGTATAAATTGCTAGCTTCTGTTGCAATTTCATTGCATTCTTTATATATTTTAAATCATGTCATAATTTTCAGACACTCATTTCAAAATTTTCCTACTATGATTTTTTTTATATAATCAAAGCCATAATAAATAAAATAGTATCAGAAATACATATCACAAATTTTAAATCAATGCAACTTAGTTATTAATAAAAATAATATAATTATACTTTATTTAAAATTAACTTTTAAAGTACACACAGTAAAAGATTAACTCGAGTGGGACTTGAACCCACGATCTTCACTTTGCTAGAGTGGGGCTCTTCCATGTGAGTCATCTAGGAGGCAAGTCACAATCGGTTCAAAATTAAACTGTATGTACTTCCCTAGTTACGATGTATTATAATTTTTATACACAAATTGAAGAATCACAGTCAACTTTTTGTGAATGTCATGTGAGCCCGCAATTCGCTAAGGTTTCGCACATGACAACACGTGACTGATTGTTAATTTTTTATTTGCTGAATACAACACTAATAGATAGCTAGAAATATTGTTTTTTAACGACATTTAATAATGAAGAAGAGCCCCACTCTAGCAAAGTGGAGGTCGTGGGTTCAAGTCCCACTCGAGTTAATCTTTTACTGTATGTACTTTAAAAGTTAATTTTAAATAAAATACAATTAATGATTATTAAATTGAACTTCTGTTCGTTCGTTAAAAAATAATATTTATAACAATAATATATTCAGATTACATTTTTGAAAACGTAATTTTGATACGCTAAATAAATACGATATCAGTTTAAAAAAACATGTTTGTGTAACTTTTATACACATTTGGAACACGCCACTTAATAAAAAAAGTGGCTTAAGAATCAATTTGCGGAATTTAAATATTCTCCATAACAAACAAGATACACGCAGTCAAGAAATGAGAAACTTTCCATTTCTCCTGTATCTTCCGAACGCGTGTAGATATATAATTTCTGTAAGCGACGTATACACTGTACCCTCGGAGAAAAATGTTTCGGTTCGCGTAGATGACGTCACGCGGTCGCCAACAATCGCGTATTTTAATAACTTCAAATTACATAAAGTGGCCGCGCTAATTACAGCAGAAAGATTTTTGGCATATTAAACAACTTGTGACATTATAAATTATATTACATATTAACCATTGTTGATCAATTAATACAATTTGGAAAATTACTCTTCATAACACAATCAACATTGAGGAATTACTACTGTTTCTAATTATACCAATTATGATCATAATATCAAACCCATATCGTTATCAAATTATGAATTCGTTTTAAGTAAAAACTAGATTATTGTGATCATGAGCTCTACCTTAGGCACACGCAATGTAAAATTTAGGGGAAGATAGCAGCTCAGACAAGGAAGTAAGTGAATAATTAATCTTATGTGCACATTTGTTAGGAATGTAAATATATGTACCATAATTAAGAATAAATCAATTTGGAATACAAATTTGGAATCGAATTTCAATCAATAATAATTGTTGAATGATGTTTGTGTAATACGTTTTTTTTTTTAAAATTAAATGATACACTAATATTAACATAATAAGATTTATAAAATAACATATATTTTAACGAACCAAATTAATATTTTGTATACCTACTACGTCACCAAAACCTCCAGATTACCCCACGACAATATTTAAAATGGGACGAGTGCGCATTCGACCTTCAAACATCCCTTCTTCGCGAGGACAGTCTAACACAAAAAAATTGGCACAGTAACACATAATCAGTTTTTTTTTCTATTTCTTTAAATAACAAACGTACCCATAAAGGACATAGAATTGCGGACAACCTGTCCATACGTAAACGGTATTTCACATTTAGCAAACATGCACTTATCATTTTTGTGAGCTCTTCATACTCCGAAGTTGCAGTTGGTTTTCTAGTGGTCAAAGTACCATATGCCAAGACAGTACGAAGCTTTCAGCAGTTAGAACGGCGAAATCACCTGAACCTAAACGTTCTGGTTGCAGGGAGTAGCACGTCACCGCTTCACACACAATGACACTATGAGATCAGCAAAATAGATTTTCCGACGTTCGCATTAGTTGAACGTTTGAAACAGTAATCTTGACAGAGTTCTCTATATGCAGACGCACATAGCCCAATATAAAACTGCGGAGCAAAATTCGGCAGCGGACGAAAGGTTTGATTTGAAAGGTTTGTCAACAGCGAGAAGTGTACTATTTGGGCAATGAACATGGTGGAATGATTTATGAGCATAGAATGCACTACGTGAAAATGACTAAAAGAGGATTGAAAACTAAATGCTTTATACATTATTTTGTATTTATTCCATTTGATACAGTTATTTCCTGCTTATTTTTATGGTTCTTCATTTTTATGCCTGTTTATTTTTATATATCAACCAATGCATGAATAAATACATGTATGTATTAATATTATTATCATTATTATTATTATTATTACTATTATTATTATTATTATTGTTATTATTATTACTATTACAATTATTATTATTATTATATTTTTTTGTTTTTTATTGTCATAAATATAGACATCAATATAAGCACTTTCGATGGCTAAGATCATTGAGTGCTTCCATCGATATCTAGTTGTCCGTCCATCTAATAATTTTGTTTTCTATGCTTCTTGTTAGATTTCTTTTATTATGTTTATGTCTTTCAGGTATTCTAGTAGTTTGTTGAAGTTATACGGTTTAAGCCATTTTTGTATCGTTCCACATATACCATGGTTTTCCCTGTAGTGATGCAGTTGCTGACACTTTTTCACTACGTGTTTCACTGAGAGAGACCCCGCACACTGAGGACATGCCGGGGCGTGTTTCTCTACTAGTAAATGCGAATGAGTCAACCTTGTGTGACTGATGGCAATTCTAGTCCACATGGTGTCCGCTCTTCTTGAGAAATCCCTTTTCATAATTGTCCGGACGTCTGGTATTACTTGCGGTAGCTGACTTCTATTATTATTCCACTGTTCCTGCCATTTGTTCTTCGCTATTTTGGAGATGTTATTAATTATGTCATCTAATGCGTATACATTTTCGTTTATATACTCCTCATTAGTTAGAAGTGATGTTCTGTAGATGGGTATTCTCAATAGCTTTACCTATACCTTCACCGGCAAGACGGGTTATTTGCTGTAATATCGATTTAACGAGGTCATTTTTGGTAAACCGATTCTTAAGCATCCGAATTATTGTTTTTAATGTAAAGCAAACAACTTTATTTTTTTCTGTTGCTTCCAAACTTTTTAAAATTGCAATGTGATAACCGAACTATCCCTTGGCAGTTGCCACACTTTTGTTCTATTGTTTATTTGAACATGACAAGAGATACCTGTTATTTTTATTATTATTTTTTTTTATGAGGAGGGGAAATCCTTTATGGACACCACGGAAAAAGGACGGTGGTAGTGCGGGAGTCTCCTATACTTGGAATACCCACTATAACTCCTCCTCGGTGCATCAGCTACTGAGGCTATTAGAGCCATCCACTAAACGAGTAAGACACAAGCATGTATGTACTTGAATGAAATACAGGTAAGTATACATTGTGCTATTTTTCCGGCTAATTCCTCATAATTTTCTGTAAGTGCCTGTTTCTTTGAGGAAATTTAGCGTGTTGATTATGGCATCTAATTCCACCAGATTGTGTTTCAAATTGATTGTCAGTTGATGTTGCTGTTTCGATAGGTTGTGCATAGGGCAATCGAGTATTAAGTGGGATACAGTCAGCACAACATCACATACCGCACATATAGGACCACCTTCGTCCTTTAGGAAGTACTGGCAGGTTAGTGCCGTATGACCTAAACGCAGCCGATCTAGTTTGATATGTTCGTTTCTAGGTAGATCGACGCTTAGTAAAGGTGTTCGTATATCCGGCTTTATACCTGACAGGTGAGTATTCATTTGTTGCCACATTTCTTGCCACTTTAGTAGTATCTTTTGTTTTAGGTGATATTTGGCAAGAGGGAGTTCATGCTGGATTACTGGCGCTACAACAGTCCACGGAGGTAGGTTTGGCAGAGCAACAGGTGGTATTGGCGGCATACGTTCAACCCCTATAGCTGGTAAGTATTCTTGGAAACGAATTCCAGCTCGTCTATCGGTGAATAGCATACGGTTGCTTGGATGACAAAGGTGGGATGTTATAGTAGTGATGTAACTTGTCATGAGTATATATCGACGGATTTCCAGCGGTGGCACAGCTGCTTCGCAATAAAGCTTTCGACCAGGCTGGTTAGATAGGCACCAAGACAGTAACTGATTTCAACGTTGTGTATTCGATCCAAAGTCTTTAGTAAACTTTTGCAGGCAGACGAGTATGCTATGCACCCGTAATCAATCACCGATAGTACAATAGCCTGGTAAACTCTTAAGAGTACTTTTGGTTCTGCACCCCACGTGGTATGCGCAAGAACTTTTATTAGATTTAGCTTCTTGTCGCATCTCTGTTCCACTTCTGTGATGTGTGACCTCCATGTTAGTTTGGCACCCATGATGACCCCAAGGAACCTAGCTTCAGGCACACACGCTATCGGTTCATCATTAATATACAAGAAAGGATCAAAGTGTGGTTTTCTAAGGCGACATAGGTGCAGACACTTAGTCTTCTCTTTTGAGAACTGGAATCCGACGGATTCGCCATTTGCTACAATGGTGTTGATTGCCACTTGTATCTCTCGTGTAATTTCTCCTACGGTCTTCCCAGTGTACATAAGTGCAACATCGTCAACGTAGAGGCATCTAGTTACGGTATTGTCGACGTTTGATGCTATGTCGTTAATTACCAGTGTAAATGGGGTACAACTCAGGGTTGAGCCCTGAGGTACACCATTCTCAAGTACTCTTGAGCTCGACAGATCTTTCCCAACACGTACCCGAAAACTACTTCCGCTCAGAAAAGAGAACGGATGAGCTGCGGGAGCTTCCCTCTGAGACCACATTTGTAAAGCTTTTGCAGAATAGCGAGGCGTCACGTCATATCGTAGACCCCCTTAATATCGAAGAGTACAATCACCATATGTTCCCTTTTACGAAAGGCATTCTGAGCGATGTTGTCCATCACTAAAAGATGGTCGGTGGTAGATCTGCCTTTACGAAATCCGGCCTGGTACGACACCAGGACACTTCTCTTCCAGCCACCACAAGAGCCTGTTGTTCACCAGCCGCTCTAAGAGTTTCCCCATGCAGCATGTAAGACTGATGGGGCGATAGCTGCCAGGCGAGAGGGGATCTTTCCCTGCCTTTGGTACAGGTATAACAACAGCCTCCTTTCAGTCCTCTGGATATATGCGTTGGTCCCCGAGAGCGTTATAAAGCGGTAATAGGGTGTTTTTCATGTCATCTGAGAGATGCTTGAGCATGTCATTGGTGACCGTATCGGGGACGGGAGAAGATATCTTCAAGCACCGTAGTACTTCTTCTAGTTCCCGCATTATAAACGGTGAGTTGTACTCAGAGTTATCCTCATCAAACTATATTACTCGGATAGGACCAACGGAATCTAAGAAAATTGGCTCGTAATTGGCAGAAATGCTGGTTTCCTTAAATCGCATCGCTAAAACTTCAGCGATCTCACCCGGATGTCCGGTGATGGCAGTAGCTGACCGAATTGAGGTGACCCGTTTCCAGACAGAGGTTTGATTCTGCCCCACATCTCGCTCTCGGTGGTAGACGATGTCAAGCTGGACGTGTATCTATTCCAGCACGTGCGTTTACTTTCCAGTATTGTACGCCTAGGAATTGCTCTAGCCTTTTTAAAAGCTACTAGGTATGGGATTGTGGGGTTGCTTCGGAATCTAGTGAACGCAGATTTTTTGTTCCTGATTTTACTTGAGGATTCCACCAGGGAACTATCTTCTTAAGGGGCGTCTCACCAGATTTGGGAATTTTGTTTTCGGCCGCTTTCAATATAGCATTCGTGATATTTTCCACGTTGACATTTTGTGGTGTAGCAAGTGCTTGTGTAAAGCTTGTCCAGTCGGCTTTGCTAGTAATCCATCCCTTCACGCTATGACATATAGGTAGTTTTAAGTTTGTTTCGACAACAATTGGAAAGTGGCACTATTATGCAGGTCAGTGTCAACACTACATTTGAGGGACGGAGCTAAAGTGCTTGATGCAAGGGTCAGATCAATAGCCGAGAAGTTATTTGATCTGGCATTAAAATATGTGGGATTGACGTTGTTCATCAAAACAACGTCGTCCCGACAAAGCCATTGGCCAAACTCACGTCCTCTGGCATCGGTTTAAGTAGATCCCCATATTGGATTGTGAAAATTGAAATCCTCAACCACCAGGAATGGGGTTTGTAACTGATCAATAACGTTATTCACTTCGGTGATTTGCCAATTGTTGTCAGGTAAGTAAACGTTGCATACTGTAACGTTTAGAGGATGGACTATTCGCACGACAACCACTTACAGATTGGATCTAATATCTACAACTTGATGTCTTACATCGCTTTTGACAAGCGTTGCTACACCACCTGTCGCTCGCTGGTGTGGGCGAGCGTCCTTCCTGGCAACCTGATAACCTTTTAAGGTGTAAGGCTGGCCAGGTTTAAGGTGTATCTCTTGGATGTATAGGCACATTGGGTTATGCTCTTGCATTTGTAGCATAATGTCACAGTGACGCTATACAAGTCCTCTACAATTACACTGTAAGAGTTTGTCCATTAAAGGATATAAATAAATAAAGACAAAAACAATTAAAAGAGCACACAATAAAATAAATATACAGATAGGTAAGTATATAGACAAAGGACTAATAATTATGTGGACAAACAACACTTATGCAAAAATATCACAGATAAATGTAACACAGTCCTATCACAGAAATTAGGCCTTTCTCGATTCCCCATCAGCTGAGTGCTGTAGGGTCATACTAGGCTGCTTGGAGGGCAATCGGGGTCTCTCCTTTTACACCTTTGATTGTTATTATTATTATTATTATTATAAATTTTTTTTTATAGTAGCGTCAACTTCTTGGTTATTTGCCACATTGTTTACTTTAGCATTTATATAGCATATTTTCATATTCTATGCTAGATTTTGTTATATAAACTAATTTCTTTTAAGAAGCTTATCACATTCTTAATATTCTGGCCATTGGGATTCAAATTTTCCTTCATTCCGTTATTTATGTTGTATTGTATTCTACTTGATTTTATTTCATTACATGTTTCAAATACATGCCTAACTGTGAGTATACCATTACAATTATCACACCTTGGTGGTTAATTATTTTTTAATAAATGGCTGTGTTATGCTAGTATGTCCTATTTTTAATCTTCTCCATATTATGGTGTCCCTTCTCGTCATTTGTGGATAATGTTTTCTTTTGGTGACATTAGATTCAATTAGTTTTAATTGTGTAGTTTTTTACCGAAATACATGTGTCTTTTAGCAACAATCTTGGATGGTCGTGATTGGTTCTAAGTCTACAAAAATATATCAAGACAGTTTTTAATGGAGAGTATTTGAAACCATGTTGGTCTGCTATTCGAATTGTTTGATTAATTGCGTTTTGTAGGGTAGTTTCAATTTCGTGCATACTGACATCCGCAAAGTATATAGTAAGATAATCTACGTATTCGGATCTTCCTATATTTGGTGGTATAGATTTTATTAGGCAGTTCACAGCTACGATAAATAAGGTGACGTTAAGATTGGACCCCTGTGGAATACCGTTTTCTTGAATGTACGAGCCTGAGTTTTGGTCACCGACTTTTACTCTAAAGCAGCGTTTTAACAAAAAATTCTCTTTAAACTACACAGATTTCCACGTAGCCCCCATTGGTGAAGTTGATACAAAATTCCGTATTTCCAAGTGGCGTCAAAAGCCTTTTCAAGTTAAAACGTCACCGCTACTAAGTGCCTCCTTTTTGAAAAGCTATCTTGTATAGCCGTGTCTAGGAGAACAAGTTGGTCAGTTGTCGATCTAAATTTACGAAAACCTAATTGGTACTCGTTAAGCAGTTGTTTACTTTCGAGTACCCAAACTAGCCTTTTATTGGTCGTCTTTTCTAATATTTTACTTAAACAAGATAGCGATATTGGTTTATAATTGAGTGGGTTAGTAGCATCTTTCCCATCTTTGGGTATCGGAATTACTACTCCTGCCCTCCATTGGTCGGGGTATTTTCCATCTGCCCATATTAAATAAAAAATGTGTAGCAGAATCGTTTTTTCTTTTATAGGAAGATGTATCATTTTATAGTGAATTGAACCTGGTCCTGGAGCTGACGCTTTAAGATGACTAAGTGTCTATTCTAATTCTGACATCGTAAAGGGTAGGTTATAAACAGACATCTCTATTTCCCCAAAATCTATTTTGACATCTTCAATTTGATTTTTATAGCGCCTAAATTTGGGATCATAGTTCACAGAAGAACTGATATACTGAAATTGCCTTGTTATAGTATTTGCAATATCTAGGCTGTTTGTTATTGGTTTATCGTTTTTGTTTAACACTGGCGATGTTCCCTTAAATGTTTTCCCAGAGATATGTCTAATTTTCGCCCATATTTCACGGGAAGGTGTAGTAGGAGATATTACCGTTACATACTTTTCCCAACTACATTTTTTACTTTTGACAATTTCTTTGCGAGCTTGTGATCGAAGACGCTTAAACGCTATTAAATTATTAAAGGTAGGTTATTTTTTAAACGTATTAAAGGCTCAATTCCTAGATTTGATTATTTCGCCTATTTCACGATTCCACCATGGCACTAGGTTTCTTTTAGTATTTATCCTAGTTTTGGGGATACTAATCTCTGCAGCATTGATAATTTTGTTAGTAACTTCTTCAACTGTTTCATTTATTGTACTTCTAATTTTAAAACTTTTCAGATGTTTTTGAAAAGATTCCCAGCATGCTCTTTTTATACACCAGAATTCTGGCAGTTGTACAGGAGGACATTTAATTGTACACCGAATAGAGATTGGAAGGTGATCCGATGAACACTCCTCTAATACATTCCAGTCAAATTTGTGACCTATGCTAGAACTGCAAATGGCTATGTTTACGGTATGAAGGTTGCAAGACCTCGAATTGATGAAAGTTCCACTGCCTTTGTTAAGGACGACTAAATTGAAATCTTTAGTGAGGTCTTCGATTAGTCTTCCTCTTATATCTAGTTTATTTTAGCCCCAGATCGGGTTATGAGCGTTAGTCTCCTAATAATATAAAGGGTGTCGGTAATTGAGAAATCAGATCTTTTAACTGCTGTTTGTTCCAGCTAAAATCGGGTAGATAAATATTACATATAGTAACCTTTAAAGGTAGAAGAAGTTGGACTGCTACAGCTTGGAGAGTTGTATTGAGAGGAATTTCTGTAGAGGGGATGTTGTCTTTAATGAAAGTTACTACACCTCCTTTTGCTCGAGTACGTGGTTGGACATCTTTTCTGTACACTTTAAAACATCGAAGTTAAAAATTTTCATTTGGTTTAAAATGACTTTCTTGTATACATATGCAAAATGGATCCTGTTCAGAAATTAATTTCTTTAATTCAGGATAATGACAAGCGCAACCATTTATATTCCATTGGATTATGTTATCCATACTTTAAATGTTATAATTTGATTAAACGGAGTGTTAAACATTTCTGAACAGAGTAGATAAGCAAATAAATAAAATAATTTATAATATAAACAACGGACTTGTTAAAAGACGAACAGTAAAACATAAATCTTTAACAATAAAAAAATATCACAGTAAAACGTTTAAAGTATCATAGAAATTATCACTGAGAAGCTTGACTCCTCGACCGATCCTTTCGAGGTTTACCCTTCGGCCAGCCTTTTTTCTTCTGCCTACGTGTGGTAGGGTTTATTATTATTATTATTATTATTATTATTATTTTTTTTTGTTTTTTGTTTTGTAGCTTCCAGAGTTTTGGCAATGTGCGTCCACTACTGAGGTCATTGGCACATTGTTTCTGGTTGGTTTTTGTAGTTTATTTAGCGGTAAGTATTCGTATTATTTTATTTTCGTTTTCTTTTATTTATTTATCTCTTTTATTTTTCTCATAACTCCTTATATAGATTTGTGTCTTTTAAAAATTGTATAAGACTGTTTATTTCGCTGTTATTACACAACACTTGTTTGTCTTTTACTTTGTGTTTATCTCTGTGCCTTTGTAGCTCTTTGCATTCTATTATTAAGTGCTGTGTTGTTAGAGTCTCGCCACATTGTGGACAATCTTGTTTTCTCCCTCCCGTAAGAAGGTAGCTATGTGTAAGTCTTGTATGACCAATACGGAGCCGTGTTATTACTATTTCTTCTTTGTGCGTTACGGATTGCGGAAGGTTATATGTTTTAGTGTTCGGCTGTATTGATTTCAGTTTTGACGTGTTAGAAGACCATCTGTCGTTCCACAATCCCTTCATTTTATTGTTAATGAACCCTAACGCATCTTCTAGTGTAATTTCTTTAATAGTCTGTGCCGTTGGTGTTGTGGCAGCTTGTCTAGCTGTTTTGATTGCTTCCTCAATGTTTGCGTGATGTTTCATCGTTATGATTGTTACTTGTTTTCCTCTTTCTTTGGTTATATTCCACTCTTCGATTAGTCTTTTAGTTAACCCAATTTTTGTGAAGGGGCATTTTAATTGGTCAAGAATTTGAAAATTACCGAAAATGTTTATTACCTGATCTGCAATTTTATTGCAATTTTCAAGTGCTTTTAATAGTGTTACACTCTCTATGCTGGCTTTAGTATAGATTTCGGGGAATTTCCAAGCATGTACTGTGTTTTCATACACAACAGCGCCTCCTTTCGCTCTCTGTGAATTCCAGACACCTATATAAATATTTGTTTCGTCTTTATTCGTCTATATTATTATTATTATTATTTTTTTTTTTTTGTTAATATAGGGCGTCGACTTCTGAGGTCATTGGCCCATATTTTGGGGACTATAGTTTTTCAAAAATGTTTGTAGTTTTTAAGAAGTCAATCAAGGCCACAATGTTTCTTGACTCTTTTAAATACATGGTCCAATCCCCTTCAATTCCGAAAATTTCCCGCATGTTATCCAACATGGGGCAGTACGACACTGGTCTCTTGATTACAAAAGTGGCAAATCGGTGGATGTCCAATACTTAACAAGTAAGAGTGAGTCAATGCTGTATGTCCTAGTCGTAGACGGTGCAATTTACTCGCCTCGTATCTCGGTAGCGCAATTGGAAAGGACCAAGGGGAAATCTTCGGCTTAACAAGTCTCAGTGCAGTATCACGGGCATTTCATGTCCGCTGCCACCATGACATTACACACTCCATGCAATACCTGCGGAGGTCTGAATGCTTTACCGTGTCAACGTCAACACCACCCTGTGTTTCTGCAGCTTCTCGCGCAGCAGCGTCTGCTGTGTCATTTCCATTTATTCCTACGTGGCCAGGGACCCAAAGAAACGTAACAACTTTCCCTGTCTCTTCCAACCACGCCAGAGTATCTCTGCACATCTGGATGATGGGATCGGGTACTTTGTCACTCCGAAGTGCAGTCAGTGTTGATAGGGAGTCACTGACTATGACAAACGACTCAACTCCGGAGCAGTGATCACATAGCTTTAACGCTTGCCAGACTGCGTATTGCTCCGCGGTGTACACAGATGCCACTGTTGTCAGGACCCATGTGTGTACCCTACCATTTTCGACCACAGCACATCCTACGCCCTGTAGGGTTTTCGACCCATCAGTGTAGATTACCATCGCATCAGAGAGTTCGCCTAGTATCTCCCAGAAACGTTGTCGAATCATACTATGCTGATCCCTTCTTTTCGCCAACTCGGTCAGATCAAAACGTACTGGGAGCATCAGTTGCAACCACGGCGGATATTTTGGTGTTGTGAAAGTAAACACCTCAGGTTGGTTCAGATTTAAATTTCGAGCGAGCTCATAAGCTCGTACGCCCAAGGGCCTGGTTATAGTGACCCTGTCAGAATATCGGTCATTGTTGTGTAGGGGGACTGTTGTATTTCGGTTGTCAGGTCTAGCTCGCAGATTTGTTATGTAGCTCATCAACAGGGCAGCCCTACGAATTGATAATGGGGGTACTCCTGACTCACAGTATAGACTGTCAGCCGGGGTCCTTGGAAAAGCACCTAGACAATAACGAAGTCCAAGGTTATGCACAACATCAAGCGCCTTCAATAACGATTTTCTAGCGGACGAATACACAACACAGCCGTAATCTAATCTAGACAGTACAATACACTTATACACATGAACTAGGACATTCGTATCTGCTCCCCAGCGAGTGGAGCTTAGACACTTGACTAGGTTTATCACAGACTTGCACTTAATGACTAGACTTTCGATGTGGGGTCTCCAAGAAAGTTTGGAGTCCCACAAGAGACCAAGGAACCTTACAAAAGGTCTACAGGGAATAGGAGTGTCTTCCAGATAGAGAAGCGGGTCATAGTGAGGCCTGCGGAGACGACAAAAATGGAGGCACTGCGTCTTGGTACGCGAGATTATGAAACCCGCTTCCCTTGCATTCCTGTAGATTTGGTTGATGGCCGGTTGCAAAACGCGTGAGACCTCTCCCACCGTCTTATTATTATTATTTTTATTATTGTTATGATTATTATTATTATGATTATTATGATTATTATTATTATTATTATTATTATTTATTTTTTTTATTATTATTTTGTAAATGGCGCCAACTACATTGGTTTTGTGGCCATTTTAACAAACATATACGTTTCACATTCCGTTTCTATATATAACTATAAAGATTTGTTTCTTTTGTGTATTGCAATATTCGCTCAACTGACCTTTTATTTCCTTCAGAATAGTGTTTTCTATCGCTAGGCTTGTTCTAATTTGTGTATGTATTGGACATTCGATAAATATATGTTCCAGAGTCATATAGACATTGCATGGACATATTTCTTTCCATCTTACCTAATAAGTAGTTGTGGGTTATGTTGGTGTGTCCTATACGAATTCGGGTTAGCACAACGTGATCTTTCCTTGTTAGTTGCCATGTAAGCTTCCAGGGATCTGTATATTTTTTGCTTTTGTTTAAATATGTATTGCATAATATAAATTCCATAATGAGTTCCACTTCTCAAAACATTTATGTTTCAGGTGCTCTTTAAAATCGTTTGGATGGACTGCAACATCATTTGCTTCCATGTCTGTGGCTTTTTTTGCCGCATTGTCTATGGTTTCGTTTTCAAATACACCAATATTTCCTAGTATCCACATAATTACCATGTTTTTAGACATGTTTCTTAGATGGTGCAATTGACTCTTGACCATGTTTATTAAGAGGTTTTTAGTTGGGGTTATGTTACTTATTGCTTGCGTACAGCTTAGCGAATCGTTACTGTCATAATATTGACAAACTAGAAGCGACTGCCAAAGTGCATATAGTTCAGCACTATACACACTAACAATTTTACTCAATGACCATACTCCATTTACGTAAATTGCGCTTCCTACGCCATTTTCGGTTTCCGATCCGTCAGTAAAGATTTTTACATAGCTGAAGTGGTCAGATATAATTTTTCTCATATGTATACGATACACGGCAGGAGTGTTTTCTTTTTTAAAGTTCATTAGGTCCAATATAAATGTCGTGGTAGGTACTACCCAGGGTGGGCATTCAGATTGGTCGTAGTATAATAATCGCGGAATTGTAATGTTCATTTCTTTTGCAATTTTTGAAGCTCTAATTAGTGCAGGTCTGCTTGCTGTTGTGCGTACATTGTATCTTTCTGTGATGTTATTTTCATTTTCCGTATGATTAATGTGCTGATTTAACGACACTATCTTTGTTAGGTAATTAAGTAGCAGAATATTTTTTCTGATATTTAACGGTGGAATTCCGGAGTCGGCGTATATTGAAAGTGTTGGGCTTGCTCTAAAAGCTCCCGTTACCATCCGTATGCCTCTTGTATGAATAGTGTCTAGCAGTTTTAACGACGACTTTCTTGCAGAAGAATATACTATGCTACCGTAGTCCATTATAGAGAGTATAAATGATTTGTACAGCTTTATGTTACATAGACATCTAATTAGATTCAGTCTTTTCTTGCATTTGGTAACTAGGTGTTCTATGTGGTCTTTGAAATACAGTTTTTTATCAAAGGTAACGCCAAGTATTTTTATTTGTTCGCCTAGAGCGATGGGTATTCCGTTGATTTTTAATTGTGGTTCATCATTTTTTTTCTTAGTCTGCAGAAATGTATTGCAGCTGTTTTGTCCTCTGTAAATCTCAAGCCAATTTTTTCGCACAATTTCGTTAATTTCTTCTTGCAGTAATTGTTGTATACAATCAATTGTATTGTTTTGACTAAATATTATTAGGTCATCTACCTAGATACATTTATAAATTGATGCTTGTTTTAATGATACTAAGTTGTTGATGCCGATTATAAATAAGGTGCAGCTTAGTACAAACCCTTGTGGTATACCATTTTCTTGCACGTGGATTTTAGACATAGTGTTCCCAATTCTAACACAAAAACTACGATAGGATAGAAAACTTTGTATAATTTGAGGCAAGTTTCCCTTTAAGTTCCAATTGTGTAAGGTTTTAATTATGTTGTATCTCCACATTAATTCATATGCCTTATACACATGGAAAGTAACAGCTACCGTATGATTTTGTTTTATATAGCTACTTAAAATATGGTTTTCCAGATAGACCAACGTATCAGCCGTAGAATGATGCTTACGATATCCTGTTTGATATGCCGATATGAGTTGTTGTGATTCCAGAAGCCATATAAGCCGTTCGTTCATCATTTTTTCAAAAACTTTGCTCATGCAGCAGGTAAGTGAAATAGGTCTATAGTTGATGGGTTTCGTAATATCTTTTCAGGGTTTGGGTATGGGTGTTGCTATGGGTGCTGCCATTGTGATGGGTATGCCCCTTTATTATATATGTTGTTATATATAATATATATATATATATATATATATATATATATATATATATATATATATATATATATATATGTACCTGACGGTTCATCAAATGGTTGTTTCTCTCCATGTACCAGACGAGCCTTGTGTTCACCATCGATTCGAGAAGCTTACTCAGGCATGACGTGAGACTTATAGGACCGTAATTTTGAGACATCGAAGGATCTTTGTCCTTCAGCAATGGAAGAATGATGGCTTCCCTCCAATGCGATGGGTATGTGCCTTCGGACCATATCCGATTAAACGTCGCTAGCATCGAATTTTTAAAATCATCGTGAGCCTGTTTACAGAATTCGTAATGAATTCTGTCTTCACCGGGGCAGCTCCTTCTACATTTGGCCCGAGCCTGGTTAAACTCCTGCCTCGTGAAAGGGGCGTTGTAGTCGAGCTCGATGTCCGTATGAGAATCAAGGTTACGTTCGGAAATCCGTTTCCGTTCGAGAAAGCTTGCATCTGAATTTCGTGAGCTGCTGACCTGCTCAAAATGGTCCGCAAACTTCTCGACGATCTCTTGTGGATCGTCCACTACAATATCGTCTACTCGTAAAACAAGAGCTCGCAGAGGTTGTTTGCACCCGGAGATCTTACGGACTTTCTTCCACACTAGCAATATCGGAGTTTCGGGGTTTATCGTGGACACGTACCTCTCCCAGGACGACTTTTTGCTCCGCAGTATCGTTCGCGGGGCCTCTGCTCTGGCCCCTTTGAACGCGATCATGTTTTCGAGCGTCCCATTGAACGCTTTCTTTTTATGTGTGATAACCGCTTTTACGTTGTCGTTCCACCACGGGGCGCGCTTTATCCCGGAGTGATTTGGGTACAGTATCCGCCGCCGCGTTCGTGAGGTGATAGGTCAGGATAGTTATCTCGTCGTCGATGTTTGCACCGTCTGGAACAGCTAGAGCAGGCAAGTTCGATCTAAACATGTCCCCATTTTCTTTGTCGACGGGAATGTAACTGTCGGAGTGCGGCATGTTCCATTCCATCAGGATGGGAAAATGGTCACTATCGTGAAGATCGTCCAAAGCTTTCCATCTAACCTTTGCTGTAATGGATGTGGAGCAGAAGGAAAGGTCAATGACCGAAAAATTATTGGATCGAGCGTTAAAGAAGGTATGTGTACCTTTGTTAAATGACGTTAGACTGGGATTGTTAATAATAAGATTTTATAGCAAACGGCCACGAGCGTCTAACTTATCCGAACCCCAAACAGGATTATGAGCATTGATATCGCCAACGAGCAAATACGGATGCTGTAGCTGGGTAAGTAGATCCTGTAGGTCATCGAGAGACCAATCAAAACGAGGTAAGTATATGTTGCACACTTAGAGAGTGAAAGGATGTATGAGTTTTACGCATACCGCTTGCAGATTGGTGGTGAGCGGTACGCGTCTCATTTTTAGGTCCTTTCTGACAGCGACGACTACTCCACCGTTCGCTCGCTGATCGATTGCGGTATCCTGTCTTATAATTTCGTACTCCTTTAGGGAATACGGTTGCCCTAGTTTCAAGTGGGATTCTTGTAAGCATAGACAAAAAGGTCTATATTTACTGATTAGTAGTTTCAAATGGCAGTACCTTGCTATTAGACCGTTGTAATTCCATTGTATGGTGTTAAGACATTTTAAAGGTTTAATTTAAAAAACAAAAGACATGTGAACAAAAGTTATGTAAATGTAGACTAACAAACACGAATAAAATAAATAAGTAACAAAAATATTATATATAAATAAATAAATAAATAACACAGAATCACAAATCTTTTCTCTAGTGAGGATATCACAGAATGGGTCATATGTCGTCACTTATCGACGACCTGTGCCTGCTCACTTTTCTGGGTTTGCCTTTCGGCCAACTCTTATCTGATTCTTCTCCTTGCGGAGAAGGAGTCGGATCGGATTGTTTCCGTTTCTCTGCAGTGGCCAACTGCAGATCAACGGTTATGCCCGAAAGGCTGGCGCGTGAGCCGTCCGGAAAGTTAGGTTTTACATTTGGCGTTGGCATTACAGCCGAACAAATGCTTCTCAACTCGTGTTGGATGATCTCCTTCACGAGTGGCACCAACTGATTGGCGATATCCTTACACAGGCTGGTGGACTGTGCATGTGTCGTCTTAGTCGCGCCCGAATACGATATTCCTTTAGCAGGTGTCTGAACGACAACCTTTTTTTTAGCTTCATGGTAAGGTAAGTTTTCACTTGTTTTTAATCTCCTGAATCGCTTTTTCTTCTTTGTAAACAGGGCAGTTTCTGGATCGGGAAGCGTGGTTTCCTTTGAAATTGAGGCAAAAAGCTGGATCTTCCTATAGTGTGCCTTCGTGTGGCGGTTTATCACATATACACGCGGCTTCACTGCTGCATCGCATGGTGGTATGTCCAAAGGTTTTTACACTTAAAACAATGAACAGGGTCAGGTATATAGAGACGTATGGGCTACGAATGGAAACCGCCTTTCACCTTCTGGGGAATAGTTGGTTTGTTGAAGGTAAGTATTAAACTTGCCGTATCCTCCAGAGCTCCATTCCTCCAGGTCTTAATCCTCCGAACGTCTATTACACCCTGATCCGTCATGCCTTCTACGATTTCCTCTATCGAGCAATTCAGAAGATCTCTGCACGTGATTACCCCTTTGCTCTGATTGAGCTTTTGACGAGGTTTCATTTTAACTGGTGTTTGTCCAAGTTTCTGTATTCTTTCTAGCCAACTTGCTTGCGCAGAAGACACTGTTTCGACTAGAAGACCTTCTTTCACTTTTCGCATCATTTTTGGTTCACCGATCTATCCAAAAATCTGTTTGTGCAATGCAAACGGGCTTTCCTTGAAAAAATCCCCTTCCTCCTTAGTTATGATCCAGAATCGCGGCAAAGCACGCTTTTGTAGATTCGTAGTGGTAGATTTTGGTGCGCCACCGGCACCACCCTCATTTAGGGGCGAGGGCGTCCCCTTGTTTTTTCTGTAGGTAACATAGAGGTCCCACAGAAGGGAAGAAATATGGGTCGACCGCAGCAGTGCTCCCATACTGACGGCAAGGCACGAAATGTCCCCCGGGGTTGCCCGGCCCCTAGGGTGAGAAAGGCTAAGGACCGGCTTTACCCACCGGCCTCTCATCTCATTACCACCTTTTCTTACCTTGAGTTAAGGGATTTTTTGAGAGGTTTGCTCCTCTGCGGGCCAGGCGGTGAAGCCAGGCCCCCCGTCTGAGCTGAGACATGTCCTAACTCTGACGGTGTATACAAGAAAGAGAGTAAACTCTCTTTCAGGTCTATCGGGTACCTCGGGTTTGGCAATCCCCGTATTGCCTATACATGTGTAGACAGCCCCTGAGGGGATTATTATTATTACTATTATTATTATTATTATTAATTATTATTATTATTATTATTATCATTATTATTACTATTATTATTATTTTTTTTTCCAGGCTTGACTTCTTAGGTCATTTGCCTTGGTTATCTTTTAACAATCAATCAATTATTTTCCCATGTTGCTTATCTTGGAGCTTTATGATGAGGTCTGTTTCATGTAGAAAGTTTATTAATTATTATTTATAGTACGTTTTCTGTATCGTCTGATAGGATTTCTTCTAGTGTGCATTTTACTCCCAAGTTTTTTCGTATATTACTGTATTTGGTACAGTTTCTTAGAATATGGTCAACCGTTATTGTCTCTTTACATGTATTACACATATTTTTTCTGGATTTACCTAATAGGCTTAGGTGGGTTAGATTTGTGTGGCTAATTCGGACTCTTGTCAAAGCTACTTGTTCTCGTCTAGCTAATAGATTTTCATCTTTCCATTGTTTCACAGATTTTTTTATTTTTTGCAATTGTGTTGTCGCTTCCTTCCATTCATTTTCCCATCAACTATATAATATTGTTTTAATTTTATGTTTACTTTTCTTTAGTGTATTGGCTGCCTGTTTTTTGTCAATTGTATCTTGTTTAAACTGTTCCTCTAGTTTGTTTTTTCTAATAATTTCGATGGCTCCAATTAGGGCTGGTCTTGTTATAGTGGGTTTTTCTTGATACTTTTCGTAAGTGTCATTGTTTATTATGAAATTGTTTATGTGGTTAGGAAGGAGTAGGATTTTGAGGAAGTAGTTTAGTAGTAATTGTTGGCGTCTAATATGTAAGGGGGGTATTCCAGCGTCTACAAGGATAGCAGAGTGGGGGCTAGTGCGGAAAGCGCCAGTAGCGATTCTGACACCGTATGCATGTATACTATACTATTTAGAGCTTTCAGTGTTGATGGACGGGCACTAGAGTATACGATGCATGCATAGTCCAATACTGGTAAAAGGAATGCTTTGTACATCAGTATTAATGTTTGTCTTGTAGATCCCCAATTTATATTTGAAAGACATCGAACAATATTTAATCTCTTTTTACACGATACTAGCACATTTTTTATTTGTTCTTTAAAGTATAATTTTTCGTCGAGAGTTATTCCCAATAGTTTTAAGTCTTTGACAAAGGGAATCTGTCCGTTAATTCTTAATGTGGGATTTATGGCGTTTTGTAATTGCTCCTCTATCCTTTTAATACATTTAATTTGATCCAGTATTATCAGATCATCTGCATACATGCACTTTTGTACCGGTTCTAGTATAGCATTTATTATGTGATTGATACCTATGAGAAATAATATTGCACTTAACACCGAGCCTTGTGGGATTCCGGTTTCAAGTGGGTGTGAACTGGATTCCTCATTTTCTAACCTAACCGCAAACGTTCTGTTAGACATAAATCTTTTTAGGAATTCGGGTAGGTTTCCCCGAATGTTCCAATCCTGTAGTTGTTCTGTGACGTTACATCTCCACATGGTGTCATACGCCTTTCATACCACCGTATGTTTCTGGTTGCGGAAACCTTCAATAACTGCGTTTTCTAAGTAAACCAGTTCATCTACAGTCGAATGAAGTTTTCTAAAACCAGTTTGATTCGCTGAGATTAGATGGTTATCCTCAAGATGTTTTATGAGCCTATTGTTTATAATAGTCTCCAGTATTTTGCTAACGTGGCTTGTTAGCGAAATAGGTCGATAGCTGCATGGGTTTGTTGTGTCTGTATTAGGTTTTGCTACCGGAATAACAATAGATTGACACCAATTTGATGGATATATGCCCTCTTTGTACATTTTATTGTACAATGAAAGAAGTCTTTCTTTCTGGGCAAGAAGAAGGTTTTTTATCATAGAATATGTTATGTTATCTGGTCCAGTCGCTTTGCCTTTTTTGTATTTTAATTCTTGTTCAAGTTCTTGCATAGAAAAAGGTTTGTTATATCCTAGCTCTTCATCTGTATAAAAATTAACATATATTTCGTTTTGATTTTGTTCAGTTTGAGTGTTTGAGTTTGAATTCATACTGCTTATGTTTTCAAAGTGCTCTATCTTTTAAATCTGTGACTTTCTGATCATTTATTATAAGGAGTTCAGGGAATGTGTATGTCGGGTTTCCTTTTAAGCATTTAGCTTTCTTCCATACATCTGAGGGGTCTGTATTTGTATTTATAGATCACACGTATGTATGCCACGTGGTTCTTTTACTGTCTAAAGTTGCTCTCCTCGCAAATGCACGTGCTTTTTTGAATTGGATTAGGTTTTGCAGTGTTGCAGCTGTTTTAAATTTGTTAAACGCTATTGTTTTTGCTTTTACCTTTTCTTTTATTTATGGTGTCCACCATGGTACTGACCTTCTAATTATGCCAGATGTGCGAGGGATACTTTTTTCAGCGGCATTAATTATGTCGTTTGAAAACTCCTCGACATTTTGATCAATGTCGTTTGATGTAAAATGTCTTACATCTTCTGGAGTTTCTTTGTACAGTGTCCAGTTAGCTCTCTTGGTAAACCGTTTCTTTGGCGTTACAATATTTGTTTTCCGGACATCCGTAGTTATTTCTATGGGGCAGTGGTCACTGTTATAATATTCGTTTAGAGCGTGCCAGGAGAAGTTTAACGCTACAGTTGTATGAGATATCGTGAGGTCTATGGCCATGAAGTTGTTGGTTTTATTGTTCAGGTGGGTATACTCGGCACTATTTAAAATAACCATGTTGTTAATTTCTAGTAATTGTATCCCCAAAGAGTTGAGTGTGCATTGAAATCTCCTAATATCAAATAGGAGGGAGAAAGTTGAACAATTATGTTTAGAAGTGTCAGTATTCCAATTAAATTTGGGGAAGTAAACATTGCAAATCGTAATTTTTACTGGATATTGAATCTGAACTGCAATAATTTGATGTTCAGTATTTACTAAGACCTCTTTTACTGACGTGTTGCTTCTAACGTAAGTAGCAACACCCCCACTAGCTCGTAAGTTGCCATTGTAGTTTTTATTGAAGCATGTATACCCCCTAAGCATA
The DNA here is from genome assembly GCA_036346205.1 of Vesta saturnalis. Classification (NCBI taxonomy): domain Eukaryota; kingdom Metazoa; phylum Arthropoda; class Insecta; order Coleoptera; family Lampyridae; genus Vesta; species Vesta saturnalis. The sequence goes on along the minus strand of JARFJB010002268.1, from coordinate 54,710 downwards.
AACTTGTCGTTGTCTTTCAAGTGGGTTTCTTAAAGTGCTATAACCATTGGTTCATACTCAGTTATAAGCACCTTTAAATCGCAATAGTGACTTCGTAGTCCGTTGCAGTTCCACTGTATGTAGTTTTCAAACTTTTTTAGGTTATCCATAAAGGTAAGATAAAATAATGGATTTATAACACGTTAATAAACAAAGAAATAAATAATGTATAATATAAAAGTATAAGCAACAGACAAATTATAGGTCAAACATTAACAATAACAAAATATTACACTAAAAAGTTTACAATATAAAAATATCACAGAATTTATCACAATAGGATATTACATTAAAATGTATAAATATCACAGGATTTATCGCAGTGAAGCTTGGCTTTGTGACCGATCTTTTCGAGGTTTACCCTTCGACCAACCTTTTCTCTTTTACCTACGTGTGGTAGGGTTAATAAACTCGCTAGTAGAATTAAGGTCTTCACTACTAACAGTAGGTGAGGAGCAAGCTGGACTAGGTTTTCTTTTTGAACGTCTTGATGCCTCATCCATTACCTCTACGTCCGTTATAACAGGTTTAGCGGAAGTAGGGTCCAATACTATTACTTTGTCGTTTTGTATAGCCTCTGAGGCTATTATGTTTGTTGAACTTGTAAAAACAGGATCAACGTGTTTGGGCGCCAAAACACTATTTATTTCGTAAGCAGTGTAGGTGCCAGCTTGTGGACCAATTCTCTTATGGGGAATTTTTGTGGAGTGCTAGTTACAGAGGAATACGAAGGTCCTCTGACTTTTGCCTCAGTTACCTTTTTCCGTGTTTCAAAGTACGAGATTTTATCTTTTACTTTCACTTCTTGTATAGCAACCTCATCTTTGTATTTATTACATTCTCTTGACCTAGACGAATGGTTTCCTTGACAATTTACACATTTAATGGGAGTATCGCAAGGAATTCCACTGTGCGGGGGTTTACCACATACACATACCTCTACGTTTGTACATTTAATCGATATGTGCCCAAATTGCTGACATTTAAAACATCGAATCGGTGGAGGTATTCTTACCGGTAGACAGTAAAACGCTATTATAAACATTTTCCGGGAGATTCGGTTTTGAAAATGTAAGTATTATATTAGGAGTGTTTATTATTTCATTATTCCTGCGTGATGTTATGTGTTTCACGAATACAACATTTTGGCCCTTCATGTGCTCCAATATCTCATCTGTGGAACAGTTCAATAAATCCTTACATGTAACTACACCTTTTATAAAATTCATAGTGGGATGAGGAATTACTTTAACAGGAGTCTCTACAAATTTCTCCATAGTCAAAAGCTTATGTGCGTATTTATTTGTTCGGGTAAAATTTAGACCATCAAGTGTGGTAATGACCAAATACCGGGGGGTGGAACCCGTCGTCCTTTGCTCCATTTTTAAGGAGGTGGAAGTTTGACTCTCAACAACGCCCATTTCAGAGGGTGGGTCCTCATTAGTGGAATATGAAGGAAAACTTATAGAAATCCCACGAGTTGGGAAGAAACTAAAGGTCGACCATGGCAGTGCTCCCTTATCATGGCAAGGCAGAAATACTGTGGATAGGCGCCCGTTTCTCCATCGGCGTTTCATCGCTAGCGACCAGGCTTCCCCCTGACTACGCTCGCGCAATCCCTTCGGCACCTAAAACTGCCAACTGGGATTGGGGGATTTTTTATAGAGGTTACCTTTCTCGCAGTCCAAGACCACCGATCGCTACCTGTGCGATGTTTCGTAGCCACGCCCTGCTAGAGTCTCTGAAGCACAGTTCGCGGTTGCGGCATTAGGACACGGCTAGCTCTCAGCCGTCCCCAGCAAGGACATCTCGGGATTGCCACACCCGTTTGAAATAAACTAGAATTTAGTGCTAATTTTGACAAGTGGGTGTTGAATTTGTTAGATACTACAACTGTGGCAGATAGTACAATTGGAATCAAACAAATTTTTGTAATATTCCATACATTCATCATCTGAAATAGTCTCTTAATAGAGTTGTTTGAGATTTACATAAATTAAATAAATTTAATAAACCTCGAACCCCAAATATTCTTTTGATCGTTATCGTTATCGTCATCGTCATCGTCATCGTCATCGTCTTCGTCTTCGTCTTCGTCATCGTCATCGTCATCGTCATCGTCATCGTCATCGTCACCGTCACCGTCACCGTTACCGTTACCGTCACCGTCGTCGTCGTTGTCGTCGTCGTTGTCGTCGTCGTCGTGGTCGCCGTCGCCGTCGTCGTGGTCGCCGTTGCCGTCGTCGTCGTCGTCGCCGTCGTCGTCGTCATCGTCATTGCCATCGTCATTGTGATTATCAATATTATTCTTACCTTTGCTAGATGTGGGTGACTTATAATGGAAGATTTTACACACAAACAAATAGAATCTATTTCGGACTGAAGCTTGTGTGTGATTTTAGCCGTTGAATGATAGGAATAAGTAATATGCAGAAGAGTATTGATATGTGCAGACTCACTGGGGACCTACCTAACATTGTGTTTCATACAGAAATCACATCCATTCCCATTAAAATTTGACTAAAATGTGGTGTTTATATAGACCATTTTTATTTAGTCATCAATATATTCTAATGATTCTAAAAGTACTATTATCAATTATAGTAATAATTTGCTGCCATTCACTTAAAGATTCAATGAAACAACACTAAGTTACTAACTTACATTGTTATATAGTATCAACATGTAGTGGTCTAAATAGGACGAACACGGCCCCACTGTGCATAATTTGTGCTGGCTATCATGGATTTGTACCTCACATATTTTACTTTGTAATCAGTTGATTTGGCAGAATCGTTTTTGTGTCCGTACACAATTAAATTTTTAGAGAAATTAAATTAATTAATGAAAAAGAAATAAAGGCGCAGTTTTATACTGCGTTTATTAGTGGTTCTTAAGTTGGCGCGAAACTAGGTATTGTTGTTCTGCATTAGATACATAAGAGTCGTACTTCTATTGAAAACTTTTGAAAAGGGCTCTTAATAACTCTTGATTATTAATTCGATTGCATTTTTGTTATGGATTGCACTTTGTCGATCAAAGCTAAATCACCAAGTTTTAACGGTGTCCGAAAACAGAGGCAGGAAAGAAGCTAGACTCTCAGAGTCATGTCCACGCTACTACTCCTAAGTAAGTAAAACCTGCACTACAATTTTATTAGCAGTAAACGAAATTATATTTTGGAAAAAAGCTGATAAAAACCGTTGAATATTCCTTGGGCAATAGAGAATTACTACAAGCAAGCTCTGTATAAATAAAAAACATTATTTACTTTGGACGAACAAAAAGGAAACCGTTGTAAACAGAAAGATATATTTTCGTTAATATGACAGTAATTAACTTCTTTGTTCTATTACGAGGATGGTACTGGTCAATCGAATCACATCTTTATATTATGAGTCGACGTTGTGGTTCCTCGGTACACACGAACACAATTAAAATTTGCTGTGGTTAAATGAGCTATGCGTTTTGATGGGTCTATAATTTAAGGCTTCTTTAACAATGTAGGTAATAGCGCTATATACAACGTTGCAACTATTTTGTACTCGACATTATACATCTCTTACTTATGCATGAGATTTAAAATAATTATCTTTTCAACTGAAAAAGGAAATTGATTACTAATTATCATATCTAAAAAGGGACACCTTGTTACAGGTTGGCCGTTTATAGTTACAAAATAATTATGCAGTAGAACTTTCTTAACTTGATAATATCATTTAGTTTTGAATAATTTATGATTTTAGACGATAGGTTAAGCTATAATTACATTACGTTCTACTATTTTTGTTTTACGTTAGTAGCTTTCATTATTTACGTATGGAAGACCAAGAGGTTAGGTAAGCGTGCATGAAAAGCAACATACTAAAGTAGGTATTTATTTAAAAATAACATTTTTGAAAAATTTACCAGTTGTTAAGATCACAAAAGAAATTTAAAGTATATGTAATGAAATAATTAATCATGGTAGAAATACATTGTTTTTCTACAGATAGTGTGTAAAAGAATATTACTTAAAAAAATTTCTTTGAATGGAATTCGAACTTAAACCCACACTTTGCAATGAACTATCAAAGTATTAATTAGATTCTATCTAAACTTGGTCTATATATTTCTTGTATGTTACGGCTAAGGCTTAAACTCGGCTAGTATATAAACTAATTGAATAGTCTACAAACTAACTAAAGCCCTGGTTATTTTACTCGAAAACAATCTTTCTACTAAATTAGCGATCAGTTTGGTTGGTTTGTAAACTAGTCGGTTAGTTTGTAAGCTATCCAACAAACCTGGTTGGTTTACGCAATTAAAGTAAGTAAAATAACCAATGTTAGTTAGTTAGTTTCTAAACTAGCGATTTTCAAGTAGCCAATGTACAAACTTTTCATTTGGTAATACATAATAACCGCTATGTTGGCTAGTTTACAAATTAACAAGATGCTTGGCTAAAGTGAATAAAAAGAAAACAGTAAAAAATCTAATTATTTATTGCAACAAGGCTGACTGTTGTGGCATTTACTATTGCAAGTATAGTCCATTGATATGCATTTACATTTTTTATTAATACAGCGTTTCTTGCATTGACACCGTACGTAGGCTTGGGTTGCTCCTGACACTGACTTTTTTCCCATTGCACTTCTTGGTCTTATTTCAGTGTCTTTATTCACATCTTCTAGGCTCAGAAACTTTTGCTGGCAAATTTCGAATTCGTTACGGGTATATAATTGTTTTAGTACACCACGTACTGTACCAAGACGATAAAAGTCATCTTCGACACTCATGATAACTGCTAATATATTCCGGTGGGCAGAACGTGTTCTGTCGACGTCTGGCATTGGTACATGAACAGTCATACCGACAGTACCAGGTCTAAATTTTTTCTTGACACTTGTAGCATCTTCTCAGCTTGTTGCTTTTGACTTTGCCGACAGTCAAGTCGCATCTCATCTATTGTATTCTAATCTTGCAATGGTAACAAGAATTTCCTTCTGTACATAGGGGGAGTACTAGTGGAATGTATTTGTAGTCTCTTAATTTACAAACTCTAAATTATTCTCCGCCATTTCTGAACATGAATGTAGCATTTCCGTTACATCATTTTCATTATCAGCAAGTACTATGGTAACATTTTCAATAATGTCTACCAAGATTTCGTTATCTGCTGGTACTGAAATGGAATTTACATTCAATACAAAATTTTGAGCTGTAGTTGAGTCCTTGGTAGTATCTGCAAAATTATTAATTTTCCAAACCGCCCGCTCCCCCGTCCCCCACGCCCCACCCAAACACACACATACACACACACACACACACACACACACATACAGACACACACACACACACACACACACACACACACAAAGAAACACACACACACACACACACACACACACACACACACGCACACACACACGCACGCACACACGAAAACACGCAGACACGCAGACACGCAGGCACGCAGGCACGTAGACACGCAGACACGCAGGCACGTAGACACGCAGACACGCAGACAGGCAGGTAAGCAGACACGGAGACACGGAGACACGGAGACACGGAGACACGCAGGCACGCAGGCATGCAGACACGCAGACACGCAGTCACGCAGACACGCAGACACGCAGACACGCAGACACGCAGACACGCAGACACGCAGACACGCAGGCACTCAGGCACACAGACACGCAGACACGCAGACACGCAGACACGCAGTCACGCGGGCACGCGCACACGCGGACACGCAGGCACGCAGATACGCAGATACGCAGACACGCAGACACGCAGACACGCAGACACGCAGACACGCCGACACGCAGACACGCAGACACGCAGACACGCAGGCACTCAGGCACAGACACGCAGACACGCAGACACGCAGACACGCAGTCACGCGGGCACGCGCACACGCGGACACGCAGGCACGCAGATACGCAGATACGCAGACACGCAGACACGCAGACACGCAGACACGCAGACACGCCGACACGCGGACACGCGGACACGCGTACACGCAGGAAGGGAGACACGCAGACACGCAGACACGCAGACAGGCACACACGCAGACACGCAGACACGCAGTCATGCAGACACGCAGTCACACAGACACGTAGACGCGCAGACTCGCGGACACGCGGACACGCGGACACGCGGACACGCATACACGCAGTCACGCGGACACGCGGACACGCGGACACGCGGACACGCGGACACGCAGACACGCAGACTTGCGGACACGCGGACATGCGGACACGTGGACACGCGGGCACGCGGATACGCAGATACGCAGATACGCAGACACGCAGACTCGCAGACACGCAGACACGTAGACACGGAGACACGCAGACACGCAGACACGCAGACACGCGGACACGCGGACACGCGGACACGCGGACACGCGGACACGCAGACACGCAGACACGCAGACACGCAGACACGCAGGCACACAGACACGCAGACACGCAGTCACGCGGACACGCAGACACGCAGATTCGCGGACACGCGGACAAGCAGACACGCGGACACGCGGACACGCAGACACGCAGACACGCAGACACGGACACACGGACACACGGACACACGGAATTTTTTTCTAAAAATACGTTTTTTATTGATAAGTTTAATGGTTCAAGAGAAATCGCGCACACTCAACCACAGACACACAATCATTCTTGCTAAAAATGTGGTTTTCGTATTGTTTAAGTCACAAAACGTCGAGAAATGTAAAAAAAGTGGTTGAAAATTTAAACCGATTACATAACTTCCTCTTTATACGTACGTATATGAGAAAGCAACATTTGGTATGTTCGCTCACTTGGTTCGCAAATTCTCTGCAGTTATCACTTTGCAAAACACACGGACTTCCTAAATCTGTGAACACATCTAAAAAGGTTGTAAGCCACTTCTTTTGTAGTTTTGCTCTTCAACGGACGTAAACGAATATACTTCGTTAAAAGGTCCTGGTATACAAAAATAAATTTGTAATCTTTGTCTGTAGATCTATTAAATCTACTTGGCAACGAGAATTGACATGATTTGATGTAATTGGTTTCGCCACAATTCCTTTTTTACTTTGTTCCTTTCTATTTGACTCTCATAACTCTCAATATCCAAAGAAACGATTTCTTGGGTGTTGTTTTTATAATACCAAACTAATCGTTCATATTATTTTGCCGTTTTTCTTATTAATAATTATACAAATGTTATCGACCCGCTTGTTTTTACTATGGGATCCATTTTACCGCAATTTTTGTAGTTTTTCCACAAGGTCCTTATATTCTGTTTCTGAATACAATTTGGAGTTGTTAGCTTCGCTATCGTGCAATTTAGTAATAATTTCAATAAACTGTTGTTGTTAATGATCCATTACTATACAGCACAAAATTACACAGCGACAGTGTACAATCCTAACCTCACTAATCCAATCGAATTAGCCAAGCACCTTGTTAGTTTGTAAACTAGCCAACGTTGCGGTTACTATGTATTACCAGATGAAAAGTTTGTATATTGGCTACTTGAAAATCGCTAGTTTAGAAACTACCTAACTAACATTGGCTATTTTACTTACTTTAATTGAGGTAAATAAACCAACCAAGTTTGTTGGATAGCTTCAAACTAACCGATTAGTTTACAAACCAACCAAATTGATCGCTAATTTAGTAGAATAATTGTTTTCGAGTAAAATAACCAGGGCTTGGTTAGTTTGTAATGATCCTGCGAATCCTCTACATAAATTTCCTATCCTCGTAAATAACTCCTATCAAACCTTATTTCCTAGTTATTAATTATCATTATTTATAAATGATACCAGTTGTACATTCGTGTTCCCACTCTCCAGAATTCTACTATAAATACCCGACCACCTCGCATATTATTACATCATTATTATTATTATTATTATCATTGCCTCTCTACCTTTCTGTACTTTATAACGTTTAATTTTGCATTCATACCAGACCTGTATCCTTAATTTTACCTAAATCCGATTTACCTGTCCTGCTAGAACATACCAGTATCCCGAACTAAATAACTAAACCTGCCACCCCTTTTACACACTTCAAACATCCACCACTTACGTTCCTCAATCCCACATTATTACAACCTCCCTGTCGGAGACGTGTTTGTGTAAAACGCTCTTGACTGCTATTAGCACCGTGTCCGGTACATAAACGTGCCTAAGGTACGTTGTAATTAGTTTGCCGGAGGCGACGTCCCGTATTACTAAGTATTGCGAATCACCACCCTCAACAAAAGAGAAAAGTATTATAATTCAAAAATTAGGGCAAACAGAATTAATTTTTATTTCAATGTTTATTATTTCCAGGATATTTTAAGTTTATTTCATTTCTTACATAGTATTTTATTTAATTTATACTAATTTGAATAATAAAAACGTTTATAACCAGTCTGGGTCATAGTAATTATTCACAAAATAGTACGTCATTTAAACCCCGATTCTGACTGTCTCAGAATCAAGGGCTACCAGAAATTTGATTTGTAGACCTGGTACACTACATGCTTGTAGACTATCTTTTCTGCATGGTAAGAAATTACACGAAATCCAGCGAGCCATTGCTGCAAGGACATTAGCAACAAAACGAATACATCAAAGATCTAAGTAAAATCCATAAATAGAACCTGAATAGTTTAGTTAGCACAAAAAAGAACCTAAAAACACAAATTAATACAACCCGTTAAAAATTGTGTGTGTGTCGTGTGTGTGCAAAGAGATATCAAAGACTAATAAACTGTCAACACATTAAGAAACCCGGGAGAGTAAAAGAATACAAATGTAAGACTAGCGCAAGTTTTGAAATAAAATGACCAGCAAAATTAACAGAGACCAATGGATAAAACCATTAAAGAACGACACCTTGTAAAGACCCTACATGCGGATAAAAGCAACGCAGTCACAGTTATTAACACCGATATGTACAATAAGAAATTTCTCGATTACTGAATGAAGATTAGTGCAAGCGCATTATCAACTCGTATAGATCCACGTACCTCTACCAGCAGAGCTACAACAGCCTACAGGGGTTATGAATTCAATTCGATAGAAGCTTAATATCTGTATAATTTGTTAACTTACATCATGGTAACAGTTACTACGTGTACTATTGTCATGTGGCCCGCATACCGTTATTTATATTTATAAAAAACAATGAATGTTAATTCATTTAACTATCCAAGGATTATTATTTGCTGATCGCAATTATTATTAAACAATCAGTTTAGTACTTGTCGTGTATGCTACCTTAGCGATATGCGGGCCACATGACAATAGTACACATAGTAACTGTTACCATGTAAGTTAATACAATACACTGTTGTTAACAAATTATATACACATTACGTTTCTATCGAGTTGAATTCATAACTCCAGTAGCTCAGTTGGTAGGGTACTCGTCTAGTCAATGAGAGGACATGAGTTCGAATCCTATTCGGGGGAATCTTTTATGTACATAAAATTTTCAATTTTATATATATATATATATACACACACAATATATATATATATATATATATATATATATATATATATATATATATATATATATATATATATATATATCAGAAGTTTGTAAATTTTGAATGAATTTAATCAACACCTTGACGCTTATACGGATTTCCTAGAACGTACAGAAAATGTTTTTCTGAGATTCATTGTAAGCTCGAGGACTTACTGAATATGTTAACCTCACTGAGAGAAACGGCAACAATCAGAAATATTGAAATACGTTAATTCTATTAGATATTATTGTCTGTTCGCAGTTCACGGCTGCTCGAACTAAAAATCTTTAAGATTACAAAAATGATCCGGTTCTTTCTCTAAACTGGTAGATTGTACCCGGAAGGAAACGATTTGCTTTTTTACCTGTTATAGTTAATCCTTTAAGCATTACGCCATTGGTGGACTAGTTCGTGTTGGAAAGCATTCGCAGAATAACTAAATCAAAAATAAATACTAGAAATACTTATGTGCACAAGCGTGTACATGGTGGCCATCATTTTCTTAAATCTTGTTTCTTAACCGTATTGTAACAGTACGTCACTGACAACTGTCCGCTAGGAATATATATTAGTCTACGGCAATCGTGAACAGAATATATTGTTATTTCTACTGAAAGTAGTTTTAATTAACGCTGATATAACAGAAACCATGATAGTACACGAGAGTAGGTGCAGCAATTCTTAAGATGAATGACAGTAATACGAGAATGGGTAATACAAACAATTAGGAGTAAGGGCGATTTTAAGTGTTAAGCGAGAAAGACGAAAGAAAAAAAGAAAATGTTTCAAGCAAGTTTAACATTGAAGTAGTTCAGTGATTCTCACAATGGGGTCCGAGTCGTTACCATAAATGGTCCTCGAAATGGTCCTTAGTGAAAAGGAAATTTATATTTTTATGAACCAAAAACAAACACAATGAAAGCTATTCCGCTACGTCAGAGTATGATCCTGCTCTGATCGTCTTTACTACGTCGCCATTAAATCCGAGTGCATCTGAAAGTTATCCAGAGAATTAAAAGCAAAATACATACTGACACTTCTTATAAAGTAATTTAGAAGGCACGCCACCAGGTACTTAAAATTCCTTAAATTAAGGAATTATACTTTTCCAGCGATACTGCATTAAAAATATTCTCAAGGCTGCATTAACGAAAACGCAATAAAATCTGTTTAAAAGTTTTGATACAATTGTAGTGTGGTAGGTAACTTAATTTGCATTTTGGTGTAACTTAAGTTGCACATCTTTTTAGGGGTTTATAGTTCTATATCTTTGACTTATTTCTTTGCGCAAATATTTTCGCGCAACGCGTCGTTGTCTGATATTCTAAGCGTCCATTTTTTTCACTTCTTGTTGAATGTTGTGTTGTTTAGGAAGCCATTCTTGGGTTTCCAAGTAAATTTTGTGAAAAGTGCCATTGATTTAATGGTAAGATAATTTAACTGGTATTATATTAAAATCTAAAACATTTGCTTTTTGCAGGCACTTTTATTTTACTTTTATTTTATTTTTTTGCACATTTAATTCTATTTTAATTTTACTTTTACGTACGCTTTCATTTTATGATTGCAATTTTGCCTTCAATGCAGACCTAAATTTTGATCACAATTTTTTATTCGAACCTTCGAGAGAATGCAATAAACATTGGATTGTTCAAATTTCTTGAAGAAAAAATTCATAAGAAATAAAATTCGACTTTGGTATGGTTTACAACATACAGCAGTTATTTCAAGATATTGGGCAATATTGGTGCAAAAATGACATCACCTGTGATTTACATTTCCGTAATCGTTAGGTACCAGAGGTTATTAAAAAGTTTGTGTACAAAAATGTTAAGATTTATTTTACGAATTTTACGAATTATATCCATAATTTAGTAATTTAAGGCTATTATAATTAGTTTGTAAGATATATTTTATATAATTCTAAATTTAACTATTAATAAACATATAGTTTGTATATTTTTTATTTTTAACATTTTGGTAAAATTTTTATTGTAAACCTCGGTTTAGTTATTCCGAGCATAATTAAAAAATAACTTGGCGTCCGAGATCATTTTATTAGTGTTACATTGCATATTTATTATTTATGTTAAGTGAAAATAACACAGCATACATTTGTGGTAATTAAGCAAATCAAAAGATTGAAGTGGCCTACTTTAATTTACCGACTGGGACAACGGCATTATTTTTGGTGAATGGGGTGTATCTCTAGTAAGTTTAACGATCTGTTATGAGAACATTTTTAGACCATTTATACTATTATCACACTTAATGATAAAATAAACAAAAGTCGCGGCGACTGCAAGTGGAATAATTTTTTCGAAAGACAATTGAATATCTCTAAACCAAACGAGATACACCCATATAATTTGGTATCAAACGAAAGCGTATTTCATGGGCTTTCCAAAAATGTAATAATATACAGGATGTTTGATTAAAAATATATACGTTTAGTTTGCTCTAAAAACATGAACCACTCTGTATGATCAAAAATATTTTTAAAATGTAGTACCTATTGATATATACCCGTGGTCCAAAAACCGTTTCTCTAACTTATTTCGTCATTGTACAGTTTTCCACCTCCTCCTCGTTTGGCAGCCGTTCTGAGAACTTCTTTTCCAATAGCCTTTGCACCAGACTTAAATAACGGTATTATACTTCTAGATATACCACCTAACCAGCTTCCTATTCTGTGACTACGTTGATATGGTGCACCTCCGTAGATAGGTTACGGTTACCGGCCCGATTCATGTAATATTGCTGATAAGGGCAAACCATTACTGCACTTTCTTAAAGTGTACCTTCAGACACGATGGCCCAAACTCTAATGGCATTGCTGCACTCGCATCTGTTTTTATATTAATCTCGATGTTTTCGAAGTACCGCGTCATCACTGGTATGTAGTGTGCAGGCGAAAAAACAACATCTTTATGACTCCCGTAAGCATAGTTTTCTGAAGTAATATTTATTATATGCATAAGCGAGGATAAAACATCACCCACAATTTTCAGCTGAACGATGTCGTAATAAAGAAACATTTCAGTTGGTGAATCTATCCATAGACTACCGGGGTGCAGGGGTATTCGCTCCATGACTATGTTTTGAAACGCCGATAATCTACCTGTAAGGCTAGAGAATCCGAATAGGGAGAGCGAAGTTTTTAATTTCGTAGTGACGCGCTTAGTAATATTCAATTGTTAACAATTTACTTATTAGCACACGGTTATTTAGCTCATTGGCAATTTCTTCTATGTTGGCATAATTTCCCGAAGCGAAACGTAACACATACCATCCGTCCTCAATATAAATGATTTTCTCGCTGTCATGTTGAAAACATGATGCAGCCTTTTTTAATATAGTCTCTAACACATCCTCTTCTCCTGCAGGTGGATCAATTGTATAATAAATTAAATTGTCTGTCGCACTTACAGCGGCAAAATAATAGGGGTACTGAATCTCCGATATGCCTATAACCGATGAACCCGTTAATCTTATTCGTTTTGGCAGTTGTGTAATAAAGATTGACGTCATATTGTCAGGAAAATACGTCCTGGAACTATTACTCTATAAGGTAAGACAAAACTCCATTTTATATATCTCTCAACTACGAGGCTAACACCCAACTATTAAAATTGTCACTGTATCCACGCCACTTGACCAGGTATTGTTTACATCGTCCGCGGTCCTTCTCTGCTAAAATATTATCGACTTTGAGTAGGTTGTCTTTATCAACCGTAACAATTTGCAATTCCTCCTCGCAAAAGGTACCCACATCAGGGCCTTTATTAAGATCGATTGTTCGGTAAACTGGTGGTCTTCTTTTTATCACTGCACTAATTGTAAAAACTTCCTCACTCCAATTCGTTTCATATCCCTTCTAAAAAGTGTACTTAGTTCTAACGATTCTGTCATATTCACCGACTCTGTATTTTGACGTGATGTGCCTAAGCCTTTCGCGTACAGGTTATTCCACACTTCCAAAATGTTTTCATCGTTTACAGCCGCAGGTGCCATCTTTATGCTTGAATCATGGCTATTGTTGCAAGCAGTCTCAAGTTTTTGGGGTACATCAATATACCTGCAGGAATTTGTGTAGGTGAAATAACGCCACATCTTTGTTTTCAACGTTTTATTAAATCTTTCAACTACAGATGCTTTTACATCAGGGTTATTTGTTATGTGGAAATTGATATTTTGTTTCTTGAAAAAGTTGTGTACACTGACTGCCACAGACTCTTTACCTTTATACGTCTGTAGATTTGCCGGTGTATTATCACTTTCCTTAAAAATATCGGTGAATGCTTCAATTACAGATGCGGCTGTCTTCGTTTTAAGAGCTCTCGCCCAAGCCCTCTTGCTAAACACATCAATAACCGTTAGTATGTAGTTGTATCCGCTATTGTATTTACTTAAAGTCCGCATATCGCAAAGATCCGCTTGTCACAACTCATAAAGGTTGCTTACAATATATCTATTACGCGGAAACTTTTTCTGACTAGTTTATGCACAGCATAAGCTTCACCATATTTATCTTTTACAGCATTAGTTAAAGGTGTTATGCCGGAAAACCTGCCGGCTGCGGGGGATCATAGTATACAACATCCATGTCATGTTCTCCAAGTATCGCAATCTAGTGAAATTCTTCTTCGAGAGATTCTTTTCGGTGGTTCCCGCGGTTCCCTATCAGCATCGTAATTCTCACTTATAGTCGTTAGGGTTCGTTCAATGTTAGGTAATACAACAGCATCACGTGTTCGCGTATTTCCGATAAACCCACGCGGTATATTTATTTCTTCAATGTACGTCGCAAACTGTAGGCAACCGTGCGGGTTTGTAGTTTTTCGCTGCCTTAACGTTTCGTGAACCAGTTCGATAATGTTGCAATGAGGTGATCATTTATTGTGCCTCTTTTATCCCAAAATACATTATCACCCGTATTCAGTATACTATTTCGTCGTCTGCTAGACATTTGAGTTGCGGTGAATCTCTAAGATGAGCAGCATCATCGCTGATTCTTATGCTAGCAGGTTGGCGTAACTGATTGGAAAAGTGCAGATATCTTCGAAGAACTTGTATGTACTGCTGACATTTGTCATGGTCAGTCATTTTGGTTTTTAAAACTTTATCCATATCATTGCCCAGTTCCGTTAAAATGTTGTTTTGTGGCGCATGTAAGCGTTGTATAAAATCCAACGGTAGAATAATCATCTTCTTCAGATTGTGGTCCATAGTTGTTATTGAAACAGATTACCTAGAAAACCGTCAAGTAATGGTCCTAACAGGAATGGTAGAAAAGCACCGCCCTTCTATACAAGAAACTGTTTCTTCTTTTTTATAGATTCGCCTCTCTGTGCCAACCTTCTTAAAGTGTGCTTATGTTGAGAGACTCGCTGCTTCTGATCACTTGACAGGGTACACGACCTTTTAAAATGTTATGTGCACACTCGCAGATACATTCCACCTGCTTAATATCCAGACATTTCAATAATGCGTCACGTTGACTTTTACTTAATCTGAATAATGTGCATAGGATATCGGTGTTTTCGATTAAAACGGCAACCATCATATATGATGTAATCTTTATGACTGTGATACTAAAACTTCTTTTTCACTATATATATCTGGCAAATACCTTGAGGCCAGAATATGTTTATTCTATATCGTAGCACATCCTGTATATTCTGTTTTAAATCGAACAATAAACATCCGTGCGGGTTTAGAGTGGCATCCCGGTACCCAGCCTCTAGAAATTTCGGGTTGTCCGGCGAAATCTGTCTTGCTAAATGCTGTATCTGAGTTTTGTCACGCGGATTCTTAAACAAAATTGTGTAGTGAGAGTTGAGCGAGATATCTCGCTTTCCATGTCCCTGATGAAATATGTTTTGCGTTAAAAAAACACATTTAGATTTCTATGATGACAGCCCATTGTAAAAATAGCCACCAACGAACCGTTGATTTTGCGCATTAGATAATCAATTATTATTAAGCCGGTTATTCACCGTCTAACTGCTCCATATCAGGTAAACCCTTCTGAAATTCTACTGAGATATCTTTGAATGATGGCTGCCACTCGCTGTAGAACCAAATATTTTTTTCAAAAGTTGTATCGCAGACAATTTCGATATTTTTTAGAAAACCTAAGATAAAATACGATTTCCCACAGCCCGATAACCCAGCAACTATTGCCGAAAAGGGATGCTTAAAATGTGCCTCCGTCTTGAATCGCTAAACGATACTAAAGGGCACTGTGTCATCACTCTGGCTTAAATACCAAATGAAAAATCTGCGATCACCGGTATATTCTACTTTTTATCGTGCTTATCTTTCAATATCAAAACCGAGACTTTTTTCTAAAATGTAAACATCGAAAATTGACAATGAATGTCGCTTAGTTTATTTTGTTTTCATAACAAAAAGTATCCTATTGTTTTCTTTTTAAATATCTACTAAATTCAGCACGTGTTTAAATCGTGTATTAACAATAAATTTTGATGTATATCTATAATAATACTAACTAGCTCTTAATTACTCATTTTATGTTTAAAAGTAATTTTGTATGTATACACAATATAAATACTGTTGAAGGTTGACTTACAATCTCAAGGTGAAACAATTTTAAAATATGTTTTAAAATAAAAATCCTTTTTATAAAAATTCATTTAGGTAAGGTCGTGCTAACGAGCCTATGGTTAATGCGAAATGGAAAGGTAAATAGAGAATTACAATAAGTTGTATGTGTAAGTTATACATTCTAAAAAATTACTTTACGTTAATGACTGGGAAACCGATAACCAGTTTATATTAGCTATACAGAAGTAAACACACAGAAAGTGGATTTAGTGAGACTATATAAGTGACGGGAACCCAACAGTTATTCACACGTGGACCAATCTTCCAAGGAGCACCGATTCATCCATCAAACATATTCATGTCAGACAAAGCTTGCTGAAATTCCACCACCGATGAACTTAAATTCGTGTAGTGTTCGCCATTGTTCGTAGAACCAATGAGCCTTTTTAAAAGGCGCATTATACAATTTTGACATCTGTTTAAGAAAATTAACAATGAAGTAGGATTTTCCGCAGCTTGACGGGCGGTAAAAAAGGATGCTGAAACTGACTCTACATTTCTGATGCTGATATAGTATTGAGTTTGAAGAGAATAAATAATAAAACAGGTTAAATAAAACCTTTTTATTATGAAAAACATTTGTCATCTTTACAGGTCTTATCTATCTATTGATTCTTCTTTCTCTTCTTCTTATGGTTCCACAATAATTTTTCGTTACATATTAAAAATCTTGACAATCTTTGTGCACGGGCTGATAACAGGGCGACTTCACGACATATCCCTCAATTATCGATCTCTTGTCTTTATGCATTAAAAACGATTAAAAGTTTAAAAACAAACCAACGTATACTTACAGTCAACTAACCTTCGCAATCGCCCGGTATGCCTTAATCGGGCCCACGTCAGTTAATAACTCATCACGGAACAAATTCAAAATTCGATTAGCTGTTAAAAAGATATGCTCTTTCAACAGAACTAAATTAACTAAACTCAAATATACGTATTTATAGTACCTTTTCCAAGGCCAAATTAAGTCATTGGAAATTCCTAAGGCCAAATTACGTGGAAAAAACACAATCACGGAGTAGATTAGCTTTTGAACTTGACTAAAGTAGATTTGGTTCTGAACTTGGCTAGCCCAAGGTCAACGACAAGGTCAACTCCAATGTCAGGCCCTAAGCTCAGCCTCAGGATCAAAATACGTCGCCCACGTAGGCCGGCAGGGTCAACCCCGAGGTCCAACCCAAGGTCAATACGCGTCCCCACGTGGCCGTCAAGGTAAAAAGTGAAAGCGCAAGTGCCTCTCTTCTACTATCGCGATATCTTGCTGCACAAATTCTACTTGCCAGTAAGCAAATTTTTTGACATTTTCCGAGAATAAAAATCATTAAAACCATTTCCTACATATTTAGAGGCGTTTAGTTTAAACATTAATTCCAAATAATCTTTTTTATTTGATCAGTAACTTACAAAAAGATGTAGAAAACGGAAAACTTAATTTGAACATAATCAAATTGAGTACTTCAGAAATTTTGCTAAGGACTGATTTAGATTTAGAAATTCCATTAAGGATTGATTTAAATTTGCCTAGAACGAAAAAGTGACTTGTGTAAGAGTATGCACCAGTATTGTTCAAATAATTCTGTTAAATATAGAATAATTTAATTCAGTCAATTTGTAGTTGTTATATTAATTCTTGTTTTTACTTGAAAATTGTTTTAGTAAGAAACTACAATCCTCTATTTTCAGTCTTTTTGTATTACAATCGCAATTTCACAAATAAACTGAAAATATTTAAAAAAATGATTAGTTTTAGATACTACTGGACTATAAACAATTTTCTGCCATTTTAAAATAAGCAAAAGTCGCCTAACAAATCAGTGGAGACGGCCGCAAGTGGGATATTTTTTTTTGAAAAACAATTGAATACCTCTTAAACCAAAGGAGATAGACCCATACAATTTGATATAAAATGAAAGCGTATTTTATGGACTTTCAAAAATGTAGTAATATATAGGGTATTCCATTTAAAAAAGTGTAAGTTTAGTTTGCGCCAATAACATGAAACGCCCTGTATGATCAAAAATATTTTGAAAATGTAGTGGCTATTGATATCTACACCTGGTCCAAAGATAATTTCTATAATTATTTCGTCTTTATACAATCTTCCACCCCCCTCCTCGTTTGGCCACCCATATATATATATATATATATATATATATATATATATATATATCTGTGCGCGCGCGCGTGTGTGTGTGTCGTGTGCGTGTGCGTGTGCGTGTGCGTGTGCGTGTCGTGTGCGCGTGCGCGTGTGCGTGTGTGCGTGTGCGTGTGTGCGTGTGCGTGTGTGCGTGTTGCGTGTGTCGTGTGTGCGTGTGCGTGTGCGTGTGTGCGTGGTGCGTGTGTGCGTGTGTGCGTGTGTGCGTGTGTGCTGTGTGCGGTGTGCGTGTGTGCGTGTGTGCGTGTGTGCGTGTGTGCGTTTGTGCGTGTGTGCGCGTGTGCGCTGTGCGCGTGTGCGCGTGTCGGTGCGCGTGTGCGCGTGTGCGCGTGTGCGCGTGTGCGCGTGGCGCGTGTGCGCGTGTGCGCGTGTGCGCGTGTGGCGTGTGCGCGAGTGCGCGTGTGCGCGTGTGCGCGTGTCGCGTGTGCGTGTCGTGTGTGTGTGCTGTGTGCGTGTGCGTTTGTGCGTGTGTGTGTGTGTGCTTGTGTGCTTGTGTGCGTGTGTGGTGTGTGCGTGTGCGTGTGTGTGTGTGTGTGTGGCCCGGCTGAGTACCGGATTTACCATAAGGCTAGAAAGGCTATAGCCTAGGGGGGCAAATTTTAGGGAGCGGCAAATGTTGGAGTTAAAAAAATTGAATAACAAAATGAAATCTAGAAAAATTAAAATCATATCAAAAAATACAATATTTTACATACCAATACATTCATATACCACTATACGACGCATCGGTCATACCTAGTATAGTGGAAATTTTATTTCATTATTAAGCAAGACGACGCAAGGTTGCTTGCGCGATACTGTGGCGCCAGAATTTTCTGTATTCTGATCCCCACTACCCACCATTGTGCTAATCTGTGTTGTTTATATAACCAACCGACAAAAGTAAAGGGTGGTGTAGTAGCATTCTGTGTGAGAGTTTAGTTAGAATTACTAATTATTTATTCATAATTAATTATTTATTGGTTAGAATTATTATTTACGACCTTATTATTTAGGTAGGTTTCCTTCTCATTGCTTGAAAATATATAAAACATTCTTGAATTTATTATTTTCGTCATATTATCCCAGAAAATGTCTCATGGAAGAAAACGTCTTAGTGGCTATCAATATAACAAAATCGCCAAAGAAAAATGGGAAAAGGAACAAGAGGTTATTAAGAATAGTGAAAAAATAGATTAATTTTTGTTATCGATGTCCTCTAATAATGTCAATAACACACAAATACAAAATTAACCTAAACCGTCTACATAAGCAATCATAGTCAAAGATGATTCAACAAATCATGCACTCAACGAACATAAAAAATGTTCTTCCACCTGCAGTAAATCCAGCGATCAATGTAATACAACAACGGTAGATTATGAAAATCTTGCTGATATTTATGATTCAGATCCAGCTAAATTGGTTATGCATGATTTCTGTGTAGATTATTATGCCGTTTATGGATTCAAGCAAAATAAAGATAAACATTTGGAACGATTTGGGCGATTTTATAGAGATCAAAGAATATATTTAAATTCTAAAATATTTATTCGAAAATTAAAGAACGGAGAGCACGCAGAACGAACATGGCTTATATATTCAGAAAGCTCAGGACGAATTTTTGTGGAGCATGTCGATTATTTAAACAGAGTATTTGGAAGTACAGGATTTGACGATTGGAAAAACTTAAAATGCCGTGTTGAACAACATGAACGCTCAGATTCTCATAAATCTTGCATGTTAAATTTTAAAATGCGAGGATCATCAAAAGGAAAAATTAATCAAATGTTATATTGCTGAAAGAATCAATTATTAGCGAGAAGTTTTACGAAAAGTTGTGACAGTCACAAGGAAGTTAACTAGCCGTGGACTTCCACTACGAGGTCACGATGTAATTATTGGTTCTTGCCACAACGGAAATTTTCTAATGACAATGGGGTTGATTGCTGATTTTGATCCTTTTCTGGCTGAACGTATTAAAAAATATAAAAATCCTAGCTCTGGGCATACCAATTATTTAAGTTCAACAATATATGAAGAATTTACTGCGTTAATGGCTTGCAAAACTCGAGAAGTTATAATCAGTGAATGGACGGTAATTCAGTGGAGCAATTCTTATTCTTTTTACCAAATCCTGGGCATAAATCTGAAGAATAGACCGAATCTACAAAAAATGATAGTAATATGTCTGGAATTCATTCAGGTGTCCAAGCACGCATTAAAAAAGTTCATACTGTTGCTGAATATGTCCCATGTGCTGCTCATTCTTTGAATCTCGTTGGGCAGTGTGCCGCATCGAGTTTTGGCGAGGCAATATATTTTTTTAGTTTATTACAAGACTTGTACAACTTTTTTACGTCCTCTACTCGTCGATCTGGCAAAAGTTACAATCAACGATTGGAGGTAATCTAACTTTAAGAATCTTGTCAACTACACGATGGTCTTCAAGAGATGATGCTTGTCGGAGTCTACTGCAATCATGGAAGGAAATTATTAATACCATGCCAAACATTGAAAATGACGACACAGAAAAAGACATTTCGAGGAATGAAGTAAAAGGATTAGGAAAACGCTTCGAAACCGCAATAATGGCGGTTTTCTGGGTCTCTGTTATGAATCGAATTAATTCTACCAGTAAAACAATACAAAGTGTTGATACGGACATTTCAACTATAGTAGGATTATACACATGTTATAAGAGATAATTTCAATGATTTCAAGGAAAAAGCAAAAGTGTTGCGTGATGCCGATTATCAAGAAAATGAAATACGTTGTCGTAAGCGAAATCTATCCTTTGGCGAAAATCCGGAAGCGTTTGCTTCATCAATAAATTTCGAACACAGATTTTCACTTGTAATCACCCTAGTGCTTGGATTATTTCCGGAAATTTTTTCGAGTCATAAATGTTATGAAAATTATCCCGAGTCGATGACGAGGGATAATTTTCTCAAAACATTCGTGAACGAGAAGAAATTTCTGGTAATTAATTCAAGCATGCGGGGGATTCAGTAAGAAAATATCCCATGACTATCCGTTGCTATTGACGACGGAATATTTTCTTAGTAATTACGGATAGATTAATCAGTGAATTAGAGAACCGGCGATTGACTTACGAGACGGTTCACAGTAAATTTGATGTACTCTGCAATTTTCAAATTTTACCAATAGTTAAGTTAAAAATTTCTAGAATGAATGTTTGTCAAGATTTTGTTGAAGATGTTGAAAAATATTTCATCGAGGAATGCATTTACATACGTGAACATCTAACCCAAGAGGAAAATACGAATATATCTCTGAATAGTATGTAACTGGATCCGAAAAACGGTTTTACCGAGATTTATAATAATGTTGATACTGCTTTAATAATATTTAAATGCACCGCGATGACAAATTGTACGACAGAAAGATCTATTTCGCGTCTTTCCAGAATTAAAAATTATTCACGATCAAATATGTCTGAGGTTAGATTAAATGACATCAATTTTATCAATGGAACATGAATAGTATTTCTTTTGACGAATTAATTCAAAGTTTTTCTGAAGCAAAAGTAAGGCGCAAAATAATAAAATCTTATTTAATTAAAATATTTAATAGAAATGTTATTTTTGTGTTTTTGTATTGCCATGTTCTATTAATCAACTATCTAATTCATTCATGTTTCACAATTTATATGTCATACAAGTTAACAAGAAATATATTTTGGTTTGTGAGTATATAAATTTTTTTGTTATATATATATATATATATATATATATATATATATATATATATATATATATATATATATATATATTGTTTACCAGCAGTAGAAACAAAAAGCGAAAATTATTGTAGATGAGGGCGACAAAATATTTCCAGCCTAGGGGCGGCAAATCGTAAATCCGCCTCTCCGATGTATATGGGTTTTAAATATTACACCACTAATTACGCGTCAACTTCTGTGGGTTGAATAAATGTTTTCTGAATTTTATGATCTGTTGTAGAGGACACGAAACGCGATTTAAACACCGATGCCTTGCTTCTACTGTTAATAATTTACTCATAATCTTATATCTTATAATCTGTGCAGAAACGAAGCGAAGGAATAAATCAACATGTTTCGCAGATTCCAGTGGCGTTGGGTTTGTTTTATGATACGTACGAGTGTATTATATAATAATTGTTCTTACCCTAAGTTTAAAAACTCTATAAAATGATTTCTAACAAACGAAGTGTTTTATAATTAAATTATATATTACAAAGATATCTTTAAAATCACTTTTTATAGTTAAGTTTTCAATAAAACATTGCAATCATACACGCCTATGATCTTTACTTTAGAACTCAGGTATACGTACGTCCCATTGTTAAAGGATTAGCAGTTATTGATAAAGAACTTACGTTGTAACGCTATATTATGGAAGCGGTATATCCTAAAACTAGCTTAAGAAATCTATTAAGTACTATACAGAATCGTTATATGTAAAATAAATGAACTATTTTAATTTATTCCTCCGCTTCGTTTCTGGACAGACTGTAGTATCAACAATTGTTTTTGAATGTTCTGTAATAACTGTATTAAAAGAAACAATGGTTATTTAACTATTGTTACTCCCAATGTCACCGTTAATTTTAATTATTTGGTTAACTTCGTTTTACTGTGTGCTATCGGTTATTGTAGCGTATAATGACTTTTTCTTCAAATTTGTTTGTGTACTTGTTTTAATATTTCTGTCCGTCTGGGATAAAGCGGATGTTGAAGGTCTCACAGCGAAAAATTTGCAACTTTACGTTTTAATAATTTGATATTTACTTTGTTGTAACTCGAATTGTTATCTTAATGACTGAATAAGTTGTTCTGGGGTAGTCGATAATATCTTTTTGTTTCAAAATTATTCATATAATATAGGTCAGTTTTTTTGCCGAAAGTGGTCCAGATTCACCAACGAATACATCATAACGACTTTCTGTATCACTATTATTTAAACAGCATTTTATGTGCTTCGTTCGATTTTTACCATGTCAGTATAGTATTTAAAACCCACGGGAACGTAATTTATACACTTCAATCCATTAACTGGCACGAAATTGCATTTGTTCCATTTTTTATAAAGCTCTTTAGAATATTCCTAAATCGTCCACCATCTTGAAAAGAACCAAACTTTTGAATAATTAATTAAGAGAAATCCAATTAAAATAAACCAATTAAAAAAAATGGAAAATAATAGTCTTAATAAAAAAAATAAGTGATCAGGAATTAAAGTTAAATGAAAAAGTTGGAGCTAAGCAAGAATTTCATAGGTTATAACATAATTTTATCACATTTAAATGCACTCTATGCTCTATTCCTCCAGGATATGCGAACTCTATGGAAAATTACACATTGTACGAATTTGATTGGTGTGTGGTATAATTAGTTCACAGAGTTGTTCTTTATTATTAATTGGCACTGAGTAAACTAAAGTTCTCAAGTGAGCCCATAACTAAAAGTCATGCGTACGTACTATCCAACGTCGCTCAAAAGCTGGATCAACGTCGTTCTTCACAATCTGATAAAAATTAGTTTGTGCATAAAATACATATCTCTGTAATATTGGCAGGTCTTACAAAAGCATTAACAAAAAATCTAGGCATTACAGAGTATTCAACCCAAAATATTTTCTAAATTGTTTGAAAAGGTTTACTTACTTATTGAGCTAAAAAACGTCGACCAATAAGTTGATCCCCAAGAATACACGCGGATTTTCTAGTAAAATCACCTTATTGGTATATAGTCTTAAATTATCAAAAATAAGTGATAGTCTGCCAATTTTCTTACAAGCCAACCGCATAGATTGACTCTGAAGAAATAGTCTTCTGAATTCAAGGATTGTACCTATTTTCTAATTTCAATTGACCTAGTCTCACTTAGGCGCTGCTGAGTTTCCACACAAGTAGGCTATAAAATGGTGTTCTGCGATAATAACTTCTTATAAATCTACGTTGGATAGATTCCATTCTATTTATATATGTGCTATAATATAACGAACATACAAATCCACCATATTCTAAAATGGGTCTAACTAATGGAACAGAATAACAATTTATAGATGGCATTCGAAAATTTTGCACAATTTCTATTGACAAATCTCAATATCTTAAAATTCTTAGTAATAGTTACGTGAATATGATAATACTGAAATCTTTTATCTCATTAACGCGATTTATTAAATTATTTCTAAGTGAGTAGTTGTATTCAACTGTGTATATAAATAAAACAAAATAAAACACTACAATTCAGTTTTAGGCCATTATTTGAAGACCAATCTACAAAGTTGTCTATATCTTGTTGTAGTATCGATGCAGCCTCGATTGGCTGAATTTTTTTAAATATTCATAAATAAATAGTAATATCTCGAAATATTTTATCACGTGAGTAATGTGATTAATAAATAAATTGAACAGGAGCAGGCCTAGATCAGACCCTTGTGGCGCACCAGAACAAACCGCTATAGTTCGTGACATATAGTTATCCACCTGAACTAATTGAGTTCTGATTTTTAAAATAGTTTTCTAACCATTTAAGCAAGCGAACACTAAAGCCGAACATGCCAAGTTCGCAAGTATTATGATTTACCAAGTCAAAAGCTTTAGAAAAATCTGTATATATATATATATATATATATATATATATATATATATATATATATATATATATATATATATATGGGTGTCCGGAAATGGCGTGCACAACGTTTAACCAGAGATTCCTTGTCAAAAATAAGGCGATCCGGGTAAACATACCTATATCCGAAGTTGCTTCGTTTTGCCGCTAGAGAGCGAAAGTTTTTAAAATAATTTCGTTTTTTCGAAATAATTTCTAAATTTGGGAAACAGACTTGCAACATAAATTGACATAAAGAACATGTTGGTCAGACGTACAGTTTCGTCGTAAACTTATTTAATTAAATTAATTAATTCATTCAGAAAATCGAAGAAAATTTTGAAGAATTGTCATAATAATTTACTGCGTTAAACGTCTTACAAATTTTTGGTTGGGCAAACGGTTAAGCCAAAAAAAATATTTTCTAGATTCCTACTAGTCTGAATCAGTAATTGTAACTTTATTTTTAGTTTTAATTAAAAGTTGACTATGATTTAGACAACTAATGGAAATAATAAACGATTAATTACCTACTGTTACAACAAATGCTCAAAATGGACACCATTTTATTGTACACATGCTTTAATTCTACGTCGACAATTAAATTGTACTCTTCGTAGTGTAGCGGGATTCCGAAGGGTGTTGGTAACATTTAAAATTCTGCGATATAAATCTTTCTCGCTTTCAATAGGAGAGCAGTAAATTTTTATTTTCATGGCACTCCATAAAAAATCACAGGGTGTTAGATCCGGTGATCTTGCTGGCCATTTTACAGGAGCAGCATTGCCACTTCCTATCCATCGATTTGCATACATTGTATTTAAATACTCACGCACTGCTAACGAAAAATGTGTCGGAGCACCATCATGCATAAACTACATGTTCTGTCGTTGTAATAAGGTCAAATTCCGTAGTAAAGCGGGCAATGTTTCTTGCAAAAAATGTAAATAATTATTTCCATTTAAGTTATTTGGTATAATAACTGGACCTATAAGGAATTTGCCAATAATTCTTGCCCACATAATACATTTAAATTCATGTTGGTAATGAGTAACATTGTTGCATGGGGATTTTCATCAGAGTAAACATGTTCATTACGTAAGTTAGTTACACCAGATCTTGTAAACGTAACTTCTTCGGTAAACAAAATTCTACCATGTAAATTTGAAGTTTCTATCTGATTTTCAGTAATACTGTAAAACGTTAAGCGGTATTATGGATCAATAGGTAATAAGTCTTGAATTTTTTGACGATTGTATGGATGTATAAGTTGTTCTTTTAAAACCTCATTAATAACTGATTTTAGAACGGCTAATTCCAGCCCCAGGTGTCCAGTACTTGCTTTTGGGTTTTCCTCAACTCTGTCTCAAATTTGTTCCTCCATATCTACTGTTCTTGTAATACGCTGATGTCCACAATCAAAAGTTCGTGACTTTAAACTACCATTCTCACGAAGACGTCTAACAATGTTTTCAAAGGTTTGGTGAAGCGGCACTATACGGTTAGGAAACCTTTCCCTGTAAACTCTAACACTCTCGCGACCATTACATTCACGAAACCCACAAACTAACAACATATCTACTTGTTTGGCATATGAATAAACAAAATTCACGATGACTCCGAGATAAACCTTAAGAAGAAAAATACTAAATGCTAAACGGAGTTCAGTTTAAATGACATTAAAGTATTGAATTCCTTTTTTACGTGTCAAATTAATCATATCCAACTTCTAATAATAACATTATCAGTGTTAAGTTACAATTACTGATTCAGATTTGTAAGAATTTTGAAAATATTTTTTTTTGATACGGCCTTAATTTGTAAAACATTTTTTTTCTAGCCAACGTTATCTAAATTGAAAATTTGTAAAGAACTTTCTAAAAACGCGCACTGACCATAAGAAGAAAAGACATGACGAAATTAAGTTTAAAAGTAGTACTAACTACTAATAATTATAATTAGTTACTTACAGTTTCCGCATTGAAAAGCTAAATTAATTCATTCAAAAAAACGTAAAACATTTTGAACAATTATCATAATAATTTATTGCGTTAAACATCCATAATTGTGATTGAAAATTTAAATTTTTATTGAAACTAAAATATTTTCATGTAATTTGTGTATTTACCTTCTCCCGCTTTCCTTCCCAGTAAGCAGATAATGATTAAATATAGTTTTTTTGCTACGAAACTGTACATCTGACCAACATTTTAGAGGAGTACAAAAAGTTTGTAAACAAAATGACCTATTAGAACAAAAAAAATTAAAGTCATATCTACAGGGGGAAAGAGGACACATCTTTTTTTGGACACCACTTAGATTTTTTTCATTTTCTACGTGTCGAAAAAAGTTTTCGTTAACGTCAAATTATGTCAATTTATGTTACAACTCTGTTTCTCAATTTTAATTAAAATTGGTTGAAGCGTTTGGCAATTATTTCGAAAAAACGAAATTATTTTAAAAACTGTAGCGTTGTAGCTGCAAAACAAAATATACATGTGTATATATATATATATATATATATATATATATATATATATATATATATACTCGTATATATATACATATATTACACTTTCCTTCTTAGATGCATTGAGTGCATATTTCTAATATATTAGCAAATTCGGTATGGCAGATCGGCCATTAATGCATCCATGTTGCTCGTTAATTATTTAATTATTAATCTTTTGCATTCCCAATTCACCTGCTTCATAATTAACTCATTTAAAATTTTATCAATACCAGTTTAATTAATTAAACACAGCACGATAATTTTTCATATTTTGTTTACCTTTTGATTTGAAAATGGGTATTATATAACTCTTCCTCCAAACCTCAGAAAATACAACAGATAGGAATAATAAATTAAAAAATGCAGTGCTTTAGCCAACGTATAAACATACTTTTAAAGGACTGCGGAAGGAATTTTGCCAGAATCATATTTAGTAGTAGATTTCATTGTACAAAAGAATTCAAACACTTTAGTCAACGAAACGTGCTTCAAATCAATGTAAGTACGTAAATTTGGGGGATTTTCTTAGAAAAAGACAAATATTTTAAAATCTTAAAACGCCCACAGGAAAACGCTTTGAACCGCTTTTGGGAATAGTGTTCTTTATAATTTCAAACAGTAAATGGTAAAGTCATTAGCCGTGAAAATTACATTCAACTTAAATTAAATTCAAGTGGACGTTTAGATGAAGTTGTTTTGCGAAAATCAGATTAAGGCTAGTCTTAGTAATGTTTAGTCACGTTGAATATGGCGCCGGCGTTAACCAGAAGAAACTTAAATATGTATCAACCTATATGTAGACATAAGTTATATTTGGTTTGTGTAGTTTTAAGATTCGTATTAACAACTAGATTTGTTATTGTAAAGCTTTACCAACAATTATATTTATGTTCGGTTTATTCATATGGTTCGGTTAAAGTTAAAGTTAAACATCAACTATTGCCTTGATCTTGACGTAGGATGTGAAAAATCTCAGAGTCAAATATTTATGTCATTTATAAGTCATTAATGCAATTAATTAAATGCTGTTCAATTCCATTCTGTCTTTATTTAACATGTTGTCAAAGGTGCTGGTATCAATAGAATGTTCGGTATTATAACTGTAAAATATTCCTTCCCGCTAGTGGCCTTGAAGAGGAAAATCAGGCTTCAAATATTTTTGCATTATAATGGTAATTATGCTTTGCCAATTTTTAGTTCATTAAATATGGATATGAATACATGTAGTTACAAGCGTTAGGGGTAAAGATTTGAACTCATTGTGAACCCAGCAAAACTTAACTAGTGAACGTTACAATTTCATATGCTAAATTAATCGAGGCATTTACAAAAGAGTTAAAAAATCTTAGTTTGTCAATAATGGAAAAAAGGAGAAGACCACGTGCTTCATTCCCTCCCCAATAGGGAAGACGGGCTGCTTGAGCTTTCAAGCTCCTTCAGTCACAATCATTGATTCTCAACATACATACATTAAGTATGTATGCATGGTGGGATTAAGGATAGGTGCGGTCAGGATAGGATCGGAAGGAACGGAGTTAGGGTTTTAAGGGGTAAGACACTATCTCAGAATTCGCCCAAATAGCCGCATATGGTGTGCCTATACAGGGTAGGCCATAACAGGAATCGAACTCATTACTTCCCGAATGCTAAGCAGGTCGTGTTACCACAACTCGACTAGCTTGGTTGTCAATTACAATAGCGATACTAATTTATCCCATTAAATCTACACACTTACATATCGAAAAATAAATAAGTTAATTTGTTAAGTTTCCTCTATGCAGGTACATTAGATATTCTAGCAAACTTATCGCTTTTAAAAAGAGTACCGTTTTCGTTTAAGAAAGGACAATTTTTGGAAAAGTATACAAGATGTAAACAAAAATATTCCATGCATATGTTTGATAAAAACCATGTAGTAGATAAGGTATCCTTAATCAAACATGGTAGTAAAAAGCACGAACTTCTAATGAATAATGACGATTAAGGACCTTTATATATATATATATATATATATATATATATATATATATATATATATATATGTATATATATATTAAAAATTTTCGTTAGTTCGTCCTTGTCGACCGCTGATGTTGATAGCTTAGCTATTGAAACGAATTCAATGTTTTTTAATTTTGTGTGGTATGTGGGTCTATTTTTTTTGTTAAAAAACAACTCCCACCTCTTATAAAAGCCATCTTTACTTATCTCAATAATAATTTAACTAAATCTATAGTTAATGAAAAATGTAAAATTGTATTAAAATTGTAAACATACCCTTCTAAAATCCCGTTGCATTTTCGGAATCGTGATCATAGGAATTTTTTTCTATATTTTTTAACGTCATTTCAATGACACCTCGTACATGTATAAGGAAAACCACTTAAAGTAGCCTCACCTAGAGTAAATGGTAGTTAGAAGCGAACCTCGTACTAATCAAATGATACCTGGTGCTTGAGTTTAGCTCAGTTCTCAAATTCAAACAATGAATTTTTCGTTTATTGTAATATAAACGTTTTTGTATGATCGGATGTTTTGAAAATTCTTTTTACAGAAATGTGTTGATTTTCAATTTAATTAGGATTTCCTAATTTTCAAATGCTTTTAAAATGTTCAAACAAACGTCTGTATTGAAATATTGTCAACATAACTTCCGAATCGAACTCTGGAAAGTGGGTCACCCAAGTTTTCAGTTTTTTAAATCGGTCTACATGTAAGATGTCCAAATAAAATAGATTTTTAAAGAAGCGCTTTTGCTTTGCGTGACTTTGTACAAAATAGGCAATTAGGTGAAGGTAATGGAACAAGTACAAATGTGTGCGTAGTTAATGTCTACTTTATAACTTTATACTTTGCAATCAAATATAGTAAAACATTAATGGAAACTGACTAAAATTAACTTTATGATTTGGTTTATTTGACAGTGCCATTTATATTTGCAAAATGTTAATAACGTACTAAGGTATATTTTCAATTTATGTTGTATAAATTAATCTGTTTAATAATTTTTAACAGTGATTTTTGCAGTCTACGGTGATTACGAGTAAAAAAATTGGTTGTGCCTAAAACATGTGCATAGTTACTTAATAAAAAAGTTTTTCAAACAATAACAGAAAGCGTGATAACCACTAATAAATATTGTTTTGAAAGAATAACAGAAAGTGTGATAACCACATCATTACGTACCAATGTGAATATATTCCATGAATGGCCAAATTATCAGCAGTCCAACTTTCAGGATTTTCGTATTTGCAATTTGTTCCACCACAGAAAACACTGCATTGTATTCCTTGCGGAGTTAAACGTCTTATATTTTCTGATAATTTTGTGTAATTTGCTACAACAATTGTTTTATCGCCCAATGGTGATTGGATATTAGGAATTTTATTCATAATTTTTCAGATAAAAAAACATTTTATTTGAATGAATATAATGTACATAATTAGAATGTAACACTCGTAGCATGAATTTAAGACTGAAACGAAAAATCGGCCTAGAGCGTGTTTTGTTTCGAAATCGACATACGGGTATGGGGGTTGTGTAAAAAATAAAAATAACTATAAAATATGTGCCGCATTTCCTTCCGTATGCAAAATCAATAAAGCACTAACGTATTCTCCTTTTAAACTAATTTTAAATGTAAATGATTCAGCGCATGCTTAAAATCATTATTCGATAGTATCTGCATAAAGCTTACTACACACAGTCTAAAAATGGGTATGGTATAACACGCAACGTGTTGAAATACACCTTTGTTACGTTTAGTACAAAAATATAGCATACTTTCTACTAATTAGCGGTAATATATAATTATTATAATTGCCAATAATGTTAGAATATAATTTTGATATAACAATTTGCATTGCAATACCTAGGTATGGCACGCCAAATGGCAATTTTAGGACTCATCTCGAAAACGGGACACGAATTTGACGACATGGATAACAATCAAAAGCAAGGAATAACAAAGCATTTATATAAATAAAATGTACTATTACCCTGCTATATCAATTGAGGTTGGGTGACCGGCACACAGAACCACAGAGTGAATATGCACAAGAGCACCTTTTTTAAGGATTGCATTGCAATAATTCCACTTCTTAATTTAGGTTCTGAACTTTGTAAACGTTGCTCAACCTCAAATATCTGCGGCGCATCGTGAATATCGGCTCGGCTACACCGTCGATCTTATACCCTTAGAATTTCATTATACTAACAATTATAATTATTATATTAAAAAAAATGTGTGGTTAGACAACTAAAATTTGGCACTAATTTTGGACATCAGTGTTGAAAAAATTAAAAACAATTGTTAGACAGGATCACAGAAAGACGTGTGGGCCCATGTGCTAGGAAATCAGAATACTATATAATTTATAATGTAATGGGAAGAAAAATGAAACAGCTTTATCTATAACAAAATTCTTATTGATAACAATAACACAGTAGGTATAGAAAATATATAAAGCTTCATCTCGGCAAAGAAATAACTTTGGAAAAAATTAAATATGATTTTTAAATTAAGTTGTAGTTCAATATTATTCGAGTTCGAGCTTTAATGCTAGCAAATCTAACTATTACATTATCAAAATCTATTTACCGGGATAATCGAGACTACATTGTAGGAGTACCCAGACTTTTTAATATTTCTTGATGCATTGTAGATCTCGAGATAAATTGCTAAATGACCTTTCTCCATGGGTAACGGTACAAGAGATAGTGGAAAATATCCTTAGAGCTACTAAGGTATTTGGAAACAA
>JARFJB010002268.1:0-17500 GCA_036346205.1 Vesta saturnalis | reverse complement strand
TTGGCGCTCCAGCTCCTAATCTTGCAGTCTCTCCTTGTTTTTTAACAGATTTTTGAAAAGCATCTCCAACATTCACCCATTTCGTCATCACTTCTTTACCTGCAAAGAAAAAAATATATCTTCATTTTTTTTCAGATATCTGATAAGCGGTTGTACTTTCACAGAAATACACTACAGTTATCTACAGTGAGCAAGATTGTAAGAGGTACATGCTGCCGTATTTGGTCTATTATGCGTTTGGAATGTATTCTTGTACCCACTAAACAACATAGGGAGACGTTCGCTTCAAATTTTGAAAGAATGGCTAATTTTTCGCACTGTTTAGGAGCAGTTGGCCAGAAACAAATTAGAATAATCAATCCACTCCAC
Organism: Vesta saturnalis; assembly: GCA_036346205.1. Taxonomy (NCBI): domain Eukaryota; kingdom Metazoa; phylum Arthropoda; class Insecta; order Coleoptera; family Lampyridae; genus Vesta; species Vesta saturnalis. The sequence continues at coordinate 17,131 of JARFJB010002268.1, read as the reverse complement.
TCTATGTACTTCAACTATAAAGGTTATCCTTCTGTGGTCTTGATGTCGGTGGTAGATTTGGATTATCGTTTTGTGTATGCTGATATTGGAAGCTACGGAAAAGATTGCGATTCTAACATATTTAAGGTCTCCTCGCCGTGGACATCAATAAACAATGAATAACTGGAAATTCCTGAAGAGACATGTCTCCCAGTATCAAAAGGTCCTAAAGTACCTTATTTTTGGTGGTAAATACCTACTTCGACCGTATGGTGGACATAACTTGACAGTAAAAGAAAGATTTACAATTATCGCCTCTCTCGAGCTCGAAGGTACGTATAATGCTCGTTTGGAATATTAAGTAATAAATGGAGGATATTAATCGCCCTATAAACTTGAAGCCTGATTTTGTTGTAGACATTGTTAAGGCTTGTGTTGTTTTACACGGCAATAAAGTAGAGGATACAACGACAATAACAGGGCTTGATAGTATACCTAGAGAAGAAGCAGTGCGCGTGGGAATATCTCAAACAATGTGAGGAATATTTTAACTGACTACTTCGTAGTAACTGTAGAATCTGTGAAATGGCAGCTTTCAAAAATTTAATGTTATGAACGTTAATCATATCTGTATAAATCTACTTATATTTCATCTTACAATAAATATTACCGAAGCTATTCTTTTTTGTGTCTTCCAACTCCTCAAAGTAACTTTTTAGCTGGAGAAAAACTTCCCTCCAAGCGTTTTTCGTTTCGTTCGTGTCCTTGTAGACAGGACTTATTTTGTCCCAAATTACGGGCTGTTCTTCCACTAAAGATATGAGAATATCCAAGTCTACGTCTGAATAGTTTACTCCACTTATCACTTGTTGTGACGTTAAGACGGTAACGGTGGCCGTGGTTCATAGTGGGAAGGTACGGCGACCTCACTGTGGACGGCGACCGTGCACACGGTTACGGTGCGTGTGAAAGCTGTCGTATGATCCTCGTCCTTTAACCGTGTAAACGGTGCCGTTTGTACGGTCGCCGTGTATGTGTGAAACGGCCCTATAGCTCTATTTTGAATACGATCAGCGATAATCGATAGCGTATTTGGGATCACCAACCCAGAGGTGAGTCTAATTTGGGCCTTATACAGCAGAAAGAGTTTTCGGGAGGTAAAGTACTGCTTAGATCGTACATTTTACGAGCTTTAGTAGCTGACAGAAGATGGTCAATCCATGTTTTAGTTTTAAAAAAGTAAAATTTGTTTATATATGCGACTGTTGTAATAATGAAAATAAATGAGGTGGGTCAAGATACCTCATTTAGAGAAGTTACTTTAGCCATTTTTATCTTCTTTTCTTGTCGTTTCTTTTTCTTCTGTCCCCTGCAATATAGGTCATTAAACCCATTAATTTAATGAAATTTTATATACTAGCTACAAATACATCAATTAAGATAAATTAGGTGGAAAAAAAATTTTCCCCAGTACAAACGGCACACCATAATGTTTCGTATACAAACGTTGGGACTAGCGCGCATCGAATTTACCGGGTGTGAAAGTTTTTGAAACAGTCTGGATGTAAATGGACTTGACATTTTGCACATATATAAAGTGTGTTAGTCTTGCACTGTTTGCATCTCTTTCTTGTTTCATTCTCCTGTTGTTTTATGATGTGTCCAACATTATCGAAACGAATGTTTGCTTGTCATACCGTTACTATTTGCGTTGTTCTCTTCAGAACAAAGTTCAGTCGCTTCTTGCGTTTTCATCAAAGTAACTGCTACATAAGATTTAAAATCTATTTGATATGTTTTTTCCTGTTTGCAAGGTTATATATTTTCCAGGATTCACTATAACACTGTCAACTAGATTTATGAGTAGTGGTCACTACCATTTTTTCCCTCCTACACGAATTCTGTAATTTGCAATGTCGTTATCATGCAGGTCAACGCCGCCCATATTCTTATTGTAATTAGCGATGACCCGCGGCTGAGGAATACCCACCACCTTCTTTTCCTTTCTGTTGTATCTTTTAGCGGACACTAAAGGCTCAATGCTGCAATTATTCTTAGCAACGATTACAACAGAATTATCATTCCAACGCATTAATAATATTTCGTTTTGCCCATCAAAACAGAAATTTTATGTTCCTCGCTCTTCTTTCTGAAATTTCTTCACTGCTTGTAATGTGTTATTACATGTGCGATTTTCGCGAATTGTTCCTGTGGCATAAAATCCTCTAGTTTTTAGCAAACAAAACAATTTATGAGACGAAAACAGTTGTCAAAGTATATGTGATGTCTAGACGGATCCTCGACTCCAGACAAGAGATCTAAGACAACTTGTTCTCCTAGACCTAATTCAGTAAATTCATGCTCTTTCCACCATATGGTATAAACTTATATAAATATCCATTCGAACTGCATAGACACCATAATTTGAAACCAAACCGCACAGGCTCTTACAACTGTGCCTCCCAAAATATGGTACCATCTCTTCGTCTATGGATAAATTATGCGAAAATATCCCAACTTGCATATTCTTATCGTTTATTGCATCAAAAATGGGTCTCAGTTTGGAAAACTTATCATTTTTATCCAACTGGTCATTACCTGACAAATGTAAATTTTGATTTATCGATTCAAATCTATTCCGACTCATGCAATTCCGTACTAACTGGACACATTTGTCTTCGTCCTTCGACCAATACATTTTTGTCGCAGGTAAGGAGTGATAACCCGAAAAAATAAATATGCCAATAAAACGTTTCAGAGTAGTGATATTTAGATCTAAACCATGTCTATTATTACCATTAGCATATTTTTTTGAGAAATCGACAATTTTCTCCAAAACATCATCCGAAAAATATAAAGGAAATTTTCCACTGACTTTATGCTCAATTTCTTCGAGTGCGATCTGTTCTTTATTTTCCGCAAAACTGGCGTATGCTGGAGTAACTTTTCTCCATTTCGGGATTATCTTCTTTTCTTTATTTTTCGAAAGTTTCATTTTTTCTAAGTTGATGGCATTCTTCTGGAATTTCGTCTTCATCAGGATTTGTGTGAACTTCAAATGTACCCGCTATATCTGGCATCTCTGTATCATTTTCTGATATATCATCTTCAAAATTTTCTTCATCCGTAAGTACATCTACAGGGGGCGGGATGTACACTGCGTCAATGTTTACAGCTCCTTCCAAATCATCATCTTCTTCCAAGTAAGACAATAACTCTACGGTAGATAAAGGCCTTTTATTTTCCCAAGACATAACTGACAAATAAATGCCACAGTTAGAAAAATATTTTTGTCATTCAAAATAATTCATCAATACATAGTAATTTGATGAATGACAAATACTCACTTGATTTTTATTAAAAAAAAGTACTAAATGAACGATTGACTAGGAAAAAAATCACCACGTTTGACAACACCACAAAGCAAGACAAGTTTCATGTAATTGTAGAAACCAGTGGGGTACCGACATATGAACGGGCCCTGGTTCCAGTTGTGGTGCGGGCCCTAACCCAACTCCCTTCGTCACAAATAAAAAAAAAATACTTATATAAATTTTTTTTAATAATTATTGAATACATAAAAAACATTTAAAACAAAAAACAAACAATATAGAGGGATTATACAGCTGAAAAACAAACATTAATGCAAAAATAAATTAAAAAAAAACAAAAAATAGAGTAAAGAGTAAATCAATGTATTTATATTATAATTTTTTTCTTGCTTTTGATGTGGCAAAAGATGTTATCAGACTGGATACATTCAAATTTTTTGCTACCTCATTTTCAATAGAAATGATTGCCAGATTAGATAGCCTCTTGACTCACTGTATTTCGTAAGTAATTTTTTATTAATTTTAATTTTGAAAACGTTCGCTCTGCTGTTGCTACCGTTACAGGAACAGTAAGAAATATCCTACAGACTGTTACAATTTCAGAAAAGCTACTACTTGATGAACAATTATCAATTAATATAAATTTTAAGAGATCCTTTACCGAATTAATTTGGGTTAGTTCATCGCGGAAGCATTGTCGAAAAGATAAAATTTGAGCAGAAATTGCTTCTGCAATGTCATTTTTGTATAATGTGTGTAATTTTTGTGCCATTTCAAATAAATAATCGTCTGTACTGTTAATTAATATATCTTTATTTAATATTTTGAATGTTTGATTTATGTGACAGAGACCTTTAGATCGGTTTTCTAATTGCACAATTAAAATATCCAGTGTTTTCAAAAAAACAGTTATTCTGAAATTTTCTTCATTAGTTTCAACGCAATAATGACTTTTGGTTTCGTCGAAAAATAATTTTGGACGAGACCTCCGTTTTTTTGAAAACACTGGACTTATTCCCCATTTTATCGCTAACTGCCCCGCTTCACTTTTAACGCAATGAAACTGCTCCCGCAGTTAGTTCATATTTCGTAAGGCATTCTCGAATAATTTTGCAGCTTCACTAATACCTTGCGATTTTTTTGGAAGTAGTTTCGACAGAAGATCCGTGGATTGCAAAATCTTTGTTTCAAACACCACTAAAAAAACAGTTTCAAATTTTTCTAAAAAGTTTTTAAGTGAGTTTGCTTCAACAATTTCATTTTTTATTTTAGATGTTAAAATAATTTTTGAAAGTGTTTTCAGTATGTTTAAAAAATTAAATCGTAGTGCATGTTAGGTATCGTGCCTAGAGGACCATCTTGTAGGCACTAATCTCTTTAATTTTATTGTATCGCTGTCTTTGTCAGTTGGGTATAGCAATCCCCACCTTACAATACAATTACCAAAAAACACAAAAATTCGGTTACGGAGACAAATCCTAAAAATGATTCGTTAATTACGACATCTGACACAACGTTTTCTTTGGTGCGTACGATTTCTATATATCGACAAACTAAACTAAGCTGATCTTTTTTTGAAATGTCTTGAGTTGTATCAATAATTATCGAAAAAAACGGACATGAACTAATTTTGTGAATTAATTTATTTTTAATTGCATTTCCGAGTAAATTCTGGGCTAAGATAAGTAATCGTTCCTTTTTTTTTTATTTTAAGTAAATTTTCCAAAATAGTGTCATATTTGGACAATAGCTTTATAACAGCTAAAAACATTCCAGGGTTTTCTGAATTTATTGTTTCATCGTGTATATTTGTAGAAGCTAGCAAGAGTGAATCATCAATGATCCGTTCTAAAACTTTGCGCCAAAATGAAATTTCTTCCCGAATTATAGATTCGTTTTCAAAATCAATAGTTTTATTTAATGCCATTTGTCGTAAATTGCACAACATTGATTGTGCTCATTAGTCGCTTCATGGCTGTTTATAGCCCGATTTAAATGTATCCAATCATCAAAACCTAAACTAAGAGAAATTTGCTTTTTCGAGAACAACCAACAGGGTTGACAATAACATTTATTTAAAATAATAATACAACCACATTCGTTCCGTTGTAAAGCCGACTTTCGAAGTTGTTTTGTAGTAAAAATCAGAAAAACACCTGTTATTTTTGTCTTTGGGAAAAGGGCCAGTAGGTTTGCAAGGGCCATTCGAAATAATAAATTGTTTTTGGTCATTTGTTAATTCCCCAAGAAAATGTCCACGGTCAGTTACATTTTCAATGTTCACTAGAAATTAACACAGTTAATGCATTAAGCAATAATTAAAAATAATATAAGTTCTTACATTCTTTGGAAATTGATGAAGTCTCTAATTCATGCTCAACGGTTGCTGACGAATCCGGGAATTCCAAGTCTAAATTATTAAAATCAAACATGAAAATTAGGAATTACTTTATTATTTACTTATTAGTGTAAAGACAAATGACAAATTTGAAGTTTGGGAATAAGATTTATAACTGTAGAGACGGGCAGATATGCTGCAAAGATAGTGCGTATATGCACTTACATATGCAATAAAAAAGTGAAGAAATATGCACTCAATATGCAGTGATATAGCCATATATGCAATAACATATGCACTAAAACATTTTACTTTTATCAGGATTTTAAGAAAATTCAATTTTTTCAATTCTTGTTTATTACAATTATTACTAATTGTTAAAACTATTTATGTATTCCTAAAAACTATATAACGAAATTAACAATAATTATTTATTATATTTTATTGGTTATACCTTATATACATAAAACCCAAATGCTAGGGTGCCATTTATAAATCGTGAAATTGTTACATGATTTGTTTTTTCTAATTGCTTGACGGCAACTAAATAACTAAAAGAAGGGTTACCATTTATAATACCAACAACAAAGTTTGCTATATATCTTCCTTTAGCATCAGTCGTTTCGTCGACACTAAACCAGATATAATGATCTGAAATAACATCCCTTATGTTTTTAATAGTGTCTTCGTATAGTTGTGGAAGACATGACCTGGTAGTTGTACGTCGAGAAAGTACCTTTTCTTTAGTATATTTTTCTGAAAAACCTGTGAATTCAGATTTTTCCAAATTGTGGAATGGAATATTGCACGAAACCCATCATTTTACGCAGATCTTTGTTAAAGTTATTGACATTTTCTGTTTGGCTCACATAAGTAGGTAATAGTTGTTGTGCTGATCGATTTTCATTTTTTGTTTTCTGATGTGGACCCATATTGACATGTTGATCTAATTGAAACTTTTTGTTGACTTTTACCTACAAAAATATTCATTTTAAAATATTTCTAATATTAGTTATTTAGTAGTTGTATACTAAGTCAAAAAAAATGTGTTTGCCTACTGAACTTGAAGTTGAATGTTAGAAAAGACACGTTAATAATTTCAATTTATTATTTCTGAGCTAATATTTCAAAACTATCTATAAATTTTAATTTATCTTTAGACTAAATACTGCTGTAAACATTAAATTAATGTTTTATTGTTCATTTAAAGCATTATCCAAAATCTCCAGTTATTTTATTAATTGATACAACAAAATAAATTTTATTTCACACTTGTAAATTCAAAATTATTTGTACAAAATGAAAAAATTCTCAAAAGACTATTGGTAAGAGTAACTACTTAATTAATTAATTAAATTATTGCAGGGCAGCGAAGAACATATTTTAACAAACACGTGTTTAATTAATGTATTTGCAACTCATTTTTCAATTAAATAAAACCTTTACAAAATTTTGTCTAGAATAATAAATGAGAATTACCATAAGAACACAAAAACAGCTTAAAACTATTTAGCAAGATTTAGGTTTATTTTAATATGAGTACAATATCACTAGAACAAAGCGTGCATGTCATACATACCTCCTTCTCGCAAATAATACAAAACTACACTTCCATGGTATTTAAAACACGAATACGATTTGAACCACCTTCTAATTAGATCGTTCCTAGAGCTGCCCACTTTTGGCATGTTGACTTCAAACGGCTACAAGTGAATGAAATTTTTGCAAACAACTACAACCCCACCAGTCTTAAACAAAAAAAAAAAACGGAAATTCCAAGACTTTCAACATCAAAAATACCGACGTACCTTCGTCATTAACTGCAATGTAGTTATTGTGCATATTACTAAAGTACTAATTAACGTAGTTCCCAAACACCTAACTTTCTAAGAAGTTTTAAAGCGGCTTAAAGTATAAAAGCAGGTATAAGATTTGAGTAAACAAATCTTTGTGTCTGTTATAAATAACTTCCAGAGAGTTGACGAAATTACAAGCTTAAAGTTTTAAAAATCTCGGTACAAATATTGGTAAATTCATTTTCTAACACAAGAAAGAACGGAAAAAAGACGCAAACATGCACTTTCATGCTCTTACTACCTCATATATGCTCTAATAACGTAAAACGCCTTATATATACAGTATATGCAAAATAAAATTTGTGATTTTGGGGCCTAAATGTTTAAAGACGTACATATTCTTAAGAAAAAGTTTCGTATGCCCAATAACAAAAAATATGCAAATATGCATTTGCCCGTCTCTATTTATAAGATAGCTAAATAAAATAAATAAATAAACTTACCAGCGGTTTCAGTTTCACTGATTATTTCGGTCATTGCAGGGATACAACTAGAAGTTGAGGGTTTACTCGGTTCAACTTCGCTACTATAACTAGTAGTAGCAGTACGAGAAGTTGATGGTTCATCAGTTCTTTGATTAAAAAATTTATCAATTTTTGGTAGCTTATTTTTTCTTTCATCTGCTTCAACTTTTTGCTTAAGTTTAGCACTTCCAGGCTTATGTTTGTACTGGCTCATTTTATACAAAACACTAAATAAAAACAAATATTGGTACGAGACAATACCGTTCTATCACGGAGTTTTAACTTAAATAAGATGGAAAATGATCGTTGGGGGTGCAAACTGCAAAAATAAAGAAGTGGGAATGGGAAGGGGAACTAATAGATTTTGGGGTTTTCCGCTATTGCCAAATATCGTAAATTAGCAGCCAGCATAAGCCGGATAGAAGTAATAAAATTAGCACCCTTTTTACAATACAAAAGTTATAAAAACCATTGACAAGATCTCGCCCGATTTCTATAGAAAAGACACCGTGACCGAAAGCATGCCGCTTCCAATACTTACCCGGCCAGATGCTATCCATAAACTGGAAAACAATTTGTTTGTTTAATAGTACTATTAGCTACTCTGGCACTTCCGTTGCAGATGCAGTAGTTATGTTTATCGCTTTAACCTTTAACTTTAACACATTTTTTTTAAATGCACAATATTTTTATTTTTGAATAACAAATATGTTTGGACTCATTCTTATATTTTTAAATTACACAGTACACTAAAGTGCAGTTTTTGTCGGACGTTTAGTAATTATAGAAAATAAGAGTGATATCTCTGATGCAAGACGTGTACAAAAAGAAAATTGTTTTTAGATTGTACAGTTCACGAAATTCATAATGTGTAAGTAAACTGTGTATGGTTTATAATTTGTATAATAGTTTATTGTATTGATAGGATTAGTGGGCACCGAAAAAGACCTAGTGGGTCGAAATATAAGCGTATAAAGTAACTTTGAGATTTATTTTCTGATTACTAAACGTTGGAGAAAAAATGCACCAATTTAGTGAAATATAAACATACATTGTGTACAAAACTGTTTGGCGCATTGATTCTTGTAAAAGAACGAGAGGTAAACCACGGGACCCGAGGGGCCCAACATTATGTGCAAAGCAATTTAGCATTTCGGACTTTGTAAAAAAAAGCGCGGAGAGGACCGGGCCCTTTCGGGGTCCAGGCCCTGGTTCCGCGGAACCCGCGGTACCATGTTCGGTACGCCACTGGTAGAAACAAACTGCCCAAATATGCGAAAAGAACAATCAACAAGCAGAACATCCCTCATTATAATAAATTATATAAATTTACAAAACGAAAATAAGAAAAGCAATAAGGTATTATTTGAATTACAGCATCATAAAATTCTGCATTCCGTCCGGCCATAAATAGGGCTAGGATTTCTATGCATTTGCATGTTTTTTTTGCTTACAATAATCATATGCAAAGTGAAGTATAAACATGTTTTATGAGTATGTGCACCACATATGTGAATTTGAAAATGCATATAAATGCATATTTTAATGATTTTTCTAAATGCATGCATATTTCGTAATATTTTAATGTTAGTGCATATTTTGTACGTTTTTGCTCGCGTTTTTGCATTTTACAGTTACTTTTGCATGTGATTTAAAAATGACTATTTAAAAAATTTTTCTTTTAAAATTTGTTTTGTGTTTATTTTTAACATGGAAATTACCAAGAGGATTTATTTTTACAGTTGGAAGTATTTACAGATTATTCATCCTCTGAGTATTAAGTATGCTATTGTCCTATTGTTAATAACTGTAGGATTATACCTTTTAGGTATACAGCTTTCATACATATTTCTTGGAACATCCTACCTGCCTGTAACTGTTGTACTTGTTATTGTTATTTACATAGTTGAGTTGAGAACTTTGTGTCCTAAGGATGGGAAAAGAAAAGCGATCCGTTTCTGTAACTCTGCGAAGTTACGTTCGAATTCAGTTTTGACCGACGATAAAATATTATTTTGTACAGTGTGCGAGGATAAACTCAGTGCAAACAAGCGGTTTTAAGTAACACAACACCTTAACACATTAAAACACCAAAAGTGTGTGGGTTTAAAAACTAAAAAAACAGTATTTGTTGCCGGGATGTCTTAATAATTTAAGTAGTGCTAGTAATAAATCTGCGGAATTTAATTTAATTAAAAACTGTGTAGTGCGTTACTGGCTGCGGAAATTCCATTAAGCAAGATTAACCACCCCGCATTTCGAAATTTTTTAGATGAAATTTCAAAAACCCCTATGCCTGATGAATCTACTCTTAGAAAAAATTACTTACCTAACTTGTACCATGATACCATCCAATTAATTAGAAGAGCTATAGGTGACAATTATATTTGGGTTTCGATTGATGAAGCTACAGACAGCGTTGGCAGGTACGTAGAAACTTAATTATTGTTTTGTTAGATTAAATGGCTGATGTATTAATACGAAGGTTTTACGAAATCAAGAATATTTCTTTGTCGAATTTCACCTATACTCGTTTTTAAAATGTATTGTTCTTTAAATAATGATTTAAGTTTGTTGCAACTAAAGATTTATTCTAGTAAAAATTTATTTTCAGATACGTTGCTAACGTTATAATAGGCATTTTAACTGGAGAGGCGAATGCCAGTTCATATTTTTTAACCATGGATGTTTTTGAAAATACAAATAATTCGGCAATTGCAAAATTGTTTAATGATTTCATGGCTCTTTTGTGGCCCCAGGGTATTCATACGAGAAAGTGCTCCTTTTTGTTACTGATGCGGCACCTTACATGCTCAAAGCTGGAGCAAGCCTTCAAGTCCTATACTCGAAGATGATTCATCGGTGCCACTATAGTATGCGGTCTACCGTCACTTTTCTGCTATAGCATGCGGTCTACCGTATACTACACGGTCTACCGTCACATTGCTACTGCAGTATGCGGTCTAGTGCTATAAAAACGAAAAAAATTGTGAGGAAAGAAAAAGTCAAAAAAATACTTTGGTGTTAGTATAATTAACATCCATTTACCTCAATTTATTTCAAAATTTCAATGAATACGTATTATCTGCATACTTTGCTAATTGGTTTAGTGTAATTAAGATTCACTTATCTCCATTTATTTGAAAATTTCAATGAATACGTATTATCTGCATACTTTGCAGTCTCATTTGGACCACTACTGCTGGAAGTTATTAAGGAAAGAGGCTGGTGACTTGTTTGTTACGTTTTTGAATGATATTAGACAAGTATACAGATAATGTGAATTCATTTATATGTAAGATATTGTGTATTATTCGTTAGAACTTGGAAATAAACTCTTTATCTACAATTTTTTTTTAAACATTATCGGTAAATAGCATTGGGTATATGTAATAGATCGCAACTTAGCGGTAGACCGCACACTATAGTAGCAGTGTTATGGGGTAGATCACACTGTGGCGGTAGACCGCATACTATAGTGGTACCGATTCATCTCACCTGCCTGGCACATGGATTACACAGGGTCGCGGAAAAGTGCGGAAAGTACATCCAAAAGTGAATAATTTAATTTCAAACGTTAAGAAAGTCTTTCGTAAAGGTCCACATCGTACACAGACATTTAAGCAAATAGCACACCAAATACCACTGCCCCCAGAGCCTGTAATAACAAGATGGGGTACCTGGCTGTCTGCAGCAGAATATTATTCATATTACTTTGATACAATTAAAGAAATTGTAAACATGTTTAACAAAGATGATGCACTTTGTATACAAAATGCACAAGATGCAGTTAATGCGAAAGGAATGAAAGAAGAACTGCTGTTTGTTTTTTCAAATTTTGTTTGTTTGTCAAAAACAATTAATTACTTTATTAGAAAGACAAGGTTGTTCAATTTCAGAAAGTATTAATCTGGTAGATAATATTAGTACCTCTCTTGCTAAAGTTAAAGATCCCAAGGGCCTTGCAGTACATAAAAAAATGAAATATGTTTTAGAGAAAAATGTAGGTTTTGCCTTAATTAGAAAAATAAATGACGCAATAACTGGTCAAGCTACTATCGCAGATGAACTGAAAGAATATAGTATAGTCAAATTGAACAATTACAAATAGGCTCCAGTTATATCTTGCGATGTTGAAAGGAGTTTTTCCAAGTACAAAAATATTTTTACAGACAATCCACAAAGTTTTACTTTTGATAATTTAAAAATGTATATAATTGTAAATAGTAATTCATTTAATATACAGGATAAATTTATTTTGTAAAGTTGTATTATCTTTTATAAATAAAATAAATTAATGTGATTATTTTTATTTTTTGATTTCCTTTTCCGAACTGCAAAACGCATATTTTCTATAAAATATTGCTTTTAATGCATATATCTCCAATTTTAAGAGCATATTTAAGTGCATATTTCAGCATTTTATAGTGCTTAAGTCATGTATATTTTGGCATTTTTAAGTGCATACAAATCCTAGCCGTAGTCATAAAACATATGGTGCAAAGATGCCTAGAAATCCCGTTTCGTGAACGAAACGTTTCAGAGAAATTTGAATACCTCGTAAACTAATAAAGCAAATCGTCGCTGAGCTTGCAAAATGCGCTATGTGAACTTTTGGGCTAAAATGCGTTATGTGTTGAAAGAAGCGCAAAACACCGGAATCTACCGTTCTGTAAAATCAGTCATGTTAAAATCAAACGTCTTGCATTGGAAATACCCGCTTAAACCAAAAGCGCCATGTGCAAAACAATTATTTAGTGCCAGCAAGAACCGCTATGTAGAATTAGTTGCACATAGCTAATTTTGTAGCGGATTTTAATGAAAGTACGTGTCGCTTTACGACCTTTTTTAAGTGGAAGTTAACAATAAAATTAAATTATTGGAACATTTTATTACTAAATAAATAGGTAAGAAAGCATAATTAAATGAATTAACATTAAATTAACCAATATATCGTTTATTTTGTTCTAATTATATTACATTAACCTTAAATTTTGTTAATTTTAACTAACCGAAGCTAAAGTACTCACTGAAATTATCTTTAATATTTTAACTATTATCTATTGCATGACTTTGTCCTCTCTAAATTTTGACCTTAACCCTTTTTTTACAGATATTACCATGGCTTACTCAAGAGGTAGGAAACTAATGGAAATGGCTTTAAATAACCTAGAAAATAGTGACGCCATTTGTTCCACAATTTTCTTACCTAATGTTGAATATCAAGTGGAAGAAGGGATTATTATAGAAGAACTGACTAATGTAACTAATATCAGGCATAACATATAAATAATACAATATAATATAAACGATGAGACAAATTTATTACCTGTAAGTAGTAATGACCTTCCGCCGCCATCTTGGATTTTGACGTCACAAGCCGCCCACGTGGGTTTTCCACCCTTATTTTACACGCTCACGTGTGAGACCGGATTTTCAACCCTTATTTTTACTCGCTTACGTGTAGGACGTGTTTTTCACCCTATTTTTACACATTCACGTGTGAGACCGGATTTTCCACCCTTATTTTTATATACCCTCATGTGAGACGCATTTTCCACCCTTATTTTTACACATCCACGTGTGAGACCGGATTTTCATCCCTATTTTTATCCTAATTATTTTTACTCGCTTACTATAGGACATGTATTTTCACCCTATTTTTGCACATCCACGTGTGAGACCGTGTTTTCAACCCTAATTATATCGCTTACATGAAGGACCGTATTACCCTTATTTTTATTATTTCTTTTACTTATGGCTGTATTAAGGACCTTTTGACATAGGCTTTTGCTAACGTGAGGACTGATTCTGGTCTTGGCTTGTATTTAGGGGTGGGGCTTTGTGGCTAGGGCTGGAACTTAGGGCTGGTCATGGTTTAGAACTGTATTTAGGGTTGGACCTGGGGGGACTTGGACTTGGTCTTAGAGTTATTTCTAGTAATTATCTTCAACCTTAATTAAGGTCCTTTTTTGTAACCCTGGAGGCTGCACCGCATACAATAATTGCATAATTAATAAGATATTATTATCGCTCTATTTTTTAAAAATGGTCTAAATGCCTATCGGGAAAATTTCTAATAAAGGTGAGATAAGCAAAGGATTAACCATACGTGGGGAAATTTGAATGACAGTAAAATTTAATTATAGAACACTTATTTTTATTATCGTAATTAAAAATCCTCAGTGAACTATAAAAAATTACTGCCATTCCTAATGAAACAAAAACATTTTTATTAAGTTAATTACATAACAGTTTGTCTTTTCTAAACGATTATTAAAAACATAGTTTACCTGCATTGAAAATAATATCCATCGTCCGTTAAAAATGTTGTACGCCTTAATATTTTAAAGAAACTTAATGCTTGTGTTTTATAACTGTAATTAAAAATCTGTTAAATAAAAGGTTAAACAACACTTACCAGATCTGTAACGTTTTAAGGCACTGAGTGATGGTCACTGCTTTTGTTTTTTTTCAACTAAACTTTCTAGTTGTGTAAAAACTAGCTATTGATTTTCCATCATTAGAATGTAAAATATACAATCATTGTCTTTATTACACTTGCAACAACATTTACCTTTTCTTAAAATAAATCGGTTTGAAAAAAATATTCGTATACGGACACACAAATTGTTTTTATAAAACCATATTAAAATTTGGAATGTTTAAAATATGTAGTAAGAAATCACTTACGTTTACTAATTACCGTGTAATTATATAACTTTTTAAATTTAATAGTCTAAAAAACCAATATAATATAAATAATTTCTTTTAAAAACACTAAATTATAAATTTTATAACACGATTTAAAAAAACACATGGAATTAAAGAAAAAAACAGTAGGTATTACGCAATTTTAATTAAAAAGTAAGGTACTAAAATATTTTTTATTTATCAGAATAGAATGGTTGGATAACAGTCGTTAAACAATATTTTAATTATCTCATCATTTACAATTAAACATGTACTAAAAACTTATTTACAAAATCAATCATTGATAAACTATTTAATCTAAAATATAGAAACACTAAGACATAAAATCCACACATCCGAATGATAATCCTGCAGAATTTTTTTATTGTATGAAACATCGGGAATTCTTCTTAGGAAATGTAAATGATATCCTTGCGGTGCTCGTCCAAAGGAATCAAAATACTCGCCATAACCATTCTCGTCAATGTAGATAGCGGTCCAATGCTGACCTGGTTTGTTTGCAGGATCCGTGTTTAATAATTGCAACGGTCGAGGTGCGTGTTTCGTAATTGAAGAACAACGCCCCATTCTTCTTGTGGTGATCGATTTCAAGCATCTCAACACTTGTACCCTACATCTTTGGAATTGGTGTCCAGTCTTGTGAATCGTTTTCCAGTGCACAAACGTGATGTTATGGTTTAAACAGCTATATGCTTTTGCTTCCTTTTTCAACTGTTTAATCGACGGGCAACCACCTCCTCCAGGTTTACTATTGGTTTGTTAAGAAACCTTAAAACTGTTGTTTTCCATAAACGTGAATTTTGTTAAATGGCGCAACCCATCAACTCCTCACGGAAATTGTTGTAATGTACATGACCCCCCACCATTTCAAGCCATGATAATTATCTTCCATAAATTTTATCTGTCGTGACATGGATCCTGATATAAAGTAGCCTCGGGTGGTTTTATCAGCATCAACGATAAACGACCCTGAAACCCTAAACCCTTGCATGTCCAAGTATGCGTCCATCTTCTATCGGCTGCTGCACACTGAAGCTTGCAGGTTAGAGTTACCACTTTTAACAGCTAAAATCCACAACGACATTCCGATGTTTATCGATCTCGACACTTATCGAATTCTGCATACACCAACAGTTAACGGTTACGGTGAGCGCTTCTTCAAACCCGACTTCCAGCCGAAGGGACCCGTTTCTAACTAAATTCCAGTGCGTGCTAGCGTTTGCAGACAGGTCAGGTGTTGGTCAAAGGCCATTAAACAGTAGCCGTTGGGATAATCACTTCTCGATATATCGTTACCTTCATTCAAAAATGAATACCCGTACCAGAGAATAAGGTGTGGTACGCTCCGTATAAACCATTAGCTGTAAAGTCGGTTGTAAGGCCTTCGAAGGAATTTGTTGTCCGTCAATATATAATGACATGTAGTTAATATTGTGATGAAAATTGAACGGATTTGAGGGTAGTCACCGTTGAAGGCTTTATTTGCTACAAAGCCTACGATGCATCGTTTAGGTAACTGACCCAGGAAAACATTATCCAATGATTTTCGCTGTATGCCTGCAGGTATAGTTAACACTTTTACGTCGGTCCTTGTAACAGGATATTTTGCGGCTGTTGTTTCTAAAGCTTTAGCGTGCGAATTAGAATAGGGATTGATCGCATACGTCTCACCAATAAACTAGCGTCTATAATTCGCGTCTTGTAATTTGAA
The DNA here is from genome assembly GCA_036346205.1 of Vesta saturnalis. Taxonomy (NCBI): domain Eukaryota; kingdom Metazoa; phylum Arthropoda; class Insecta; order Coleoptera; family Lampyridae; genus Vesta; species Vesta saturnalis. Next base: position 737 of record JARFJB010002268.1, on the reverse strand, counting down.
GCGTGTGCCGCCATTAGACTAAAGGTATCTCTTGATCGTACAAATTTCTTTAACTCAACACCACTTATGAGAAACTTTTCTTGATTAAACAAATCCGAGTGCACGTGACCAATCATCTCTATCTGTTTCCCGGTAGCCCGTGCTTGACGTTTTGGAAACCGTTATTAGCGTTTCCCAGGATTCATCTGTCCGGCTGTATCATTGTGCCATAAGGTACATCCTAGATGTGAACTCTTGGCCTCCTTTCCATAATTTAGCAGCGTTTCGATATATGAACGGTAGGCGTAGGTGTTGTTTGGTTGTGACACCATCTTCTGATTTAAGTAAACCTCCACCGGAGAAAAGCGAATGCATCCAATTGTTTACCGGTGCTACAACATCAGCGTCTGGGTGTATCATCATGCTTTAGAACTTTAGCTGTAATGTACAGCATAGTCTGGCTTAAATCTATATAATCGTTTCCATTTCCGGGGACTACAAATTCTATTGGGCTCATCACCAGAGCTGATAAGGGCTTTAAAATACCATTCACCCTCGATACTTGTCTGCGTCGCTGGTAAAGCGAACAAATCCAATTCGGACTTGACGCATTCCACGATTGAGCATGTAGAAAAGCCATTATCTTGAAAATATATCGTCGTAAGCAGGCTTCTTCTTAGCAACAACCTCAGTTGAGACTGATTATTATCCAGGTACTCTTTATAACCCGAACCCTCCATCATTTTATCGATTTTCTC